>BROE01000023.1:10963997-10988997 GCA_036571765.1 Plecoglossus altivelis | reverse complement strand
AGAAAATGTACTTACACACAGTTGCAGTTTTACAGGGTCACAGGACTTCTGTCAGCGGAGGAGGTGTGTGTCTGTGTGTGTGTGTCTGTGTCTGTGTGTGTGTGTGTGTGGTGAAAAGTCTTTTGCACTGTTGACAACTCTTTTGCACTGTGTCTGTGTGTTTCATGCCAACTCTTTTATCGATGCTAAGGAATGCAACTAGGAGCATTCTGCCAGAGTTGGGAGCTAATTCACCCCATCTGTCTATGAAGACAGAACAAGGACAGAGGGGGAGGGGAGGAGAGGGGGGAGGAGAGAGGAGGGAGAAAGAGAGACCTACAAAGACTGTTGGATTGACTCATCATTTGTCTTGTATCTCCACAGCCAGGGCCCTCTCTCCTCCATCAGAGCTGTCATCAAGAGGAGTGAGTCTCTCTCCTTCTTTTCCTCTGTTTGTCCTCGACTCTGCTGTCTCTCTCTGCCTCTCTCTCCCTCCCTCCCTCCCTCTCTTGCTCGCTCTCCCTCTCTCTCTCTCTCTCCTTCCATCCCTCCATCCCTCTCTCTGCCTCTCTCTCCCTCTCTCCATCTCTCTCTCTCTATCATTCACTTTTTTCTCCTTCCTTTTTTCCATTCATGCATCCTCCTTTACTTCTCTTTCCAAACAGACAGTTAACCCCTTGTGTGTGTGTGTGTGTGCGCGCATGGTGTGTGTGCGTGTGCGTGTGTGTGTGTGTGTGTGTGTGTGTGTGTGTGTGTGCGCAGCCTCCACCAGGACCACCTCCCTCAGCGAGGCCCCCAGAGAGCGTCGTCGTCCAGAGATCACCATTCTGTCTGCTGAGCCACTGTCCGGCACTTCCTGGTTCGCAGGGGCTTCTGGGGGACTGAATCCACCCCCTCCCCCCCCCCCGCCGCTCAGATCTGGGGCCCCACCATCCCGCCCGCCGTACAGGTAACCATGGAGACTGCTTCCTGTCCGCCTGTCGTGGTGTTGTCTAGGAAACGTGACCCCGTGCATCTCTTCCCCCCCCCTCAGGCCGCCCCCCACCTCCTTATTTGAGGAGGTGAATGAAAGAGAGAAGACTCAGGAACAGCTGCCCCCCCCAGCCTCCTCCAGACGCTCTGTCACCACGACGACCATCGCCACGCAGACCGACTCCCTTGCCCGAGGCCACACCCCCCAGGGCTCTGCCCCGCGAGGCTCCGCCCCCGACCTGACACAGTCCGAGGGTGAGAGAAGTTGAATACATATTGAAATATGTAGAAAGCAGATGCATGAATTGTACTATGTGACATGTTTTGTGTGTGTGTGTGTGGTGTGTGTGTGTGTGTGTGGTGTGTGTGTGTGGTGTGTGTGTGGTGTGTGTGTGTGTGTGTTGTGTGTGGTTGTGTGTGCTGGTGTGTGTGGAGTCCCAGAAGACCAGCAAGCCCCCGCCCGTCCTCCTCTCTGCGTGTGTCCGTTTCTCGCTCCTCTCTCAACACCGTCCAGAACTCACCTGGAGCACACGCACCCTCTGACGCTCAACACACACTCCTCACACACACAAAACACCCACAACACACACTCTGTCACACAAACACACTCCTGTCCTGACCTGCTGAGCGACCTGTTTTCTCCTCTGAGCTGCGGTGACCAGACTGACCATCGGGAGCCTACCACCGCCGTTGCCGTGACGACACCCTCCGACCCTCCTCCTGACCGCGCCAGGCCCCGCCCCCGGCCCCGCTCCAAGGCAAGCCTTCGCCCAATCAGCTGCGAGGTCAAAGTTCAGACGCTGGTCAGGCTGAGGGACGACGGACAGGCAGGAAGTGAGGTCGCCAACCAGGAAGTGTTCCAGGGGAAGTACCTCCAGGAGCTGCTGGAAGCTTTCAGCTCAGACGACTGGGGCTTCGACAGTCGCCGTAGCGACGGGAGCGGGCAGAGTGAGTCGGGAGAGGAGGACACGCCGAAGGAGGAAGGGGAGGAGCTAGAGGAGGAGGAGCTAGAGGAGGAGGAGGTAGACATGGCCGCCCTCAGGGCCAGAATACAAGCGTTCGAACAACAGCGGACGGACAGTAACTATGGAGACGGTAACCTAGGTAACGCGGAGGCCGTCGTTACCAAGAAACCGGAGCCCCGCCCTCGAGCCCTGAAACCAGCTCCGCCCACCGCTCCGCCCATCGCTCCCAAACCGCAGAGCAAAGCATGCTGGGAAAACAGAAACCCTAGAGTGGATGCCTCGGTCCTCAAACCCAGCACAACTTCACCCCTCCCTGCCCTCTCTACCCCAGCCTCTACCCCAGCCCCAGGCTCTGCCCTGGCCTCAGCCTCTACCCCAGCCTCTGCTCCAGCCCCAGCCTCTACCCCAACCCCAGCCTCAACCCCGGCCCCGGCCCAGAGAAAGACCCCTCCCTCCAAACCTGAAAGCCCCTCACCTGACCCTTCTCTTCCTCCTAGGTAAGTCTGTATTTACACACACATACACTACACACACGTACATACACACACACACACACACACACACACACACACTAACTTCTCTCTGTCCAGGTCTTCAGGGGTTAAGCACCTCCCCCTGCGCCCTCCACCAATCAGGGCCAGTCCTAGCAGACCCCCACCTCCCAAGACCGGACTAGCCAATCAGACACGGGGTCAAAGGGCAAGCCGAAAGGGCCCGCCTCTCCCCCCCAGACCCCTACCTGGGCACCCTCTTTTCAACAGCTACATGGTACACACACCTACACATACACCTACACGCACACATGCTCACACACACACACCTACACGCACACATGCACACACACAAACACACCTACATACACACGCACACCTACACGCACACGCACATCTACACATACACGCACACCTACACACACACACACACACGCACATCTACACATACACGCACATCTACACACACACACACGCGCACATCTACACATACACGCACACCTACACACACACACACACATCTACACATACACGCACACTTACACACACGCACACCTACGCACACACCTACACACACACCTGGTAGTTTGGTCACAAAATGGCAGGTGTTTGTGGATCAGAAACAGGAAGCCCTGGTGGTCCAACAGGAACAGGAAGCCCTGGTGGTCCAACAGGAACAGGAAGTCC
Organism: Plecoglossus altivelis; assembly: GCA_036571765.1. Classification (NCBI taxonomy): domain Eukaryota; kingdom Metazoa; phylum Chordata; class Actinopteri; order Osmeriformes; family Plecoglossidae; genus Plecoglossus; species Plecoglossus altivelis. Next base: position 10,985,903 of record BROE01000023.1, on the reverse strand, counting down.
TGGTGGTTCTGGAGGACACAAGCTCCGCCCCCCACGACAGCCTACTGAAGGACAAAGAGATCCAGGGTTCATCCAAGGTCATCCCTCCTCTCTATGACCAATCAAAACCTCTCCTTGACCTGGACTATGAATCAGTCAACCAATCAGAGCCAGTATGTAAAGAGAAGAGTCTATCAGAGCTGCAGGTAGGTGGTTCATGTTGAGGAAAAATACTTTTAAAGTTTGGTTTGTTTGACTACGAAAGTAGTGAAGGCGTTTTCCTCTCTCTCCCCCAGCCTGTCTCACTAGCCAACCTGCTTGATGCCAACAACACAACCACACCAGCACCTGTTAGGTGAGCTGCACTTACACATACGCACACATACACATACGCACACATACACATACGCACACATACACATACGCACACATACACATACGCACACATACACATACGCACACACACACACACATGCGCACACACACACGCACACAAATCTTCATAATGAAAAAGTTTTTGTTTGTTTGTTTGTTTGTTGTTTGTATATGTGTGTGTCTCGTGTTTGTGTGTGCGTGCGTGTGTGTTTGTGTGTGTCTCGTGTGTGTGTGTGTCTGTGTGTGTGCACAGTGGCCTGCAATGTGTTGCCAGGTTTGACTTTGAGGGAGCAGACAAGGATGAGCTCACATTCTCGCAGGGTGATGTCATCGCCCTGACCGAGGTGATCGGTCAGGAGTGGGGGCGGGGCCAGGTCCGTGGGCAAATGGGGATTTTCCCGCTCAGCTTCACCCAGGTGGTGGAGGAGCTCTCCCCGTCGTCAGGGAAACGGATGGTTGCCCAGGCGACATCTCAGTTGACAAAGGAGATGACCACACCTGACCACAATGAGGTACACACGCACACCTGGCCACAGGAAGTACACACGCACACCTGGCCACAGGAAGTACACACACACACCTAACCACAGGAAGTACACACACACCTTACCACAGGAAGTACACACGCACACCTTACCACAGGAAGTACACACGCACACCTTACCACAGGAAGTACACACACACCTTACCACAGGAAGTACACACACACACCTTACCACAGGAAGTACACACACACCTTACCACAGGAAGTACACACACACCTAACCACAGGAAGTACACACGCACACCTAACCACAGGAAGTACACACACACACCTAACCACAGGAAGTACACACACACCTTACCACAGGAAGTACACACACACCTTACCACAGGAAGTACACACACACACCTAACCACAGGAAGTACACGCACACCTAATCCCAAACCTGTTTGCTAGTATGTGCTAATTCATTTGTTGTGTGTGCGTGTGTGCGTGTGTGCGTGTGTGCGTGTGTGCGCGTGTGCGCGTGTGCGCGTGTGCGTGCGCGTGTGCGCGTGTGCGTGTGCACGCAGGAGGAGAGCTGGGAAGTAGCTCTGTTTGATTTCCCAGGTCAGACTGCAGACGACCTGTCCTTCCTGAAGGGGGCGCTGATCAGAGTGACCCAGCGAGTCGACGCAGACTGGAACAGAGGAAGACTGGGCAGCAAGGAAGGCCTCTACCCCTCTGCCTTCACACACACCTGGACAGGTACACACACACACACACCTGGGCAGGTACACACACACACTTGGGCAGGTACACACACACACACACACGTCTGGGCAGGCACACACACACACACCTGGGCAGGTACACACACACGTCTGGACAGGTACACACACACACACTGCAGCTACAGTGAACCAGACAGTCTCTCGTCCTGTCTGTTTTGGTTTGACTTCCTGTTTCCTCTGCAGCTCAACCAATGGCAGGCCAGACTATGGTTGTGGGTGTGGCCCAGGTCTTGTTTGACTTCAGCGCAGAAAGTGAGGATGAACTGACTCTGAAGGTAAGTGTGTGTGTGTGTGTGTGTGTGTGTGTGTACGTACGTGTGTACTGTCACCTTTCAGTTCCTTACCCTCACCCCTCTACAGGCTGGTGAACTGGTGACGGGGGTGGAGTCTGTGGATGAGGAGTGGTTTATTGGGGATGCAGGGGGAAAGCGTGGTCTGGTCCCAAAAAACTACATATCCCTGCTGACCTGAGGACTACAAAACTACAAATCCCTGCAGACTTAAGGACTACAGAACTGCAAATCCCTTCTGACCTGAGGACTAATGAACTACATATCCCTGCTGACTTTAGGACCACAGAACTACATGTCCCTGTTGACCCGAGGACTACAAAACTACAAATCCCTGCTGACTTTAGGACTACAAAACTACAAATCCCTGTTGACCTGAGGATATATAACTACATGTCCCTGTTGACCCGAGGACTACAAAACTACAAATCCCTGTTGACCTGAGGACTACAAATCCCTGTTGACCTGAGGATATATAACTACATGTCCCTGTTGACCTGAGGACTACAAATCCCTGCTGACTTTAGGACCACAGAACTACATATCCCTGTTGACCTGAGGACTACAGAACTACATGTCCCTGTTGACCTGAGGACTACAAATCCCTGCTGACTTTAGGACCACAGAACTACATATCCCTGTTGACCTGAAGACTACAGAACTACATATCCCTGTTGACCTCTAGGACTACAGAACTACATATCCCTTTTGACCTGAGGACTACAGAACTACATATCCCTGTTGACCTGAGGACTACAGAACTACAAATCCCTGTTGACCTGAGGACTACAGAACGACACATTCTAGATTCTGGAACTCTGCAAACTTGTTGAACTCTACTACTTTTTAAAACTCTAGAACTACTACATTCCTGAATTCTACACTACCACGTTTTGAAACTCAACATTCTAAATACTATTGAAGTCTAAAGATCATTCCGTGTACTGATGTGTGTGTGTGTTGTCGTCTTAAGGCGGACCAGTTAGACCAGTGAACTCACTAGTTTCTGTGAAGTCTGCTCCTGAAACATGCCTTGTCATGTTACTGTCGTGTGTTTACGTCTTTGATAGGCTGATAACTGCTCCTCTCAACATTCCTGCCAAGCTTCTTTATCCTAATAAACTTCTGATGAGATGCAACGATGCCTCGTCTCTGAGTCAAGGTGCTCAGATATAAGCTACCGCCCTCTGGTGACAATGGGAGGAACTGCAGTGCACTGCAGGAACCTTACTGCTACTAACAGACCCCCACAGGGAGAGAAACCTTACTGCTGCTAACAGACCCCCACAGGGAGAGAAACCTGATCGCTGCTAACAGGAAGTGGTGAGACTTAACTGACTGCTCCTGTGGTGTGTGTTAGCATGTGCTAGCGTGTCTTAGTGTCTGGGTGTGTGTTAGCATTTGTGTTAGCATTTGTGTTAGCATGTTTTAGCGTGTTTTAGCATGTGTTGGCGTGTGTTAGTGGGTGTGTTAGCGCGTGTGCGTGTGTTAGCGTGTGTTAGCGCGTGTTAGCGTGTGTTAGTGGGTGTGTTAGCGTCAGTGTGTGTTAGTGCTCATGTGTCTGGATAAGGCAACGATGTTACTATGTATTCTCTCCATCCTGTAGGTCTGCTGGTTCTGTGTTCTCCATCCTGCAGGTTCTGTGATCTCCATCCTGCAGGTTCTGTGATCTCCATCCTGCTGGTTCTGTGTTCTCCATCCTGCTGGTCCTGTGTTCTCCATCCTGCTGGTTCTGTGATCTCTATCCTGCAGGTTCTGTGTTCTCTATCCTGCAGGTTCTGTGTTCTCCATCCTGCAGGTTCTGTGTTCTCCATCCTGCAGGTTCTGTGATCTCTATCCTGCAGGTTCTGTGATCTCTATCCTGCAGGTTCTGTGATCTCTATCCTGCAGGTTCTGTGTTCTCCATCCTGCTGGTCCTGTGTTCTCCATCCTGCTGGTTCTGTGATCTCTATCCTGCAGGTTCTGTGTTCTCCATCCTGCAGGTTCTGTGTTCTCTATCCTGCAGGTTCTGTGTTCTCCATCCTGCAGGTTCTGTGTTCTCCATCCTGCAGGTTCTGTGTTCTCTATCCTGCAGGTTCTGTGTTCTCCATCCTGCAGGTTCTGTGTTCTCCATCCTGCAGGTTCTGTGATCTCTATCCTGCAGGTTCTGTGTTCTCCATCCTGCTGGTTCTGTGATCTCTATCCTGCAGGTTCTGTGATCTCCATCCTGCAGGTTCTGTGTTCTCCATCCTGCAGGTTCTGTGATCTCTATCCTGCAGGTTCTGTGTTCTCCATCCTGCAGGTTCTGTGATCTCTATCCTGCAGGTTCTGTGTTCTCCATCCTGCTGGTCCTGTGTTCTCCATCCTGCAGGTTCTGTGTTCTCTATCCTGCAGGTTCTGTGTTCTCTATCCTGCAGGTTCTGTGTTCTCCATCCTGCTGGTTCTGTGTTCTCTATCCTGCAGGTTCTGTGTTCTCCATCCTGCAGGTTCTGTGATCTCTATCCTGCAGGTTCTGTGTTCTCTATCCTGCAGGTTCTGTGTTCTCCATCCTGCAGGTTCTGTGTTCTCTATCCTGCAGGTTCTGTGTTCTCCATCCTGCAGGTTCTGTGATCTCTATCCTGCAGGTTCTATGCCCCAGTGCACTCTGGGTTGTAGCTTTAACCTGAACGATCTTTTCCAAACTGCAGCTCCACAGCATGCTATGTTTCTGTTGTGCTTCCTGTGTCGTATCAGAGGCACACACACACAGTACATACATGTACATACACACACACACTGTACACACACACACAGTACAAAACAAACACACACTCACACAAACACACACACTGGTCACACACAACACACACTGTATCATACAACACACACAATGTACACATACACACCCAGTACATACACACATCCACACAACTGTACACAAACACACACCATTACATACCACACACACACACACTGGACACACACACAACGTACAGCTTGTACACACACACAGAACTGTAACACCACACACACACACACAGTAACCACACACACACAGTACATACACACACACACACTCACTGTACACACATTACACAGCACACACACTGTACATACACACACACACACACTGTAACACACTACACACAAGTACATACACACAACACACACACAACACTGTACCACAGCACACAGTCACACACACAACACACACATTGGTACACACACACACACAGTAACATACAACACACAACACACAACTGTACACACACACACTGTACACCACACACCGTACATACACACACCCACACACTGTACACACACACACATCTGTACACACACACACAACACACTGTACACACACACACACAGTACATACAACACACACACACACTGTAACAACACACACAAGTAACACACACACACACACATAGTTACACACACACACAGTACCCACACACACACACTGTACACCACACACAGTAACACCACACACACATGTAGCAACACACACACTGTAGCACATTCCACACACACAGCACAACTGTAACACACACACCGCAAACTTGTAACACCACCTACTACACTGTACACACACACACAGTACATACACACACACACTGTACCCCAACACACACTGTACACACAACATCGGTACTTACACACACATCACACACTGTACACACAAATCACTCTGCCACTGTAACACACACACACTGTACACACACACACTGTACACACAACATCGTCACCACACACACTGTACACACACACACAGTACACACACACACACACAGTACATACACACACACACACACTGTACACACACACACACACACACACTGTACACACACACACATGACATACACACACACACAACACACACTGTACATCACACACACACACACACACTGTACACACACACACTGTACACACACACACACACACACACACACAGTACATACACACACACACACTGTACACACACACACTGCATGGTTCAGTTTTTATTATCACAGTTTGATGCACTTTCTGGTTCCTTCGTTTCACTAATACAAAGCAGGATTGTAACCCTGTTTACACACACACACACACACACACACACGCACACACACACACACAGTGCTACATGGGTGTTGTCTTGGCTTGGGAACAAATGATATGATATTGGCAGATGGAGGGAGGAGGGATCATCATCATCATAATAATGGTTTGGGTTTCAGGTCTTTACCAGTAGAACTTGGTTTACAGACCTGTGGTACTTCTACAATACTTCTAAAACACTTAAACAGTACTTATAGTTCTGCAGAGCTAAGAGAAGAGACAGGTGATGATCATGCCTGATCAGTCTAGAATAATCATAGAACTCTGGAACTCCTGAACACTGGAACTCCTGAGAACTCTGGAACTCTTGAGCACTCTGGAACTCCTGAGCACTCTGGAACTCCTGAGCACTCTGGAACTTCTGAGCACTCTGGAACTCTTGAACACTCTGGAACTCTTGAACACTCTGGAACACTTGAGCACTCTGGAACTCCTGAACACTCTGGAACTCTTGAGCACTCTGGAACTCCCGAACATTGAATGGTGGGATTGTTGTTTAACAGGTCCAACTACAACAGGTGTGGAGACACTCAGCCAAGCTAGGCTATAACCTGCTCATCTGTCCTCCAACACACACACACACACACACTCTTAAGACTGAAATATCAAGATGAGACTAAAGAACTGGATCATGATTGGCCAACGACAGCTCTCTCTTGGAGACCACTACAGGAATCCTATTGGACACACGCACACAATACTATGTACAGGATGATATGTACACACTATATACACACACAACCCTCTCCCTGGAGGTGTCAGAGAGGAGAGGAGCAGAGGGAGGGAGGGAGCTGGAAGACAGGAGAGGAGAGAGTTAATAAAGAGAGACTACTGTACGTAATGGAGAGAGAGAGACAGGTACATGAGAGGGAGAAGAGAGAGGAATGGTCTGATCAGCATAGAGGGGAGGGGAGGGGTCTAGTCTGGAGGGTGTGATCAGCATAGAGGGGAGGGGAGGGGTCTGGTCTGGAGGGTGTGATCAGCATAGAGGGGAGGGGAGGGGTCTGGTCTGGAGGGTGGTGATCAAGCAATAGAGGGAGGGAGGTCTGGTCTGGAGGGTGTGATCAGCATAGAGGGGAGGGGAGGGGTCTGGTCTGGAGGGTGGGGCTGGTTTCCATCTGGGTGGAGGGAACAGATGACGTCTCCATGGGAACACTGTGACCATCAGCAGTAGCTTCGTCCTGCAGATGAAACACGTTTGTGAGACATGTCAGGAAGCTCAAGAGACTGTGGTGTGTGTTTGTTGGGTCTGTGTGTGGTGTGTGTGGTGTGTGTGTGTGTGTGGTGTCTGTGTGTGTGTGTGTTTGGTGTCTGTGTGTGTGTGTGTGTGTGTTTGTTGGGTCTGTGTGTGTTTGTTGGGTCTGTGTGTGGTGTGTGTGTGTGTGTGTGTGTGTGTGTGTTTGTTGGGTCTGTGTGTGGTGTGTGTGTGTGGCATGTGTGTGTGGGGGGGAGATAAAGAGAGAGGTGTGTATGTGGCGTGTGTGTGTGTGTGTGTGTGTGTGGTGTGTGTGTGTGTGTTTGGTGTCTGTGTGTGTGGTGTCTGTGCGTGTGGCATGTGTGTGTGGGGGGGAGAGAAAGAGAGAGGTGTGTATGTGGCATTGTGTGTGTGTGTGTGTGTGTGGTGTGTGTGTGTTGTGTGTGTGCGTACCGTCACCCAGGGATGAGACAGAACTTCCTCTGCTGTGCAGCGAGACCCCACGTTCACCTGTAGCATCTGACCAATCAGCATCTGAGAGCCGGGTCACATGACAGCATCAGTACAGCCAACAACAATCGAGTCCTTCAGCTTTCATCCCAAAGGTAACTCGTCTGATCATGTTAATGTTCTAATGTGTTTCCACCTTGGCAGGCAGGCTGATGTGGTCCCAGTCAGGTGAAGGGAACTCCAACTGCCCTTTCAGTATCTGGTCAAACAGCTCCTCCTGAACGCTGTTCTCACTGGGGGAGGGGAGGAGGAGGAGGAAGGGAGGAGAAGAGGAAGGGGGAGGAGGGAGGGAGGAGGGGGAGGAAGGGGGGAGGAGGAAGAAGCAGTGAGGAGGGGGAAGGGAGGAGGAGGAAGGGAGGGAGGAGAAAGGAAGGGGGAGGAGGGAGGGAGGAGGAGGAGGGAGGGTGGAAGGAGGAAGGGTGGAGTGGGGAAGGGAGTGTTATGAGTATGGATCAGTATTGATTCTAGTAAGTGTGTGCGTTGGGTCATACCAACTGACCTTCGGAAGGGGGGGAACCCACACAGCAGGATGTAGGCGATGACTCCTGCTGCCCAGATGTCTACCTTCAGACCGTACCTGACACACACAGACACACACGCACACACACGCACAGACACACACAGACACTCACAGACACACACAGACACACACAGACACACACGCACACACACGCACAGACACACACAGACACACACAGACACAGATTAAGTGTGAGAACAAGGTAGTAGTTTCTCTTTCAGTAATCTCACACACACACACACACACACACACAGCTGTATCTTAGCTGATGTGGTGAAGACAGCAAAACAGAAGGTTAAACCACAGTGCACTTGAAGAGACAGGAAACACGCGTACACATAAACCACTCATCTCTCTCTCTCACACACACACACACACAAACAGACACACACACACACACACACGTGCACTTATCTATCTCACACACACTAAAAGGCCAACCACTCAACTCTCACACACATTCAAACTTTTATCTCTCTTTCCATCCCTGCCACACAAGACTGTGAAAGGTTTTCCTTGTTTGTTTGTGTGAGGGAAGAATGATCTTTCTGTCAGATGAACCTAGAGCTTCTCTCTCAAACAAATCGGCGCCATCTTTCTTCATCTCCTCTCAGAAACAAATACAGTTCAACAATGTAGTGGAGTTGTAGATTGTTAGCATACTAGAATGTTGGTGCTCTAGAATGTTGGTGCTCTAGAATGTTGGTGCTCTAGAATGTTGGCGCTCTAGAATGTTGGAGCTCTAGAATGTTGGAGCTCTAGAATGTTGGAGCTCTAGAATGTTGGAGCTCTAGAATGTTGGAGCTCTAGAATGTTGGAGATCTAGAATGAAGTTAGTTTGAAAGTCTCCCTCCATCTGTGTCTCTCTCTTTCACACATACACACACACACACACACACATACACACACACGCAGCTGTACCCTGTCTCTGCTATGATCTCAGGGGCCACATAGGTGGGTGTTCCACAGACGGTGTACAGGGGCCCCTCCACCAGCGTGGCCAGGCCAAAGTCCCCCAGCTTCAGAGACTTGGTGCTGTCTGGGTACTCGCACACCTGGGAACACACATACACACACTCTGTCTGACATGGGTACTGACACACACTATCTGATAGAATGGGAGCTTCAAAGTTTGTGTGTGTGTGTATACATAAATCCAGTGTGTGTGTGTGTGTGTGTGTGTGTGTGTGTGTGTGTACCAGCAGGTTCTCAGGCTTGATGTCTCTGTGTACTATATTCATGCTGTGCAGGTACTTGAGGGCTCCAGCCAGGTTAAACAACATGGCACTGGCATCTCTCTCTGTGTACTTGGTGGAGGACGTAATGGCATCGAACAGGTCCCCTCCCTGCACACACACACAGATGCACACACACACACACACACACACACACACACACAAACGCCACAGATGAACACAACACACCACAAGCACACACGCCAGATAACCCTCACACATGCACGTACACACAGAAATGCACACACACACACACAGATATACACACACACACACACACGCACACACACACAGATGCACACGCACACAGGCACACACACAGACACACACACACACACGTATACACAAACAAAACCTTTTAATAATGAAGATTTATGGTATTCAAATTCATATTGAAATGAGTGTGTGTGTGTGTATGTGTATGTAGCATGTGTGTGTGTCCAGGTGTGTGTGTGTGTCCAGGGGTGTGTGTGTGTGTGTATGTGTGTGTAGCATGTGTGTGTGTGTCCAGGTGTGTGTGTGTGTTTACCTTGACCAGCTCCATCACCAGGTAAAGCTCTGTGGGCGTGTCATCCACCTCGATCAGCTGGATGATGCTGGGGTGACGCACCTTCCTCAACACAGCCACCTCGTTCTCTATCAGGTGCTCCTGCTCACACACACACACACACACACACACACAGTACACACACACCCATACACACACACACACACAGTACACACACACACACACATTCAGTACACACACACAGTACACACACAGAACACACACACAGTACACACACACACACACACACACGCACAGTACACATACACACACACAGTACACACACACACACGATTCACACACAGTACATACACACAGTACTGTTATCAATACTAAAATCGATCAATACTGACATGTGTAGTGAAATCCCTCAGTACTACACTGTGTTGTTGTTGAGGACATTACCTTAGTACTACACTGTGTTGTTGAGGACATTACCTTAGTACTACACTTTGTTGTTGTTGAGGACATTACCTTAGTACTACACTGTGTTGTTGAGGACATTACCTTAGTACTACACTGTGTTGTTGTTGAGGACATTACCTTAGTACTACACTGTGTTGTTGTTGAGGACATTACCTTAGTACTACACTGTGTTGTTGAGGACATTACCTTAGTACTACACTGTGTTGTTGAGGACATTACCTTAGTACTACACTGTGTTGTTGAGGATATTACCTTAGTACTACACTGTGTTGTTGAGGACATTACCTTAGTACTACACTGTGTTGTTGTTGAGGACATTACCTTAGTACTACACTGTGTTGTTGAGGACATTACCTTTGTACTACACTGTGTTGTTGAGGACATTACCTCAGTACTACACTGTTTTGTTGTTGAGGACATTACCTTAGAACTACACTGTGTTGTTGTTGAGGACATTACCTTAGTACTACACTGTGTTGTTGAGGACATTACCTTAGTACTACACTGTGTTGTTGAGGACATTACCTCAGTACTACACTGTGTTGTTGTTGAGGACATTACCTTAGTACTACACTGTGTTGTTGTTGAGGACATTACCTTAGTACTACACTGTGTTGTTGTTGAGGACATCCCTTAGTACTACACTGTGTTGTTGAGGGCATTACCTAAGTACTACACTGTGTTGTTGTTGAGGACATTACCTCAGTACTACACTGTGTTGTTGAGGACATTACCTTAGTACTACACTGTGTTGTTGTTGAGGACATTACCTTAGTACTACACTGTGTTGTTGTTGAGGACGTTACCTTAGTACTACACTGTGTTGTTGTTGAGGACATTACCTTAGTACTACACTGTGTTGTTGAGGACATTACCTTAGTACTACACTGTGTTGTTGAGGACATTACCTCAGTACTACACTGTGTTGTTGAGGACATTACCTTAGTACTACACTGTGTTGTTGTTGAGGACATTACCTTAGTACTACACTGTGTTGTTGTTGAGGACATTACCTTAGTACTACACTGTGTTGTTGAGGACATTACCTTAGTACTACACTGTGTTGTTGTTGAGGACATTACCTTAGTACTACACTGTGTTGTTGAGGACATTACCTTAGTACTACACTGTGTTGTTGTTGAGGACATTACCTCAGTACTACACTGTGTTGTTGAGGGCATTACCTTAGTACTACACTGTGTTGTTGTTGAGGACATTACCTTAGTACTACACTGTGTTGTTGAGGACATTACCTCAGTACTACACTGTGTTGTTGAGGACATTACCTTAGTACTACACTGTGTTGTTGAGGACATTACCTTTGTACTACACTGTGTTGTTGAGGACATTACCTTAGTACTACACTGTGTTGTTGAGGACATTACCTTAGTACTACACTGTGTTGTTGTTGAGGACATTACCTTAGTACTACACTGTGTTGTTGTTGAGGACATTACCTTAGTACTACACTGTGTTGTTGAGGACATTACCTTAGTACTACACTGGGTTGTTGTTGAGGACATTACGTTAGTACTACACTGTGTTGTTGAGGACATTACCTTAGTACTACACTGTGTTGTTGTTGAGGACATTACCTTAGTACTACACTGTGTTGTTGTTGAGGACATTACCTCAGTACTACACTGTGTTGTTGTTGAGGACATTACCTTAGTACTACACTGTGTTGTTGTTGAGGACATTACCTCAGTACTACACTGTTTTGTTGTTGAGGACATTACCTTTGTACTACACTGTGTTGTTGAGGGCATTACCTCAGTACTACACTGTTTTGTTGTTGAGGACATTACCTTTGTACTACACTGTGTTGTTGAGGGCATTACCTCAGTACTACACTGTTTTGTTGTTGAGGACATTACCTTTGTACTACACTGTGTTGTTGAGGGCATTACCTCAGTACTACACTGTTTTGTTGTTGAGGACATTACCTTTGTACTACACTGTGTTGTTGAGGGCATTACCTCAGTACTACACTGTTTTGTTGTTGAGGACATTACCTTTGTACTACACTGTGTTGTTGAGGGCATTACCTCAGTACTACACTGTTTTGTTGTTGAGGACATTACCTTAGTATTACACTGTGTTGTTGTTGAGGTCATTACCTTAGTACTACACTTTGTTGTTGTTGAGGACATTACCTTAGAACTACACTGTGTTGTTGTTGAGGACATTACCTTTGTACTACACTGTGTTGTTGTTGAGGACGTTACCTTAGTACTACACTGTGCTGTTGAGGACATTACCTTAGTACTTCACTGTGTTGTTGTTGAGGACGTTACCTTAGTACTACACTGTGCTGTTGAGGACATTACCTTAGTACTTCACTGTGTTGTTGTTGAGGACGTTACCTTAGTACTACACTGTGCTGTTGAGGACATTACCTTAGTACTTCACTGTGTTGTTGTTGAGGACGTTACCTTAGTACTACACTGTGCTGTTGAGGACATTACCTTAGTACTTCACTGTGTTGTTGTTGAGGACGTTACCTTAGTACTACACTGTGCTGTTGAGGACATTACCTTAGTACTTCACTGTGTTGTTGTTGAGGACGTTACCTTAGTACTACACTGTGTTGTTGAGGACATTACCTTAGTACTACACTGTGTTGTTGAGGACATTACCTCAGTACTACACTGTGTTGTTGTTGAGGACATTACCTTAGTACTACACTGTGTTGTTGTTGAGGACATTACCTTAGTACTACACTGTGTTGTTGAGGACATTACCTCAGTACTACACTGTGTTGTTGAGGACATTACCTCAGTACTACACTGTGTTGTTGATGACATTACCTTAGTAATACACTGTGTTGTTGAGGACATTACCTTAGTACTACACTGTGTTGTTGTTGAGGACATTACCTCAGTACTACACTGTGATGTTGAGGACATTACCTCAGTACTACACTGTGTCATTGAGGACATTACCTTAGTACTACACTGTGTTGTTGTTGAGGACATTACCTTAGTACTACACTGTGTTGTTGAGGACATTACCTTAGTACTACACTGTGTTGTTGAGGGCATTACCTCAGTACTACACTGTTTTGTTGTTGAGGACATTACCTTTGTACTACACTGTGTTGTTGATGACATTACCTTAGTAATACACTGTGTTGTTGAGGACATTACCTTAGTACTACACTGTGTTGTTGTTGAGGACATTACCTTTGTACTACACTGTGTTGTTGAGGACATTACCTTAGTACTACACTGTGTTGTTGAGGACATTACCTTAGTACTACACTGTGTTGTTGTTGAGGACATTACCTTAGTACTACACTGTGTTGTTGTTGAGGACATTACCTTAGTATTACACTGTGTTGTTGTTGAGGACATTACCTTAGTACTACACTGTGTTGTTGTTGAGGACATTACCTCAGTACTACACTGTGTTGTTGTTGAGGACATTACCTTAGTACTACACTGTGTTGTTGAGGACATTACCTTAGTACTACACTGTGTTGTTGTTGAGGACATTACCTTAGTACTACACTGTGTTGTTGAGGACATTACCTTAGTACTACACTGTGTTGTTGTTGAGGACATTACCTTAGTACTACACTGTGTTGTTGTTGAGGACATTACCTTAGTATTACACTGTGTTGTTGTTGAGGACATTACCTTAGTACTACACTGTGTTGTAGTGACATTACCTTAGTACTACACTGTGTTGTTGTTGAGGACATTACCTTAGTACTACACTGTGTTGTAGTGACATTACCTTAGTACTACACTGTGTTGTTGAGGACATTACCTTAGTACTACACTGTGTTGTTGAGGACATTACCTTAGTACTACACTGTGTTGTTGAGGACATTACCTTAGTACTACACTGTGTTGTTGTTGAGGACATTACCTCAGTACTACACTGTGTTGTTGAGGACATTACCTTAGTACTACACTGTTTTGTTGTTGAGGACATTACCTTTGTACTACACTGTGTTGTTGAGGGCATTACCTCAGTACTACACTGTGTTGTTGTTGAGGACATTACCTTAGTACTACACTGTGTTGTTGAGGACATTACCTTAGTACTACACTGTGTTGTTGTTGAGGACATTACCTTAGTACTACACTGTGTTGTTGTTGAGGACATTACCTCAGTACTACACTGTGTTGTTGAGGACATTACCTTAGTACTACACTGTGTTGTTGTTGAGGACATTACCTTAGTACTACACTGTGTTGTTGAGGACATTACCTTAGTACTACACTGTGTTGTTGAGGACATTACCTCAGTACTACACTGTGTTGTTGTTGAGGACATTACCTTTGTACTACACTGTGTTGTTGAGGGCATTACCTCAGTACTACACTGTTTTGTTGTTGAGGACATTACCTTAGTACTACACTGTGTTGTTGTTGAGGACATTACGTTAGTACTACACTGTGTTGTTGAGGACATTACCTTAGTACTTCACTGTGTTGTTGAGGACATTACCTTAATACTACACTGTGTTGTTGAGGGCATTACCTCAGTACTACACTGTTTTGTTGTTGAGGACATTACCTTAATACTACACTGTGTTGTTGAGGACATTACCTCAGTACTACACTGTGTTGTTGAGGACATTACCTCAGTACTACACTGTGTCGTTGAGGACATTACCTTAGTACTACACTGTGTTGTTGTTGAGGACATTACCTTAGTACTACACTGTGTTGTTGAGGACATTACCTTAGTACTACACTGTGTTGTTGTTGAGGACATTACCTTAGTACTACACTGTGTTGTTGAGGACATTACCTCAGTACTACACTGTGTTGTTGAGGACATTACCTTAGTACTACACTGTGTTGTTGTTGAGGACATTACCTTAGTACTACACTGTGTTGTTGTTGAGGACATTACCTTAGTACTACACTGTGTTGTTGAGGACATTACCTTAGTACTACACTGTTTTGTTGTTGAGGACATTACCTTTGTACTACACTGTGTTGTTGAGGACATTACCTCAGTACTACACTGTGTTGTTGTTGAGGACATTACCTCAGTACTACACTGTGTTGTTGAGGACATTACCTTAGTAATACACTGTGTTGTTGAGGACATTACCTTAGTACTACACTGTGTTGTTGAGGACATTACCTCAGTACTACACTGTGTTGTTGTTGAGGACATTACCTTAGTACTACACTGTGTTGTTGAGGACATTACCTTAGTACTACACTGTGTTGTTGTTGAGGACATTACCTTAGTACTACACTGTGTTGTTGAGGACATTACCTTAGTACTACACTGTGTTGTAGTGACATTACCTTAGTACTACACTGTGTTGTTGTTGAGGACATTACCTTAGTACTACACTTTGTTGTTGTTGAGGACATTACGTTAGTACTACACTGTGTTGTTTAGGACATTACCTTAGTACTACTCTGTGTTGTTGTTGAGGACATTACCTCAGTACTACACTGTGTTGTTGAGGACATTACCTTAGTACTACACTGTGTTGTTGTTGAGGACATTACCTCAGTACTACACTGTGTTGTTGAGGACATTACCTTAGTACTACACTGTGTTGTTGTTGAGGACATTACCTTAGAACTACACTGTGTTGTTGAGGGCATTACCTCAGTACTACACTGTTTTGTTGTTGAGGACATTACCTTAGTACTACACTGTGTTGTTGTTGAGGACATCCCTTAGTACTACACTGTGTTGTTGAGGACATTACCTTAGTACTACACTGTGTTGTTGAGGACATTACCTTAGTACTACACTGTGTTGTTGTTGAGGACATTACCTTTGTACTACACTGTGTTGTTGAGGGCATTACCTCAGTACTACACTGTTTTGTTGTTGAGGACATTACCTTTGTACTACACTGTGTTGTTGAGGGCATTACCTCAGTACTACACTGTGTTGTTGAGGACATTACCTTAGTACTACACTGTGTTGTTGTTGAGGACATTACCTTAGTACTACACTGTGTTGTTGTTGAGGACATTACCTTAGTACTACACTGTGTTGTTGAGGACATTACCTTAGTACTACACTGTGTTGTTGAGGACATTACCTCAGTACTACACTGTGTTGTTGAGGACATTACCTCAGTACTACACTGTGTTGTTGTTGAGGACATTACCTTAGTACTACACTGTGTTGTTGAGGACATTACCTTAGTACTACACTGTGTTGTAGTGACATTACCTTAGTACTACACTGTGTTGTTGTTGAGGACATTACCTTAGTACTACACTGTGTTGTTGAGGACATTACCTTTGTACTACACTGTGTTGTTGAGGGCATTACCTCAGTACTACACTGTTTTGTTGTTGAGGACATTACCTTTGTACTACACTGTGTTGTTGAGGGCATTACCTCAGTACTACACTGTTTTGTTGTTGAGGACATTACCTTTGTACTACACTGTGTTGTTGAGGGCATTACCTCAGTACTACACTGTTTTGTTGTTGAGGACATTACCTTAGTACTACACTGTGTTGTTGAGGACATTACCTTAGTACTACACTGTGTTGTTGAGGACATTACCTTTGTACTACACTGTGTTGTTGTTGAGGACATTACCTTAGTACTACACTGTGTTGTTGAGGACATTACCTCAGTACTACACTGTGTTGTTGTTGAGGACATTACCTTCCCACAGCACCGAGCTTTGTCTATTATCTTCAGAGCAAACTCCTGTCCGGTGGACCTGACACACACACACACACACACACACACACACAAACAGCATGTCACACTACTACTACTGTGTGTGAGGTGTGTGTGTGTGTGTGTATGAGGTGTGTGTGTGTGTATGGTGTGTATGGTGTGTGTGTGTGTGTGTGTATGGTGTGTGAGGTGTGTGGGTGTGTGTGTATGGTGTGTGTGTGTGTGTGTGTATGGTGTGTGTGTGTGTGTATGGTGTGTGTGTGTGTGTGTACCTCTCCACACACTCCTTCACCACAGCAAAGTTCCCGTCTCCGATCACACGGCCCACCTGGTACTTGTCTCTGATCTTAGAGGACGACAGCTCAGTGTTCCCGTTAACTGGAGAACACACACAGGGTTAGCACACACACACACAGGGTCAACACACACACACACACACGCAGGTTCAGCACAAACATAGATGCTCCTTCATGCTGTTCCAAAAGCTAGTTGATGGTAGTGGAGGTAACACACACACACCAGGAAGGCTAACTCTTGTCTTAACACACACACACAATACACACACCACACCGGTAAAGCACACAGCGCACAACACATTACACACACACACACACAGGTAATCACACACATCCACACACACTCACACAGGGTCACCACAGCACACACCCAGGTTAAACACACACATCACACATACACAAAGCGCATCACACACACAGGTAAAAACACAGCTCCAGACCACAACACAACACACAACAGGGTCAGCACACACACACACCACAGAGGTACGCGCAAAACACCCACATCACACAAGGTAATACACAGCAGACCATGCACCACATG
This sequence comes from Plecoglossus altivelis, assembly GCA_036571765.1. Taxonomy (NCBI): domain Eukaryota; kingdom Metazoa; phylum Chordata; class Actinopteri; order Osmeriformes; family Plecoglossidae; genus Plecoglossus; species Plecoglossus altivelis. Next base: position 10,968,031 of record BROE01000023.1, on the reverse strand, counting down.
GTGGAAACACACACACTCGTACCTTCAGGGCTCAGTTCCTCTGTGTGGTCAGCTGCACCATTAACATCTGACGAAGCATGAAGAGGAGAAATCTGGAGGGGGAGAGGAGGAGGGGGAGGAATGGAGAGGAGAGGGAGAGGAGGAGGGAAGAGGGAGAGGGAGGAGGAGGGGAGAGCAGAGGAGGGGAGAGGGAGAGGGGGAGGAGGAGGGGAGAGGAGGAGAGGTGAAAGAGGACAGAGTTTACCCTCCAGTAATTTCATAAGTGCTTCTTTCAATTCGAGACATCTTTACACCCCCCTCACCCTCCTCCCGCCCACCTCCCCCTACTCCCTCACCTCCCTCCCTCCCCCCCCTCACTGCCTCCCCCCCTCACACCTCCCCCTGCGCCCTCCACCCACATCCTCCACCCCACCTCACCTCCACCCCCCCCCCCTCACCTCCTTGCCCGCCCCCACACCGCCACCCACCCCTCACTCCCCCCCACCCCTCACTTCAGCTCCACTCCTCCGCACACCACCCCTCACCTTGACGTTGCGTTTGCCTCCCGGGCTGGTGGGGGAGGGGCTAGCCCTGGCGGACCTCACCGCAGCTCCCTGTCCGGCCGTCTCATTGGCTTAAGACAGGAAAAGAAGTTCAGTCTGGGAGTGGCCAAATGCTGTGATTGGTTGGCAGTGGGGGTGCTAGTATCTGGTTGGATTGGATTTGTTAGTACCTGGTGACTTGGTCCTGGGAGGGGTTTTGGGCAGGGCTTTGCCTGAGGTGCAAAGGCTTTTGGGTAATGTAGGCTTGAGGGGAGCGGTGGAGCGAGTGGACTTCAGTCTGGACTCTGAAAGAGAGAAATAGAAAAGAGAGAGAGAGAAAGATGAAAATAGATAAATAGAACATCCGTCAATCGTTCAACGAATCCATTAATGGACGGACCAATGAGCAGTGAGAATGGTGATGACCTCACCACTAACGAAGGGCGAGGATTTGCCACTGTGCGTGAGCAGGAAGTCGTCTTGAGCGTAGCGGAACTTTTCCAGACCGCACGCCATGAACACATCATCATCCCCGAAGAAATCCTGCAGGCTGGTCACCTAGGCAACGCATACACACACAGGTTACCTAGGCAACACATACACACCCAGATCACCTAAGCAACACACACACACACACACACGCAGTGGTGACCTGGTAAACACACACACGCCAATAACCTAGGCAACCAGCTCACAAGTTTTCTAGTAAACACACACACAGACTCGCGTTAGGATACCTGTCCTGTGTGTGTGTGTGTGTGTGTGTGTGTGTGTGTGTGTGTGTGTAACTGTCAAACTGACTCAGCAGTCTTTGAGCTGGAAGTCCCAGCATTCATGTTAGCCGCTGGCGATAAGATAAGATAAGATCACTCACACATTCTCCCAAAATGTCTTGGATTAAATACGAACGTACAACAAACCTTCTGACAGAGACAGAGAAGAAAGAGAGAGAGAAGAGAGAGAGAGAGAAGAGAAAGAGAGAGAAGAGAGAGAGAGAAGAGAGAGATAGAGAAGAGAAAGAGAGAGAAGAGAGAGAGAGAAGAGAGAAGAGAGAGATAGAGAAGAGAGAGAGAGAAGAGAGAGAGAAGAGAGAGAGAAGAGAGAGAGAAGAGAGAGAGGAGAGAGAGAGAGAAGAGAGAGAGAAGAGAGAAAGAAGTGAGAGAGAGAAGACGAGAAGAGAGAGAGAAGAGAGAGACAGAAGAGTGGAGCGACAGAGAGATAGAGACGAGAGAGAGAGAGGAGAGAGAGACGAGAAGAGTGAGAGAGAAGAAGTGAGAGAGAGAGAGATCAGAAGAGAGAGAAGAGAGACAGAAGGAGAGAGAATAGAGCAGGCAGAAGAGAGAGAGAGAGAGGCAAGAGAGCAGAAGAGAGAGAGAGACGTGAGAGGACTGAGACGAAAAGAGAGGAGAGAGGGAGAGTAGACGAGACGAAAGAGTGAGAGAGGAAGAGTGAGAGAGACAGAAAAAGAGAGAGACGAGGACAGAGAGAGAGAGAGAGTTTGTGTTTGTTTGTGTTTGTGTGTGAGGGAGAGAGAGAAAGTGAAAGAGAAGAGTGACGAGAGACAGAAGAGAGAGATAGAAGGAGAGAGAGAGAGAGAGGAGATAGAAGAGGAGAGAGAACAGAGAAAAGGAAAGCGAGGGAAGTAAGAGAAGCCTTTACAGAATTCGACCAGTACCAGATTGCTAGGGGACCTGGCAGCCTAGTCTATAGTTTGCTTGGCTGCACACAAACACACACACACACACCTACACACACACACAACACACACACACACTGCTGCAACACACCCCGACACATCACACCCACACACACACAGCCCCGCCCCTCCTGTGTAAGAACACATGGGACAAGTGTCTTTTGTGTGACAGGGTGAGAGGCTCTCACAGTTAATACAATAGATGGTCATGTCTCACCAAGAAACTCACCCTCTCCTCCCTCACTCCCTCTTTTTCCCTCTTGGTCCTCTCCCTTTACATTAACATCCTCTCCTCTCTCTCTCTCCCTCCCTCTCTCCTCTCCTACCCACCTCTCTCCTCTCATCGCTCTCCCTCTCATCCTAACTCCCTAGACTCTAGCTCTCCCTCCCTCTCTCCCTCCCTAAACCTCCTCCCTCTCTCTCTCCACTCCTCTCCCCCTCATCCCACCATCTCCTCTCTCTCCTCTCATCCTCTCCCTCTCTCTCTATCTCTCTGTGCATCTCTCTCTGTGTTTGTCTTTCTGTTTCTCTCTCTGCCTCCTCCCTCACTCTCTCTCCTCCCTCCATCTACTCCCTCCCTCCTGCTCCTCTCCCTCCCCTCCCTCCCTCCCTCCCATCCATCCCTCGCCTCTCTCCTCCACTTCCAGTGAGTACACCAGTCTTTCAGGATTCCCTCCTGTTCTGCAGAAGAAACACTCTGGCATACTAATGCATCACTCCTCCTCCTGCTCAACCCACCCCTTCTCCTCTTCACATCCTGTGCTGGCCTCCTTCTCTTCCCTCCTCCTCCTGCTGCCACGCCCTTTCTGCCGTCCTCCCTCCTGCATGACAGCCCTTTCTCCTCCTCTCCTCCCTGCCTCCCTCCGTCCGTCCCTCCTTCCCTTCCTATATTCATCCATTTCCTTCTCCTCCATCCCTCCTCTCTGCTGCTCCCCTTTCTCCTCCTCCTCCTGCTGCAGTAGGTGTTCCTCCTCCTCCTGCTAGCACACGCCTTTCTTCCTACCTCCCTCCTGCTGCGAACCCCTTACTCCGTCCTCCTCCTGCACTGCAACCCTTTCTGCCTCCTCCTCCTCTGCTGGCACAAATCCCTTTCTCCTCTCCTTCCTGCTGCCTCCCTTCTCCTCCTCCTCCTGCTGCCCCTTCCTCTCCTCTCACCTCTGCTCTCTCTCTTTCCTCTCCTTCCACTCCTCTCCCCACCCTCTCTCTCCTTTCATCATCCCCTCTGCTCTCCTCCTTCATCTCTCCCTCTGCTCTCCTCCTCTCCCTGCTCTCCCCTCTCCTCTGCTCTTCCCTCTCTCCTCTCTAATTTCTTCCCTACTATAACACTGCTGGACTACCGTGAGTGACTGTGTGTGACTCTGTGTGAGTGTGTGACTGTGTGTGACTGTGTGTGACTGTGTGTGACTGTGTGTGACTGTGTGAGTGTGTGTGACTGTGTGTGAGTGTGTGTGAGTGTGTGTGAGGAGGGAAGGGGTGAAAGTAGTTGCCATGGTAGCCACAGTACAGCACAATGGTAGGTAGCTCTGGGGATGAACAAACACAAGTTGTAAACTGTCTGTTCCAACTAACCAAACTGCAAATCATTGATTTCTTGTAACATGCAGACAGACAGGTTACATGCAGACAGACAGGTTACACGCAGACAGACAGGTTACACGCAGACAGACAGGTTACACGCAGACAGACAGGTTGCACGCAGACAGACAGGTTACATGCAGACAGACAAGTACCAGATGTTAATGCTGCTTGTCTACATAACTCACATTCCTCCAGTCATTACACACACCCTGCCTGCCCCCCTGCCTCCCCCCACCTCT
>BROE01000023.1:10939211-10963497 GCA_036571765.1 Plecoglossus altivelis | reverse complement strand
ACCTCCTCCACTCCTCCGCCACCCCCCCCTCACCTTGACGTTGCGTTTGCCTCCCGGGCTGGTGGGGGAGGGGCTAGCCCTGGCGGACCTCACCGCAGCTCCCTGTCCGGCCGTCTCATTGGCTTAAGACAGGAAAAGAAGTTCAGTCTGGGAGTGGCCAAATGCTGTGATTGGTTGGCAGTGGGGGTGCTAGTATCTGGTTGGATTGGATTGGTTAGTACCTGGTGACTTGGTCCTGGGAGGGGTTTTGGGCAGGGCTTTGCCTGAGGTGCAAAGGCTTTTGGGTAATGTAGGCTTGAGGGGAGCGGTGGAGCGAGTGGACTTCAGTCTGGACTCTGAAAGAGAGAAATAGAAAAGAGAGAGAGAGAAAGATGAAAATAGATAAATAGAACATCCGTCAATCGTTCAACGAATCCATTAATGGACGGACCAATGAGCAGTGAGAATGGTGATGACCTCACCACTAACGAAGGGCGAGGATTTGCCACTGTGCGTGAGCAGGAAGTCGTCTTGAGCGTAGCGGAACTTTTCCAGACCGCACGCCATGAACACATCATCATCCCCGAAGAAATCCTGCAGGCTGGTCACCTAGGCAACGCATACACACACAGGTTACCTAGGCAACACATACACACCCAGATCACCTAAGCAACACACACACACACACACACGCAGTGGTGACCTGGTAAACACACACACGCCAATAACCTAGGCAACCAGCTCACAAGTTTTCTAGTAAACACACACACAGACTCGCGTTAGGATACCTGTCCTGTGTGTGTGTGTGTGTGTGTGTGTGTGTGTGTGTGTGTGTGTAACTGTCAAACTGACTCAGCAGTCTTTGAGCTGGAAGTCCCAGCATTCATGTTAGCCGCTGGCGATAAGATCACTCACACATTCTCCCAAAATGTCTTGGATTAAATACGAACGTACAACAAACCTTCTGACAGAGACAGAGAAGAGAGAGAGAGAGAAGAGAAAGAGAGAGAAGAGAGAGAGAGAAGAGAGAGATAGAGAAGAGAAAGAGAGAGAAGAGAGAGAGAGAAGAGAGAGATAGAGAAGAGAGAGAGAGAAGAGAGAGAGAAGAGAGAGGAAGAGAAGAGAGAAGAGAGAGAGGAGAGAGAGAGAGAAGAGAGAGAGAAGAGAGAGAGAAGAGAGAGAGAAGTGAGAGAGAGAGAGAGAGAAGAGAGAGAGAGAGAGAGACAGAAGAGAGAGACAGAAGAGAGAGACAGAAGAGAGAGAGAGGAGAGAGAGAGAGAATGAGTGGAGAGAGAGTGAGAAGAAAGAGACGAGAGAAGGAGAGAGAGAGACAGAAGTATGAGAGAAGAGAGGAGATGAGAAGAGCGAGAGCGGAGAGAGAGAGAAGAGAGAGAGAGGAGAGAGAGAGAGAAGAGAGAGAGAGGAGAGAGAGAGAGAAGAGTGAGAGAGAAGAGTGAGAGAGACAGAAGAGAGAGAGAGGAGAGAGAGAGAGAGAGAGAGAGAGAGAGTAGAGAGAGGAGAGAGAGAGAGAAGAGTGAGAGAGAAGAGAGAGAGAGACAGAAGAGAGAGATAGAGAGGAGAGAGAGAGAGAGAGAGAAGATAGAGAGGAGAGAGGCAGAGAAGAGAAAACGAGGGAAGAGAGAAGCCTTTACAGGAATGACGTACAGTTGCTAGGGGGAACTGGCAGCCTAGTCTGTTTGCTTGGCTGCACACACACACACACACACACACACACACACACACACAAGCACACACACACACACACACACACACACACACACAGCCCCGCCCCTCCTGTGTAAGAACACATGGGACAAGTGTCTTTTGTGTGACAGGGTGAGAGGCTCTCACAGTTAATACAATAGATGGTCATGTCTCACCAAGAAACTCACCCTCTCCTCCCTCACTCCCTCTTTTTCTCTCTTGGTCCCTCTCCCTTTACATTCTCCTCTCCCTCTCTCTCCTCTCCCTCCCTCTCTCCTCTCCCTACCTCACTCTCCCTCTCTCCTCTCCCTCTCTCCTCTCCCTAGCTCGCTCTCCCTCCCTCTCTCCTCTCCCTACCTCCCTTTCCCTCTCTCCCTCTCTCCTCTCCCTAGCTCGCTCTCCCTCCCTCTCTCCTCTCCCTCTCCCTCTCTCCCTATCTCCTCTCCCTATCTACCTCCCTCTCTCCTCTCCCTCCCTCTCTCTCCCTCCCTCCATCTCTCCTTCCCTCCTCTCCTCTCCCTCCCCCTCCCTCCCTCCCTCCCTCCCTCCCTCTCTCCTCCCTTCCAGTGAGTACACCAGTCTTTCAGGATTCCCTCCTGTTCTGCAGAAGAAACACTCTGGCATACTAATGCATCACTCCTCCCTCCCTCCCCGTTTCTCCTCCCTCCCCTGCTGCCCCTTCCCTGCCTCCTCTCCTACTGCTGCCCCTTTCTCCTCCTCCTCCTGCTGCCCCTTTCTCTCCTCCTCTGCTGGCCCCTCTCTCCTCCCTCCTCCTGCTGCCCCTTCTCATCCTCCTGCTCCTGCTGCTCCTTTCTCCTCCTCCTCCTGCTGCCCCCTTTCTCCTCCTCCTCCTGCTGCCCCTTCTCTCCTCCTCCACTGCCCTCCCCCTCCCCCACACCCTCTCTCCTCACCCTCCTCCTCCTGCTGCCCCCTTTCTCCTCCTCCTCCTGCTGCCCCCTTTCTCCTCCTCCTCCTGCTGCCCCCTTTCTCCTCCTCCTCCTGCTGCCCCTTCTCTCCTCTCACCTCTGCTCTCCTCTCTTCCTCTCCTTCCACTCCTCTCCCCCCCTCTCTCTCCTGTCATCTCCCCTCTGCTCTCCTCTTCTCTCTCCTCTGCTCTCTCCTCTCCCTGCTCTCCCCTCTCCTCTGCTCTTCCCTCTCTCCTCTCTAATTTCTTCCCTACTATAACACTGCTGGACTACCGTGAGTGACTGTGTGTGACTCTGTGTGAGTGTGTGACTGTGTGTGACTGTGTGTGACTGTGTGTGACTGTGTGTGACTGTGTGAGTGTGTGTGACTGTGTGTGAGTGTGTGTGAGTGTGTGTGAGGAGGGAAGGGGTGAAAGTAGTTGCCATGGTAGCCACAGTACAGCACAATGGTAGGTAGCTCTGGGGATGAACAAACACAAGTTGTAAACTGTCTGTTCCAACTAACCAAACTGCAAATCATTGATTTCTTGTAACATGCAGACAGACAGGTTACATGCAGACAGACAGGTTACACGCAGACAGACAGGTTACACGCAGACAGACAGGTTACACGCAGACAGACAGGTTGCACGCAGACAGACAGGTTACATGCAGACAGACAAGTACCAGATGTTAATGCTGCTTGTCTACATAACTCACATTCCTCCAGTCATTACACACACCCTGCCTGCCCCCCTGCCTCCCCCCACCTCTACCCCTGCCCCCCTGCCTCCCCCCACCTCTACCCCTGCCCCCCTGCCTCCCCCCACCTCTACCCCTGCCCCCCTGCCCCGCCCCGCCTCCACCCTGCACACAGTCCTTTATTTTTTCCCCTCTCACTAAACCTGTTCTCAACCCACCCTCCCACATACCACCCTCCTGCTCTCCTCCTCCTCTCCCCCTCCTCCTCTGCCTCCATTTTTTTTCTCTCCCCCTCTCTCTCTCTCCTTCTCCCCCTCTCCTCTCCTCTCCCTCCTCCTCTCTCTTCTCCCCCTCCTCCTCTTCCCCTCTCCCTCCCCCTCTCGCCCTCGCCTCCTCTCCTCTCCTCTCCCCTCTCTCCTCCTCAGCTCCCCCTCCTCACCTGCTTGCCGTCCAGGGTGTAGATCTTCTTCACGGCTCCAGAGTCCAGCTTGATGGCATCTGTGATGTCCTCCAGGACTTGGCTGAAGGACTGTGCTGTCTTCTTGTTCAGCAGAATCCTCACAGCCTTCCTGGGACGGCCCCCACTGCGGATGACCGTTACCAGTTTGGGCTTGATGAAGTCCTTGCCCTCCCCCCTGCCCTCCCCCCTGCCCTTGCCTGCCCTCCCGCCCTGCCCCTTCCCCCAGCCCCCAGCCCCTGGCCTCCCCGCCACCCCAGCCCCAGGCTTCCAACTGGGGACTGAGATCTTGGCGTAGTCCTCCTTCCTGAAGGGTTCATTCGACGCGCACACATAGTTCTCTCCTGCAGGACAGGAGACAGAGAGACAGAGAGAGAGACAGAGAGAGAGACAGAGAGAGACAGAGAGAGAAAGACAGAGACAGAGAGAGAGACAGAGAGAGAGCGAGAGAGAGAGAGACAAAGAGAGAGAGAGAGACAAAGAGAGAGAGAGAGACAGAGAGACAGAGAGAGAGAGACAAAGAGAGAGACAAAGAGAGAGACAGAGACACGAGAAGAGAGACAAGAGAGAGAACAGAGAGAAAGAGAGCCGAGAGAGGAGAGAGAGATAGAGAGACAGAGAGAGAGAGAAGAACAGAGAGAAGAGAGAGACATGAGAGAGAGCAGAGAGAGACAGAGAGAAGAGAGAGAGAGACAGAGAGAGGGACAGAGAGACAGAGAGAGAGAGACAGACAGAGGGAGAGACAGAGGGAGAGAACAGGGGAGACTGACCAGGAGGGAGAGAACAGAGAGAGACAGAGACGAGAGAGAGAGAGACATAAGAGACGAGATCAAGAGAGAGAGCAGAGAGAGAGACAGAGAGAGAGAACAGAGAGAGAGACAGAGATAAGAGAGAAGGAGATGAGAGATCCAGAGGAAGACAGAGAGAAGAGGGTTAGTAGTAAGTAAACAGTGGATGTGTGTGATGAGAGTAGACTTGACACCTGCTGTCTCCTCCAGCCTGACTGCCCACATCTGACCCTGAACCCTCTCACCTCTATCCCCCCCACACACACGCCCGAACCGCGACATAGCCACCACTATAGACACAGCCGCCCCGACGCCCACGAACACACACCACAGCCACCAAGGTTGTAACCAGCTCCCCCACACACATACAGCCCCCCGCACACTCACACACACAAGCACACACACACGCACATGTGCACATTTACACACACACATATGCACAAGCACAAACACCTATGAGCGTGCACACACACACCAGCCCCCACACACACAACAGCCCCCCCTCTACACACACACACCCAGCCCTCCCACACACACCAGCATAGCCCCACACACATACAGCCCCCCGCACACAGCACACGCCCCCATCTAGCACAGCCCCGCCACACAGCACACACACCAGCTCCCCCCCCACCACACACACACACGACAGGCTATCCTGCTCAGTTTTACCTGATTGCAGCTCCATTCAAAACACTCAGATGTTTTTAGTCTCAGCTGAGAGTCCCAGTCTAGATCGATAAACATTGACCAGCCTTCTACTGGCATTAACCCTGTCAGAACACTGTTCTGCTGTTCCAGTCTAGGTTCTGCTGTTCCAGTCTAGGTTCTGCTGTTCCAGTCTAGGTTCTGCTGTTCCAGTACCACTGTTCTGCTGTTCCAGTCTAGGTTCTGCAGGCTGCTGGGCCTCACATGGATTACCTTATAAGGTAATCCTCACCTCTCATCCTCTCCCTCTCCTCCTTTCTGTCTCTCCTCTCTCCCTCTCTTTCTCCTTATCTCCTTCTCTCTCTCCCTCTCTCCTCCTCTCCCTCTCCTCCTCTCCCTCTTCTCTCATTCAGTCCGTCTCCCCCCTCTCTCCCCCCTCGTCACCCCCTCAGGTAAAGATGTCCCAGTGTGACCTTGTTGACTGGTAACACTGTGTGACAGTGGTTGCTATGCTACCACAGCATAGCAACCTCTCCTGTAGCAGAGGTGAAGAATGCTCTCGCAGAAACAGGTTCCGTATAATCCTGTCACTCCTCAAAATAATCTCTCTCGGAGGAGAGGGGGGAAGAGGAGAGGAGCAGAGAGATGAGGAGAGGAGAGGAGAGAGGAAGAGAGAGGGGAAGAGAGGAGAGGAGAGGGGAGGAGAGAGGAGGAGGAGAGGAAGAGAGGAGAGGGCAGGGAGAAAGAGAAAGCAAGTCCTGATATATGGTTTGTCTGTTTCACTGCACCAGACTGGACAAGTTATCTAATTATCCTGAGTCCCATTAATGCCTTCCCTCCCTCCTCCTCCTCCTCCTCTTCCCTCCCTCCCTCCCTCCTGCCTCCCTCTTCCCCCCTCCCTCCCTCCTTCCCTCCCTCCCTCCTCCTCTTCCCTCCCCTCCCTCCCTCCCTCCCCCTCCTCCTCCCCCTTCCTCCCCTCTTCCCTCCCTCTCCTCCTCCCCTCCCCTCTCCTCGCCTCCTCCTCCCTCCTTCCCTCCCTCCTCCCTCCTTCCTTCCCTCCCTCCCTCCTCCTCCCAAATCTGAGATTCATTCATTCAATCACTTTTTGATTGATTCCAGGCCAAATGCATTATAGATAACTGGGAGTCACATGCAGCCAATCACAGACATGCTGCTGCTGCACTGGCCAATCAGAAACAGACTGGAGGTCCACCAGGAAGAGATTGGGTTGCTGCTGGGGAGACAGTCTAACCTGTTAGATTGACTCTCATTGGTGATGGGTCTGATGCTGGTCATAACGGTAAAACCGGTGACCTTCATTAATAAGGATGATTTAATGGGTTGACGTGGACGTGAGTGATCGATGTGAACGTGAGAGTTTGATGTGCACGTGAGTGATTGGCAGGTGAATGTCTTACCCTCCGCCAGTTCATCCAAACTGGTAATCTTGGTCCCGTCCACCGTGTAGATGGTGCGCACGCCCTGGGGCAGGTGCAGGTTGTCCGCGAGTGATCGAGTGAGCTCCATCAGAAGAGCGTCGTAAGAACGAAACCGGTCGCTCGAGACTGCATACACCAACCCTTTGAAATACCGGTCTCCGTTTCGGTAAAACCTCACCTTTTTGGCACGCTTCTCAGAGGCGAGCGCCTGGAGCGTGCGCGTGCGGTAGTAGCTGCAGTTGGTGCTGTGCGCGGGGCTGGGGACCAAGCTGCTGCCCCGCGAGCCTGAGCCGGTGTCAGTGCCTTTGCTGCGCGTGGACCGGCCCCGGCGTGATTTATCCCGCTCATCAAAATGCTCCAGTTCAATACTCTTACTAAGAGACATGGCTGCCTTCGTGGTCTTGGTCTCGGTCCCGGTCTCGGTCCCGGTACAGAAAAGTAACGTTGCAGACCCTCACCGGATCCTTGAGAACCTCATGTGGATGAGACAGATCCAAACCGAACCGGGTCCGTTTCCTGTTACGGTAATGGCGAAGGAAAAACTAATCACATCCCTGCATGAAGGAGAGTCGTTCTGCTAACGAGCCGTTCTCCCCGGTAACACCACCGCGAGCAGCAGCAAGACTACGTGAGCATGTTCCGTTCTGCTCCAAATCACGGTCCAATAGTCGAAATGGATTTACGGGTGTATCCCCGTTAAACTCCACCCAATAAATAACCGGTAGGGAAGACAATCATGCCGGTAACGTCCTCGTGACAGGTTGATACCAGAATAATCGACAGTGAGCGAGCTCAGAGACAGGCGAGATTGGCCTCGCAGACGAACTGAAGGTTACTGAGCTCCTGCGCGCTCCTCACGAGGTCCCCGGTATGCCGGTATCCCGGTGAATCCTAAATTAGAGGTTGAAGCGTCACAGACACTACGCCAACCGTGTTTCATTCCTTGCACGCCCTAGACACGCGTCGCCAGTTTGTGGCCGCAGCGTTGAATGCGCGAGACAGCACGGCTGCGGCAGGAGAGAGAGAGACAGAGCGCGAGTGAGACGGAGACCGACAGCCCCTTCGCCCGTTCTCTGCGTGCTCGTCACATCCCTCCTCCTCTTTTCTTTCTCGCTGCAGCGAAGCTCTTCCAGCAGGTAAACGCTGGACCGAACATCTACGAGAGACAGAGGGAAGATCGCCGCATGGTCCTAGTGCCGTTCAGCTCCCCAGTAGACCGAATTAACTCGTATAATGAGGTGTGGTTCGGACAGATTTGACGGGGATAGGCATGGTGAGAGGCGGAGAGATGGGTAGATGGAGTTATAGATATAGAAATGTAGACAGATTGAGACAGTGATAGAGGGAGGGAGGGGGGGGAGAGAGAGAGGAAGAGAGAGAGAGAGGTGTACAGTATATATAAAGAGAGATGGAGACAATAGAACCGGTGCAGGGACAGCAGAACGCCACAGGGGGCGCTGTGTGAACTCTTCACCGCTAGATTTGGAGCGGAAGACACACAAATATAAACATGTTTCTGTCATTGTTATATAAGTTTTATCACCATCAAAGAGCATGAATCACATGCCAACCGCACGCTAATACAACCGGAAAACAATGTTTGTGATCGCTACCATACTACGCTTCATCGCGTGCTCAGTTCACGCGCGTCTCTGCAAACAGTCGGTTACATCTAATATGGAAAGTTGTGTTTTACAGTGTGGTTTCCTCTGTTCTCTTCGGAGAGCGAGAGGGGGGGAGGAGGGGGAGGAGGGGGGAGACAACCCCATGAGAGAGACACAGGAAGAGGGGGGGAGGAGGGGGGAGAGAGAACAAACAGATATGTTTGTTGCGTATTGGTTTCATATGGTATCCACGTGTGTGTGTGTGTGTGTGTGTGTGTGTGTGTGTGTGTGTGTGTGTGTGTGTAAGTACTTAAATAATTGGATGCTGCTCAGTGGAAATCTAATCAAATCAGATTTACAACTTTTTCCTCCTACAACTCCTCTCTCGTCCAGACACAACCAGATGGATAGAAAGAAGTGAAATACCTTTATTTCCAAAATAAAAACATATGTTATCATTTTTATTATCTATGTGACGATTATAAATTGTCATTTTTTTTATAAAATATTATTAACATTGGAAACTACATATAATCTACAGGATAATTATCTAAGCATTATTTTGTGGCCTCTCTCTCACACGCACACACACTCACACATTCTCACACTCACACATTCTCACACACACTCACACACACACACACACACTCAGACACACACTCACACACTCATACATTCTCACACACACAAACACACACACACACTCACACACATTCACACACTCATACATTCTCACACACACACTCAGACACACACACACACTCAGACACACACACACACACATTCACACACACAAACACACACACACACACTCAGACACACACACCCCCCAGCGTGGCCAGTTGGGGTTCAGCGCTGGTCCAGGTCACGGTTCTTGTGCAGCAAGCTGGGGGCGATGGGAACCATACTGTTTACCACAGAAGAAGTATCACACCAACAACACAGACAGGACTGGGAGAGGGAGGGGGAGAGGGAGGGGGAGGGGGAGAGGGAGATGGAGGGGAGAGAGAGGGAGAGGGAGGGAGAGAGAGGTGAGGGAGAGGGGAGAGAAGGAGGGGGAGGAGGGAGAGGCGAGGGGAAGAGATGAGGGGAGAGGGAGAGGAGGGGAGAGAGAGGCGTGAGGGAGAGGGAGGGGAGAGGAGAGTGAGGGGAGAGAGAGAGTGAGGGGGAGAGGGAGGGAGAGAGGGGAGAAGAGGGAGAGAAGGTGAGAGAGGGAGAGGGAGAGGAGGGAGAGAGAGGGAGAGGAGGGAGAAGAGAGGGTGAGGGGAGAGGGAGGGAAGAGAGTGAGGGGAAGGAGGGAGGAGAGGAGAGCGGAGGGGAGAGAGAGGAGAGGGAGGGGAGAGAGAGGGGAAGCGAGAGGAGGGGAGAGGATGAGAAGGGTGAGGGGAAGGAGAGGAGAGGAAGAAGAGACAGGGAGAGAGGAGAGGAGACGAGAGGGGAGAGAGAACAGGGTGAGAGAGAGAGACAGGGTGAGGGGAAGAGAGACAGGGAGAGGGAAAGACAGGAGAGGGAGAGAGAGACAGGAGAGGGGAGAGAGAACAGCGAAGAGAGACAGGAGAGGGAAGAGCAGACAGGAGAGGAGAGAGAGACAGGGAGAGGGAGAGAGAGACAGGAGAGGGAGAGAGAGACAGGGAGAGGGAAAGAGACCAGGGAGAGGGGAGAGAGAGACAGTTGAGAGGAGAGACAGGGGGGAAGAGGAGAGACAGGGAGAGGGGAGAAGAAACAGGAGAGGGGAGAGAAGACAGGAAGAGGAGAGAAGACAGGGAGAGGGGAAGAGAGAGGACAGGAGAGGGAGAGAGGAGACAGAGAGGGAGAGAGAGACAGGGAGAGGGGAGAGAGAGACAGGGAGAGGGGAGAGAGAGACAGGGAGAGGGGAGAGAGAGACAGGGAGAGGGGAGAGAGAGACAGTGTACTAAATTAGCAAACATTCTTTTCCTCAACAGCTTCTTCCTCTCTCTTTCCTTCCTCTCCTCCCGCTCCACTATCACATGATGTCATTAGAATTATAACATCACTTCCTGGAATATGGAACTGTTTGGATCACATAAACACACACACACACACACATACATAAACACACACACATATACATAAACACACACACATACATAAACACACACATACATAAACACACACATTAGTTTATCTACACACAGTCCTACCTTGAAACAGCTTTTGAACTTCTTGCTGACCAAATAGAGGATAATGGGATTGATGCACGAGTTCACAGTCGCCAGGTTTATACTGAGATAGTCCAGCACCAGCAGGAAACTACACACACACACACACACACACGCATCACACACACACACACACATCACACACACACACATCACACACACACACACACACAGAGTTAGTGGGCTTATCTATGAGTGTGTGCGTATGTGTGTAGTGTGTGGGGGTGATGTCTTGTGTGTGTGTGGATAGTGTGTGTGTCTGGGTGATGTGTGACTGTGATGTTATGTGTGATGTTTGTGTGTGTGATGTGTGTGTGATGTGTGTGTGTGTGTGTGTGTGATGCGTGTGTGTGTGTGTGATGCGTGTGTGTGTGTGTGATGCGTGTGTGTGTGTGTGATGTGTGTGTGTGTGTGTTCTTACTTGAGCAGCTCACATCGGCCTGCATCATGGGAGGAGTAAAGCATCTTCTTCAGGATCCGACTGAGGTGGAGAGGAAACCAGCAGAGAGCGAAGATCACCACCAGACTGAAGACGGCCTTGGCTACCTCCCTTCTCTGGGGCGAGAGGGAGCACGGTAGTGTTGTGGCTGTGTGTGTTGTGTGTAATATAGCATGGTTAGTGGTGTGTGTGTGGGCTGTGTGGGAGTATTAGCATGGTTATGCGTGATGTGGGTGTGTGAGTTGTGTGAGGATAGCATGGGTTAGTGTGTGTGTGTGTGATGTCGGTGGTCTGTACGTGTGGGTGTGGGTCTGTGTATGACGGTGTGTGTGTCTTGACGTTGTGGCTGGTGACGTGTGTGTGTGTGTGTCTGTGACGTGTGTGTGTGTGACGTGTGTGTGTGTGGGTCTGTGTGTGTCTGTGACTTGTGTCTGTGACCTGTGAGTGTGTGTGTACCTGTTTGAGGTGTTCGCTGAGAGCAATGCAGAGGTTGCCCTTACGATGCCGTAGCATCTCGCAGGTCATCAAGCTGTAGAACAGTCCGGAACACGCCAACGGGATGCAGAAGTAGAACCCAAACAGCCACCAGTCCTTCACATCGCGGTAGAACTGGAACACAACAGAGAGTTCTAGAACACGCGAAAGGGGCACGCTTCTAGAACCTGGAACTCTCAGCATTTGGATGGTCCAGGGTTACGTGCCAAAGTGGATTTCTACAGCCTACAACACACACACCTACACACACACCTACACACATCTACACACACACCTACACACATCTGCACACATCTACACACACACCTACACTTACACACACACCTACACATATCTACACACACACCTACACACATCTACACACACACCTACACACACACACACAGTACACCCACACACAGTACACACACACATACACACAAAGTACCCTCACACACAGCACACACACACACAGTACACGCAAACACAATACACCCTCACACACCGCACACAGAGACAGATACTCACCGTCATGAAGGGAGACTGAGGGTAGAGAATACAGGTGTGCATGGAGGTGTTCCTGTAGGAGAAGGTGACCACAGTGAAGCCCAGAGCTTCAGGTACAGCCAGAAGACCAGACAGCAGCCATATGCAGCAGATTTCCACTGCTGTGGATCTGGGGACCCCAACTGTCTGGACCCTGCTCCACGATGCCACGGCACGGTACCTGCTCACACACACACACACACACACACACACGCAGTACACACACACACACACGCAGTATACACACACAGTACACACACAGTCACATAGATACACTATTAGAATAAGTTAACAGAACGATAACGATATTTTAGTTATCTGTGTACTCTGTGTGTTACCTGTCCACACTGAGGAAACACAGGTTAAGGACTGTGATTCCTACGGAGGTCTTCTGCAGGAAGGGAACCATCTTACACAGGAGAACTCCTGTAGAAGACCCTGCAAAGGGCCAACGCATCACCAGCAGCTACACACACACACACACACACACACACACACACACACACACCACACACCACACCACACACACACTCACACACACACACACACCACACACCACACACACACACACACACAAAGAACAGTGTTAGAGGTTTTGCTCTTTGCACCCAAACTATGAGGTGTGTGTTTTTATGTTTATGTGTTTCTGTGTGTGTTTCTCTGTCTGTGTGTGTCTCTCTCTGTGTGTGTTTGTGTATTTCTCTGTCTGTGTGTGTCTCTCTGTGTGTGTCTCTCTGTGTGTGTGTTTCTGTCTGTTTGTTTCTCTGTGTGTGTGTGTGCACGCGTCACCTTGTAGATGTTGATGGGGATGTCTATGGTGATGTAGATGAGGTCTCCCAGAGCCAGGCTAGCGATGAGGGCGTTGGGTCCAGTCCTCATGACTTTGTTCTGATACAGAATCCTCAGTAACGTACCGTTCCCGACCACGCCCACCACAAAGATCACCAGGCCCAGCACGCTGTTCACATACTTGAAGGCTGTCTTGATGGACATGGACTGGAGGCAGCTAGGGGGCGCTAGAGAGCGCAGGGGAACACTGGACACGTTGGAGGACAGGTGTGCAGGGCCGGCTTCAGCAGGAGAGGCAAGGTGTGCTCCTGGGAGAGGGAGAGCTCCTGGGGAGGAGGTGGTGGGGTGAGAGACGACAGAGTCTAGGACCCAGGGGGAGTCTGTGTTGCTGAGGAAGGCTGGATGGTTGTCACTCATCAGCCAATCGGAGGCCTCGGTCTCTGTCTGGTTGCCATGGCACCGTCCCAGAACAGCCAGTAACAGCATCGAACTGAGCAGGGAAACCATGACGATCTGAGAGCCTTCTCTGGTTGTAGATGTTCCACTCAGCCCAGGCAGGAACCCTCTGGTCCTGTTCTCAGTAGAACCTGGAGGAACACAATAGAACCTGACTGAACACAGTAGAACTATGAGGAACACAGTAGAACCTGACGGAACACAGTAGAACTAGGAGGAACACAGTAGAACCTGACTGAACACAGTAGAACCTGACTGAACACAGTAGAACTATGAGGAACACAGTAGAACTATGAGGAACACAGTAGAACCTGACTGAACACAGTAGAACTATGAGGAACACAGTAGAACCTGACGGAACACCGTAGAACCTGAAGGAACACAGTAGAACTAGGAGTAATACAGTAGAACTAGGAGGAACACAGTAGAACTAGGAGGAACACAGTAGAACTAGGAGGAACACAGTAGAACCTGAAGAAAGAAAAGGAATGAAGCAAGCATTTCATGCAGTAATAAAGTTAGCTGAAGGTTAATTTGTTTACAACAAGACTAGTTTTATAAAAATGTGAGTTTATTTACAACAAGACTAGTTTTATAAAAATGTGAGTTTATTTACAACAAGGCTAGTTTTACTTAAATGTTAGTATGTTTACAACAAGGCTAGTTGGTGTATTCAAAGGTTAGTATGTTTACAACAAGGCTCGTTTAGTTTGTGAGGGTCTGTCTTTGTTACCTGTCTGATGTCTGGTGTCCAGTCAGGTGCAAACCAAGGAGCTGTGGATGGGACAGGAGAGAGAGAGAGAGAGAGACAGATTGACAGACAGAGAGAGAGAGACAGAGAGACAGAGAGAAAAGCTGTGTGGAAAAGAGGAGAGACTGACAGACACAAAGAGAAAGAGTGGTGTAGAAAGATTCCTCCTGAACTGAGACACCAGAATTCTGTCACCCAGTTTTCTCTCCCTCTCTCAGATAGGACTACCCCTTCTCTAACTCTCTCTAGCTCTCTAGCTCTCTCTCTAGCTCTCTCTCTCTCTCTCTCTCTCTCTCTCTCTGTCTCTCTCTCTCTCTCCCTGTTCCTACTAGGTCCCTGACCACTTCAAGAGAGATAATATATACCCCTGCCCCCCTTACACACAATGTTACCGATAAAACAATCTGCTAAATTAAAGTTGTAAACTTTTCTTTTATTGGCCGAACAAATCGCACATCATAGAATTGTTTTTTTTTTATAGTGAGGGACAATCTGCTTGAACAGCTTGAATGGGTGGGTTTGTGTATGTGTGTTAATATGTGTGTGTGTGTGTGTGTGTGTGTGTGTGTACGTGTTAATATGGGTGTCTGTGTGTGTGTGTGTACATGTTAATATGGGTGTGAGTGTGTACGTGTTAATATGAGTGTCTGTGTGTGTGTTAATATGGGTGTGTGTGTGTACGTGCTAATATGAGTGTCTGTGTGTGTGTTAATATGAGTGTCTGTGTGTGTGTGTGTGTACGTGCTAATATGAGTGTGTGTGTGTGTACGTGCTAATATGGGTGTGTGTGTGTGTGTGTACGTGCTAATATGAGTGTGTGTGTGTGTCTAAGGTCACGTAGAGACATATCTCTTCATGCCCATCTGACTTCCATAAACAAACAGATCTATGATGAGAGGAGGCGGAGGTCAGGACAGAGAGACTCTTACGTAAGTGTCATCATTTATATGACACTATATATGACACTATATATGACACTATATACCCATACATCTTTCACTTCTTAAATCCTATCCACAAATATCTTTTTTTTAAAGTTTCAAAAGGTTAAAAAAAAATAAAACTTGCTTTGAAAGTTCATCAACACTAGAAACTCCAGTAAAACTTCTTTAACACAAACATGTTTGATCCAGTTTAATTTCCACCAGGGTTACTGGTATCTGTAGTTTTTATGACGTCTGTTGTTTTATTGCATCTCACACCAATAAGAAACTACATGTGTTTTCTTTCAGTCAGATTTCACTGCTTCCTTTTCTAGACACATGGAAATAGACAAGTACACACACACCGCGCACACGCACACACACACACACACACACACACACACACACACACACACACACACACTAACACTGCCTGCACACAATGCAGTCTTCAAACGCGTGACTGCATCGGCGTTTTAAGTTTAAAGTTCAAGGTAATATAATTACAACGGGTCTTTTTCTCTGCAGTCAGTTTGGATTCACAGTTAAATAATCCCGACTTTAGTCCGGAGACACTTTCAATTCCCGGAAACGTTGCCATGGCAGCAGCGTTCTTACGGTCACACGTGAGCAAGAGTTTGTTGACGAGGAGCTACGAGGAGTAACTAAGTTTAGTTTAGTTCACTTCCTAAACTGTCGTTATGTCTTAGAGGTCGAATATACGGACTTCACGTCGTTAAATCAGGTAATTGTTGGCTGTGAATTTGAAATTAGACACCTAGTTTTCAAATCGTTGGACTTGATTTTTAACTGCAATTAAAACGCTAAGATAGCCGACCTCCAGTCTAGCTTGAAAGTGTTGACTTGAGCTAGTTGTCACAGCTAACGTACATGTGTGTAGAAAGTCCTGAATAATACACAACTGTTGTGTGCAGTTTGACAGCAAACACAACATTTGCAGTCGCTATCTATCATCGTAAATCGGGAGAGAGAAGATGAGTGCAGCCGGCGTCGCTCCACAGCAGAAAGTTAGAATTACAACTCTACCGAATATCAACAGAACCGAGACCGAACCTCTTCCTCGAGGGTCGAAGACTCCCCGGTGGAACAGGTGAGCTCGGGCCGCGTGCGGTCCCCAGACAGCAGGGTTCACCCAAATCCAAAGTGTCCAAATAGTAAAATACCGATACTATCCCTTGGGATGAAAGCGCCTCTCAGTGAAAACTATAAACATGTCAAATTGACAAATTTCTGTGTAGAACTCCGAAGAAAACGACGACAGACACAAAATCACCGGAGACATGCCACGCGCACACCGTGTCCAGAGAGGAGGTTGCCTCGTGAGTACGGCCATGACCTCATAAGGACGATCACGAAGTCACATTCACGTCACCGAAGTCTCAGGCGAAGAGATCCTGTCTCATAGCTATGAACTCTCTTTTTTTATTCTATCTATCTACCTGTCTATCTACCTGTCTATCGATCTCTCTGTCTATCTGTGTGTCTCACTCTCTGTCTCTCTGTCTATCTCTCTCTCTCTGTCTCTCTCTATGTCTATATCTCTCTGTGTCTATCTCTGTCTCTCTGTGTGTCTCTCTCTGTCTCTCTCTGTCTCTCTCTCTCTGTCTCTCTCTCTGTCTCTCTCTATGTCTATATCTCTCTGTGTCTCTCTCTGTCTCTCTGTCTCTCTCTCTGTCTCTCTCTATGTCTATATCTCTCTCTGTCTCTCCGTGTCTCTCTCTGTCTCTCTTTCAGGTTCAGGCACAGTTTAAAACAGAACATATGTGTTGCAATGCTGAGTGAAGGCTTTCACAGGTGAGACTCCCATCCTGTACATACACCCTGCAGACACACACACATCCTGTACATACACCCTGCAGACACACACACATCCTGTACACACACACACACACCATACACACACACACACACAGCCAGGTGTGTAGCTGTAAGTCCCCCCAGGTCATTCTCTGAGCTGTGGTCCCTGCTGAGTTGCTGGAGGGAGGCCTGTCTGGCTGCAGGTCCTGGCTCCGCTCTCTGGCTGCAGCGCCCCCTGGAGGAACAGACACACAAGATGAACACGCTGCACACATACCTCACTCAGGCTGAGGCTGCAGAGAGGAGAGGTACACACGCTCGACACACACGCTCGACACGCACGCTCGACACGCACGCTCGACACGCACGCTCGACACACACGCTCAACACGCACGCTCTACTGTGTGTATGCTGCACGTGAGTGTGTACGTACACACTCTGTGTTTGTGTGTGTACACACTCTGTGTTTGTGTGTGTGTAGGAGCATGGGCGGAGGTGTATGACAGTCAGCTGTTCTTGGCGAACTTCTTCAGCACCCCTGAGGATACGTGGCTGAGTCATCATTTCCAGCAGGCGTGTCTGGACTCAGGTCGCAGGGTCAGTCTGGACTCAGGACGCAGAGAGGCTCAGGCCTGTGCCAACATGGGCCGCCGGTGTCTGGAGCAGGGTACACACACTCACACAGACACACACACACACACAGACACACATACACACAGATACACACACACACACACAGATATACACACAGACACAGATACACACACACACACAGATACACACACAGACACACACACCATACAGACATACATACACACACACACACACCACACAGACAGACACACACACAGTCCTACACACACAGATACATGATGTGTGTAGTTTCATGTTTCTTTTGTTGCTGTATCTCCCCCTCCTCCTCCTCCCCTCTTATACCCTCCCCTCTCCTCCTCCCCCCTCCTCCCCCCTCCTCCTCCCCCCCAGGTCAGCTGGATCAGGCCAGAGAGTACTACGAGTGTTTCCGTCGGCAGGCTCTGGGCCGGGCGTGGCAGGGGGAGGACGGGGTGTCTCTGTTCTCTCAGGCGTGTCAGGGCCTGTGTCTGGTGTACAGTCTGCAGGCAGAGCGCCTCCTACAGGCAGGACAGGAACAGCAGGCAGTGGACACCCTCACCATGGCCTTCTCCACGGCCCAGGAAGGTAGCACTGCATGGACACACTGTATACACACCTTCTATGTGATGATATATCTATCAATACTACCTCTGTGTTTACAGAAGTCGATTTCCTATCTATGTTTATATATAAAAGTATAACTACTGCATCTGGTGTGTGTGTGTGTAACTGTAACTATTGCAGTTATATATCTGGTGTGTGTGTAACTGTAACTATTGCAGTTATATATCTGGTGTGTGTGTAACTGTAACTATTGCAGTTATATATCTGATGTGTTTGTAACTGTAACTACTGCAGTTATATATCTGGTGTGTGTGTAACTGTAACTATTGCAGTTATATATCTGATGTGTGTGTTAAACCATAGCGGAAGACAAGAGGACTGAGGGGGAGGCGGCCTATAGTGTGGGACTGGCCTATCAGCGCTTAGGAGACCAGCCAGCAGCTAAAAAGGTGTGTGTTTAAGGTTAGTCTATGTGTTTAAGGTTAGTCTATGTGTTTAAGGTTAGTCTGTGTGTTTAAGGTTAGTCTGTGTGTTTAAGGTTAGTCTGTGTGTTTAAGGTTAGTCTATGTGTTTAAGGTTAGTCTGTGTGTTTAAGGTTAGTCTACGTGTTTAAGGTTAGTCTGTGTGTTTAAGGTTAGTCTGTGTGTTTAAGGTTAGTCTATGTGTTTAAGGTTAGTCTGTGTGTTTAAGGTTAGTCTGTGTGTTTAAGGTTAGTCTGTGTGGTTAAGGTTAGTCTGTGTGTTTAAGGTGTGTTTGTCATAGAGGGAATCAAGTTATGTAATTAGCTGTATAACCAGTTTATTTTTGCTGTTTGTGTGTGTGTAGATGTGTGGTGTGTGTATGTCTGGTGTGTGTATATGATGTGTGTATGGTGTGTGTGTGTGTGTGTGTATGTGTGGTGTTGTGTGTGTATGATTGTGTATGGTGTGTGTTGTTGATGTGTGTGTGTGTGTGTGTATGTATGATGTGTGTGTGTGTGATGTGTGTGTATGTGTGTGTATGTATGATGTGTGTGTGTGTGTGTGTGTATGTATGATGTGTGTGTGTGTGTATGTATGATGTGTGTGTGTGTGCGTGTATGATGTGTGGTGTGTGTGGTGTGTGTGTATGATGGTGTTGTGTGTGTGGCCAGTTCCTGAACATGTACATGGAGATCTGTTTAGCCCTGGGAGACACAGTGGGCCTGGGGAAGGCATACAAAGCTATTGGCAATCTCTGGAAAGGTACCACACACACAACTGTCACACACACACACCACCCTGTCACAACAGCACACTCACACACACTGTAACCCACAGCTGTCACTCACACACACTTCACACAGTCACAGCACATCTGTCACTTCACCACACACACACACACGAACTTTATTTCATATGTCTGTGCTCCACCATATGTGGTGTGCGTGCGTGTGTGTACGTGTGTGTGTGTGTGTGTGCGTGCGTGCGTGTACGTGTGTGTGCGTGTGTGTGTGTGCGCAGTGAGGGACAGGCAGAGGAGATGGTTCTTTATCTGGAGAAGTTTGCTGAAGTCTCTCAGAGCAGCAACCTTCAGACCAACCTGCAGGAAGCATGTACCTACCTGGGACACATCTACACTCAGATGGTGAGGAGGGGGGAGAGGGAGGGAGGGAGAGGAGGGAGGGAGGGAGGGGAAGGGGAGGGAGGGGGAGGGAGGGGACGCGGAGGGGGAGGGGAGGGAGGGGAGGGAGAGGAGGGGAGGAAAGGGTGAGGGGGAGGGAGAGGAGGGGAGGGAGGGCAGGGAGGAGGGGGAGGAAAGGGAGGGGAGGGGAGGGAAGGAGGAAAGGGAGGGGAGGGAAGAGGAGGTGGAGGAAAGGGGGTGGGGGAGGGGGAGAGGATGGGAGGGAGGGAGGGAGGGGAGGGAGAGGGAGGGAGGGGAGGGAGGGAGGACAGGGAGGGAGGGGAGGGTGAGAGGGGAGGAAGGGATGGGTGGGGAGAGAGAGGGGAGGGTTAGGGGAAGAGGGAGGGAGGGGAGGTGGGGAGAAAAGAGAGGGGGGAAGAGGAGGGGGGAAGGGAGGGGAGGGGGGAGGGGAGAGGGGGAGGGGAGGAAGGGAGGGTGGGCGAGAGAGGGGGGGGGAGGGTGGGGAGAGAGGGAGGGGAACGGGGAGGGTGGGGAGAAAGAGAGGGGGGAGAGGGAGGGGAAGTGGGTGAGGGGGCGGTGGTGCTAGGAGGGCAGAGGAATGGGGGAAGGGGGGGACGGAGAGATGGGGAGGAGGGTAGGGGAGAGAAGGGGGAGGCAGGGGAGAGTAGATGAGGCAGTGGAGAGGAGGGGAGGGAAGACAGAGAAAAAAGGAGGAAGATGAGGATGCATGCAGTATCTAACCCCGCCTCCTCTCCCTCCTCATAGGGCCAGCAGGAGAAGGGGTGTGGCTACCTGGAGAGGAGCTACCAGCTGGCCTGCGACCTGGAAGAGGTGCCTCTCCTGCAGAGAGCCCAGGTCATCCTGGGAAACGCACGCGCTCAGAGCATGGTCAGGAAGTACGCGCACCACGTGGAGGCGGGGCTTCACAAGGACCTGGCCATTCTCACTTCCTGGAAGGACAGGCGTGATTGGCCCCCGACCTCAAGCGTGAGTGGGGGGGTCGCATCGGAACGTTTGATGGGGAAAATTTCCTGATCCGATGGTTGTTGTCGTTTTGGTGGTTTAAGGGATTTTAATGCTAATGACCTGTCTGTCTGTCTGTCTGTCTGTCTGTCTGTCTGTCTACCTTTCAGTCAGTCTGACAGAGGGGAGAGGAGATGAGAAAGAGGGTGATGGAGGAGGAAGGAAGATAATTTAGTTGATTATAAAACCAATAAAAAAGGGGAAATGACAGTAAAAGTCGTCAAACGTCACTTTATTCGCAAAAGAAACATGGTAGTGATGTGAAACGTAATGACTATAAAACAAGCGCACAAGGCATTTCATGAACATAACAATGATCGTCTCTGGTCGTAACAGGATGTACATAATGTCGGCAGTTCCTGGACTGACTGTAGTGGTGAGCTGGTATGAAAACAGTCTGATTGACCCGCCGCTTGTTCCCGTTAGACCGGCAAACCGCCTGAAGAAACACGCGCTCTTACTCCAGGTATTACGGTGCTCCGCTCATGTGTCAGGAAGTCAACGATTAACCAGTGCTGTCAGTTCAGAGAGGGTCTTTATCGTAGCGCTACAAACGGTTCTCGTAGACTGGATACCTGTTGTCCGGTGTTAACGGACTGGGACGACGACACTGTAGGAGAAGCCGTGTACCGGCGGGAACATGGGCATTTTGGCGAGAATAAGGAAAGAATGGTTCATTATCGGGATAGTAGCGGTGATTATCTTGGCTAAACTGGAGCCCAGTATTGGAGTTAAGGGAGGTGAGTGAATGATGTTAAGTTATGTGAATGATGGCAGGCAGCTAGCTAGCTGCAAACTTGTTCTATAACTTATTTCGAGATATGATATTTATTAGACCGTCCGTTAAACTGTAATTTAACCAGCTAGCGTCACATTAGCAATGAGCGCGGAAATTTGATCAATAAAGCAACGGTCAAGTTCCTCGCGACGTTGTTAAAACTCTAAACTTTTGAATAAAACATCCGACCGTCGTTAACCGGAGTAACTCTTTCAGGAGTAACTCATGCTGGCACCGAGTATGCTGACTGGCGTGATAGTACCGGGGGAGCATATTTTGTGCCCGGGGCTGTAGCATCAGTCGGTGTCTTATCACGGAGACAGTGGGACAGATAAGAACCATCACCGTTACGCTCGCACCTGATCCGCGCGCTATCCTGATAACACAACCGGTGACCTGTACCGTCCGTTTCCGTGGTCTCGGTACCTAGTTAACGACCCTCTTTCTTGCTCTCCTCTTTACCTGGCTTCCTAGTGACACGTTGCAATCCGGTTGTTAACACGCGCCCCTGCGGTAGGAGCGTGTAAGCGCGCTCCCGGTGTCATCAGCGTCATCTCTCCGCCACCCCGCTGCTTTAGAAACTCACCTGACATCAGAGACTACGTGCAGGTGACCCGACCCCAGCCCTCTGCCCCGGAGTCCCAGAGACAGCTGCCTAGACCCGACGCCACCGCCTAGTCAGCAAGTACTGCTGTCTGCCAACCCCCCGCGGACCTACAGCGCGTGACCCCCCCAGGTGAGTATTGCGGTTCTAAACTTGGAGTGTGAAAGACAGTGAGCGAGAGAATACAGCCAGACTCTATTTACCAACAATTCCACTCTCCTCTGCTCCCCTCCGCTCCTCTCCCCCCCCCTTTCCCTCCCTCCCTGCTTGCCTGCCTGTACGTCCCTTTCCCTCCTCCCTCCTCACCCTCCCCCACTGTTTCCCTCCCTCGCCTCTCACCCTCCTTTCACTCCCTCTCACCTTCACCGTCTCCCTCCTCGCTACTTCCCTCCCCTCCACTCTTTCGCGCTGGCTCCACCTCCACCCGGTTCCCTTCCTCAACCCTCGCGCGCCGATTCTTTCCTCTCCTCCCCTCCTCCCTCCGCCACGCCTTTTCTGTGACACCAGTCCTCTCCCCTCCCCTCCCTCTCACACCCCACCCCCCCCCCGATACCCTCTATCTCCCCCTCGCCCGCTCCCCTCACCTCTCCCCTCCTCTCCCCCTCCCTCCAGTGGCTCCCTCTCCTCGGATCGGATGCCCCCATCCGCTCCCCCCGTGATCGCCCCTTCTCGCTCCATCTTCTACGGCACTCTCATTGGTGTGGAATCCTCTCTGGCCTGAAACACTCTCCCAATCCCCGAATCCTGATATATCAAACCAACTTATATGCACCGACTGCAGGTGGGAGCCATACACAGTCACAATCCCCATCAAATACAACCCTTTGAGGTCTTGGGCTTTCGGTTCCACTCATCATACAACCGTCTTTTAATTTACCAACCATCGCGAAATGTTGAAGACATAATCGAATAACCTCCCAATTCTTTGGAGGACTAACAGGAAAACCCAACATCACCCCCGTCCTCCTCACCTCTCAACACCATAACCTTCCTCTCCTCACCTCCCTTTCTCCTCCTCGTATCGACGAGTATATCAAGTAGCTGTTATCACTGTTCATTGGAGATCCAGCGACAAGTCATGTAGGAGGTGCTGTTAGTTACAGCATTTAATTACTGAAAGAGTTACATCGTTTACATTTAGAGCGTCTTGGGATTCTGGCAGCCTAGTTTTGTCCAGGTAGATATATGGCAAGGAGGGGCGGGGTAACACCGGATGGGATGGTTTTAAAATCTACTCCGCTTAAGTTCGCAAGATAGGACATCAACTACAGGAAGTTCTTGAAATAAAGGTATTAGCTAGGCATACTAGGAAACACCTTAAACGTGTGATCTTTGTTTCACATTTATATGAAAGACTAGAACAAGAACCTGTTTAGAAATGACACGTTTAGTATCGAGTTACGTGTGCTTGTTGTCATAATCTTGGAAAGCCGTCATTGAAATTTGGGGCTGTGGATGAAAACTACTGCTCTTAAGAGGACCAATTTTGCCAGCTGCGTCCGACAAATCCCTTCGCTGTTGTCGGGGCTTGCTGAGCCCGTGTGTGCGATTAACCCGGCGGCTTCGGCCAAAGCCGGCCCTCTGTGATGTTGGGGGGCGATGTACGCATCGGCGGTTCTGTGGCATCGGAGGCAACGAGATGACGCAAGGAGCCGCGCTGTCTGGTGGGAGATGGTTTCAGTTGTTCTTATTTTTGACCACCTTGGGTAGTTTCGGTTAAAAGACATGGACACTTTTTGCTACATGAACAGTAGGGTTTATACATTTTGTAAGGCGATGCTGATAAGAAGAATCTTCTCATGGGTGATTGCAGGATCTCCACCATATACGTGATGAAGGGAGATGCATACGGTTCAGGAATTTTCGAATACGATGCTTCGGAGGTTGACTAACATTAGGTATAACGAGCTTGACTACATCCATATAGACGCTGAGGGGAACGAGTGCGTGCGTGAGGGGACAAGTCCTTGAAACATAACTAATACTTCCCTAGAATCTGGGGCGAGATTTTAGAGTAAAACATCGTGGTCTATTTCATCGAAGGAGACGTCGGGCGGAGGGAAATTTCTTGAAGTAATCATCGGTTCTAGAGTCCACTGTAGTGGATTCCAATCTCTCTATGCTTCGATCCAAAGGGGTCGAAATCCTTAAACAGATAACTAATTCTAGCAAGAACAAAGAGAAATAAGGTTACAGCAGGGAAGAAGCCTCACGGAATACAATACCCTTTTGAAAACTATGTTCAATATAATCGTTTAAGATATATCTTTATAAATAAGCTCTCGTATGTGAATTACAGTAGAAAAGATTAATATGTTGTAGCAAATAAATACTAAAACATTGGACAGGAGAGTGACATCGACAAATAGAGCAAATGACGCTTCGTATGCGCAGGCAAGTAGATCAAACCACGATGGTTCGATTATGTGTAGGGAAAAGTAATGATTAGCTATGTTACAGTTAATAGATGAATCGAGGGATGCCCGACAACGCCCAGTTGA
>BROE01000023.1:10920289-10932632 GCA_036571765.1 Plecoglossus altivelis | reverse complement strand
TGCATTAGCTTCTGCACTAAAACACTCATCATACAGGGGTCTCACGCATTACATCCCGACCACTTTGTCCCTTTTGAATCGCGTTCGGGCTTCCCACCTCAGGGACTACGCCCCCCTCCGCCCTCCCCATCCCCGCCTCGCTCCCCTCGGCCCGCTCACTTCGGCTATGTCCTACCCGTTTTATGCACGTGCGGTCGCGCGCTACTGCCACCTTAAAACGACCCTCTTATTCAAGAGTTGCTCCAATAAGAACTGCCATTCTTCCGCACTCACTTCAACTTTCTGGCTCCTGCTTTCTTTGATCCCGCACATCAATACCATTCACCCAGCCTCATGCGGGTCAACATTCCAATGCTCCCCCCTTCAGCTCCATACCTTTGCTTTTTTGCTTAAAAAATGATGTCACCAGCGGGGTCTGGCTCGTTCACCTCTCCAAACCCCTGACGTTATCCTTGGGCTGAAATCGCTCCAGCTACCGACCACCGCCCCTCCCCATGCGCCCTCCATCGCTCAGCTGCTCGGGCCCTCAAGTTATTGTCGCTCCTCTTCCCCCCTCGCTCCCATCTCACCCCCTCGCTCCCCTCTCCCCCTCGCTCCCTCCCCCTCGCTCCTCTCCCCGTCGGCTCCCTCCCCCCTCTCGCCCTCTTCGCTCCTCTCTACCCCTCGGCTCCCTCCCACCGGACCTCCCCTGGGTCAAACAAACTCTGTTCAACACCCGATCTGGGGGTGTAATTGTGGTCTAAACACTGGTTCGTTCATTGTCGTTTTTCTAAACGTTATATCCGGGATGGATAAATCTGGTTTTAATTGGCCAATCATAATATGATCTATAACTTTGAGTCTAATTAGTGGTCTCCCAAGTGTGCTGATCGTGTGTTATAAATGCTTCAGAACAGGTTTGTCGTGGAAGTTAGGTTGCTCTAGCTGTCTGACAAAGACTGTCTTAGTGTGGTCGTTTTCAAGGCTCCTACCCATCAGGACGCTAGATCGCTGACCACACGCAGTGTGTGTGTCTGTGTGTGTGTGATCTCTGATGTGTGTGTTGTGTGTGTGTGTGTTTTGCATCGTGTTGCGCAGGGCGTTAAGGCGACCAGTACCCTCACTCAGCCCATAATAGAGGGAAGCCTGACGAACGAGTGTGTCTCCATGACGACCCCGGGTCTGACCCTCCTGTGTGACTTGGGGGGACTAACTGACGTGCCTGGCGGAGGTATACCTCCTAGTGCCTTATCACACCTTCCATGGACCTTAGCGTGGCTCAGGGATCACAAGAAACCTACAAACCAGGATGATTCCATTGTGTGCTTTTCTATACTAAGGTCATCTATATTTTTCTATACATTTTTGTTTTCACGGCTTCCTGTACAGACAAGGAAGCAGAAGAAAAGTAACGAGATTCCCCTTCCTGTCTTCTCTCAAAAGGTATTCTATATTATTATAACTTTTTTTTAAAACTTTGTTATATTTAGAAGGATTTTTATTCACGCTGTTACCAAACAAAGAATGTATCAACAACAGCCGGACCAATGACTGTGACCGTTACTGCTGAACAACCAGGAAGTCCTAAGTACTGGACCAATCAGAGGGCTTGTTGGGTGGAGGTGGGATCTGGCCTGCACTGTGTGAAGACTCTGGTTGAGGCCAGGTCAAAGTTCACTCTGAAGGAGAGCTGTGTTATTTTTTTTTCCACAAATAAAGAGTGTTGAGTATGGACCAGTGTTGTGGGGATGTGGTCTGTACAGGGTTATGGAACAAGAGAAAGAGAGATGAGGTAAGAAGAGGAAATGAGAGAAGGATAGAGTGATGGAGGTAAGAAGAGGAAATGAGAGAAGGATAGAGTGATGGAGGTAAGAAGAGGAAATGAGAGAAGGATAGAGTGATGGAGGTAAGAAGAGGAAATGAGAGAAGGATAGAGTGATGGAGGTAAGAAGAGGAAATGAGAGAAGGATAGAGTGATGGAGGTAAGAAGAGGAAATGAGAGAAGGATAGACTGATGGTAGGAAGAAAACTGAACGCATCTTAAACAGCCTGTACCAGGGGTGTCAAACTCTGGTCCTCAGGGGCCGCTGTCCTGTAGGTTTTAGATGTTTCCCTGTTCTAGCACACCTGATTATAATGAATGGGTTGTTTTCAATCTCTGTGGAAGCCTTATAACGACCCTTCATCAGAAGCTCTGTGGAAGCGTAGTAATTACCTTTCATTAGAATCAGGTGCGCTGGAGCAAGGAAACATCTAAAACATGCAGGAAAGGGGTCCCTGAGGACCACCAGGATTGGAGACCCCTGGCCTATAGCATCCACAGGTGCAGTTCCCTCTTTGGATCAACAGGGGGCAGCGTAGCATAAACCAGCTGTGATCAACTGGACTCAAAACGACCCTCGGACACTAAAGAGGAGCAGAGTTTATTTGATAGAAAGGAATTTATTTAGATGGAATAAACATGAAATATCTTCAGGAGGCTATTAAGAAGCTGTGTGTGTGTCTACCTCTGTGTGTGTGTGTGTGTGTCTACCTCTGTGTGTATGTGTGTGTTTACCTGTGTGTGTGTGTGTTTACATCTCTGTGTGTGTGTCTATTTGTATCTACCTCTGTGTGTGTGTGTGTGTGTGTGTCTACCTGTGTGTGTGTCTGTAGGGGGCAGTGTGTGTGTGTCTACC
The DNA here is from genome assembly GCA_036571765.1 of Plecoglossus altivelis. NCBI lineage: Eukaryota > Metazoa > Chordata > Actinopteri > Osmeriformes > Plecoglossidae > Plecoglossus > Plecoglossus altivelis. Next base: position 10,929,975 of record BROE01000023.1, on the reverse strand, counting down.
TCTGTGTCTGTGTGTGTCAGATGCCTGTAGGGGGCAGTGGGTGTCAGTTTCCTGTAGGGGGCAGTGTTTGTGTCAGATGCCTGTAGGGGGCAGTGTGGGTCAGGTGCCTATAGGGGGCAGTGTGTGTCAGGTGTCTGTAGGGGGCAGTGTGTGTGTCAGGTGCCTGTAGGGGGCAGTGTGTGTGTCAGATGCCTGTAGGGGGCAGTGTTTGTGTCAGATGCCTGTAGGGGGCAGTGTGTGTCAGGTGCCTGTAGGGGGCAGTGTGTGTCAGGTGCCTGTAGGGGGCAGTGTGTGTCAGGTGCCTGTAGGGGGCAGTGTTTGTGTCAGGTGCCTGTAGGGGGCAGTGGGTGTCAGTTTCCTGTAGGGGGCAGTGTTTGTGTCAGATGCCTGTAGGGGGCAGTGTGTGTGTCAGGTGCCTGTAGGGGGCAGTGTGTGTGTGTGTCAGGTCTGCCGTAGGGAGGCAGTGTGTTGATGTGTGTCAGGTGCCTGTAGGGGGCAGTGTGTGTGTGTGTGTCAGGTGCCTGTAGGGGGCAGTGTGTGTCAGGTGCCTGCAGGGGGCAGTATTTGATAATCAGTGAGCAGCAAAAAGCTGTTCTCCCTGATCCTCCTGACCCTGACCAGATCTCCGCATTCCTGTACCCGAACCACCCCCGCCACAGTCCCGGCCTCGCCCCGGTCCATTCCCCCCAGCGTGACCTGGGTCCGCTTCCCGCAGTACCTCTTATAGAGGCAACGCAGCAGCCAACCCAGCACCAGAAAACCCTAACAGGGGGGAGCCCCGGGGGGGCGGCCCAGCAGGCCAGCTGAAGCCCCAGAGCAGGTGCATGGCCTGGGGCCACCGAGCCTGGAGGGTGGGGCCTCCGATCTGGAGCTCCTGGGGGATCCTGTCTGGGCGGGGGGACTTCCTGGTGGACGCGTGACCTTTGACTTTTGGTGGTGCTAAGGGATTTGGGGGGGAGAGGGGAAGGGGGGGCGTGGTGGGAGCGTCGAGGGGCGTGGGGGGGCTCTGGGTGAGAGGAGGAGGAAGGGGAGGAGGTGGGAGAAGGGGATGGAGAGGAGGTGGGAGAAGGAGAGGAAGGGGAGGAGGAGGAGGAGGAGAAAGATTGGTTAGAGTTTGAGGTTAGGGTCGCATGGATAGGGGAGGTCAGAGAGACAGGCTGTGGAGGGGTAGTTAGAGAGTTAGTTAGAGGCTGGGGAGGGGTAGTTAGAGGCTGGGGAGAGGTAGTTAGAGTCTGGGGAGAGGTAGTTAGAGGCTGGGGAGGGGTAGTTAGAGGGTGGGGAGGTGTAGTTAGAGAGTTAGTTAGAGGCTGGGGAGTGGTAGTTAGAGGGTGGGGAGGTGTAGTTAGAGAGTTAGTTAGAGGCTGGGGAGGTGTAGTTAGAGGGGGGGAGAGGTAGTTAGAGAGTTAGTTAGAGGCTGGGGAGGTGTAGTTAGAGAGTTAGTTAGAGGCCGGGGAGGGGTAGTTAGAGAGTTTTTTAGAGGCTGGGGAGGGAAAGGGGTAGTTAGAGAGTTAGTTAGAGGCTGGGGAGGGGTAGTTAGAGGGTGGGGAGGTGTAGTTAGAGAGTTAGTTAGAGGCTGGGGAGTGGTAGTTAGAGGGTGGGGAGGTGTAGTTAGAGAGTTAGTTAGAGGCTGGGGAGTGGTAGTTAGAGGGTGGGGAGGTGTAGTTAGAGAGTTAGTTAGAGGCTGGGGAGTGGTAGTTAGAGGGTGGGGAGGTGTAGTTAGAGAGTTAGTTAGAGGCTGGGGAGGGGTAGTTAGAGGGTGGGGAGGGGTAGTTAGAGGGTGGGGAGGTGTAGTTAGAGAGTTAGTTAGAGACTGGGGAGGGGTAGTTAGAGAGTTAGTTAGAGACTGGGGAGGGGTAGTTAGAGAGTTTTTTAGAGGCTGGGGAGGGAAAGGGGTAGTTAGAGAGTTAGTTAGAGGCTGGGGAGGGGTAGTTAGAGGCTGGGGAGGGGTAGTTAGAGGGTGGGGAGGGGTAGTTAGAGAGTTAGTTAGAGGCTGGGGAGGGGTAGTTAGAGAGTTAGTTAGAGGCTGGGGAGGGGTAGTTAGAGGGTGGGGAGGTGTAGTTAGAGAGTTAGTTAGAGGCTGGGGAGTGGTAGTTAGAGGGTGGGGAGGTGTAGTTAGAGAGTTAGTTAGAGGCTGGGGAGTGGTAGTTAGAGGGTGGGGAGGTGTAGTTAGAGAGTTAGTTAGAGGCTGGGGAGTGGTAGTTAGAGGGTGGGGAGGTGTAGTTAGAGAGTTAGTTAGAGGGCGGAGAGGGGTAGATGGAGAGGTAGTTAGAGGCTCGGGAGGGAAAGGGGTAGTTAGAGAGTTAGTTAGAGGCTGGGGAAGGGTAGTTAGAGGCTGGGGAGAGGCAGGTAGAGGTTGTCTTGGGGTGGGGTCTACTGCCTCTCCCTGGGGTCCTGATGTTCCGGGGCTGTTCTCCTCAATGCCTGTCCCGCCTGCTGGATGGTAAACACACCATCACCATGACAACACTGGTATTTCTTACTGTGATTGTTTTCAGTTTTATTATTATTATTATTATTATCGTATGTTTACCAGCTGCTGGCTGTTTTCCTGGCGTTGCTGAGGCAACCTGTTTGTTAGAGTGCTGTCCACCTCCTACAGTGGTGTTAGCAAGGACCTTCCAACTACGACTCCCATCATGCACCACTGATGACTTTATCCCAGCCCAGTACACAAAATAGGACTGTACCACAGTGATGCTGTGTGTGGGGAGGAGGGAGAAAAGAGATAAATAGAAATGAGAAAGTGTTGTATAAGAACTCTACAACATCCCCCTCCCTGTCCCCCTTCTTCTCCCCCTCCCTCCCTTCCTTCCACTCCCCCTTCCTCCCTCCATTCTTCTCCCCCTCTTCTCCCTTCCCTTCCTTCTCACCCTCCCTCCCTCAACCCTTCCCTCCCTCCCTCAACCCTCTCTCTCCCTCTCCCCCTACCTCCTCCTCACCTCCCTCCCTCTCCCTCCCTCCTCCCCCTCTCCCTCAATCCGTTCCTTCCCTTCCTCCCTCCCTTCTTCTCTCCGGCCCTCTCTCCTCTCCCCTTCCCTCCCCCTCACTCTCTAACTCTCCCCCTTCTTCTCACCCTCCTCTCTTCTTTCCCTCCCCCCTCTCTACCGGTCCCTCCCCCTCCCCTCCCTCTCCCTCCTCCCTCCCCTCCTCCCTCCGTCCTCTCCCGCCCTCCCCTCCTCCCTCCCCTCTCCTCCTCCCATCCTCACATAGAACGTGGCTACAACGTCCCCCAGTGTGATATCAGGGGCCCTCCAGGTGAACGACAGGTTTTTCTTGGCCAGCTTGTCTGAGTGTGTGACCGCGTCTCCTCCCCCTGAGCAGTGGAGGGTGTGTGTTCCTGAGGGGGTCAGTATCCAGGTGCCGCCCCCCCCCTGGCCCCCCTCTCATGGCCACCCCCTTCTGGCCCGGGGCCATGCTAACAGGGAACAGCCGCATGAAAGTGTAATGCCGGAAACATCCACGGACCGTAATACTTTGGAGGACAGAAAACTACAGTTAAACGGTGTAGAAAGGATGATTGTGTTTGTGTGTGTGTGTGTACCTGTGTGTGTGGGTGTACCTGTGTGTGTGTACCTATGTGATCACCCGTAGCACCTGTCAGTAGAGGAGTGTTCCGCCTGTTCAACCGGTAGGAAGAGGCAGAGGTGTGGAAGGATACATGGTTGTGACGAGGATCCTGCGGCTGAGTGCGGAGGTGACCGGGACTCATTTCCTGGCAGGAGGCGGGGCTAGCACCATGGGAGAACCCCTGGGTGGGAGGAGCCAGGGAGAAAGACACGCCCAGCCACAGGAACACAGGAGGCAGCATCTTATGTGTGAAAGCAGGAGAGGCAAGTCGTAGGAGAACAGTGGTCACAGGTGACATGTGTTACAGGAAATGAATTATAACGCCGTATCATTGCACTCATCAGCATCTTCATCCATCACCTATCACATCATCACACGTATGAATATCATCATCACCATACATACTACCATACACACTTAGTCACATCATCATCATCATCACCATCAACATAATCACCATCAGCATCATCATCATCATCATCACCATCTTCATCATCATCACCATCATCATCACCATCATCTTCATCTTCTTCATCATCATCATCATGCATTAACTAACCTTGTTTCTTCGTTCCACGTCTGTCTGCTGTGTCTGTGTTTAACTCTGGAAGGTTCTCCTGGTTTCTCCAAGCTCAAGGGTTATCAGGGTAGAGGGTTCTGTTCAGTAGTAGGTTCTCCTGGGTTCTCCAAGCTGAAGTGTTCTCAGGGTAGAGGGTTCTGTTCAGTAGTAGGTTCTCCTGGGTTCTCCAAGCTGAAGTGTTCTCAGGGTAGAGTGTTCTGTTCAGTAGTAGGTTCTCCTGGGTTCTCCAAGCTGAAGTGTTCTCAGGGTAGAGGGTTCTGTTCAGTAGTAGGTTCTCCTGGGTTCTCCAAGCTGAAGTGTTCTCAGGGTAGAGGGTTCTGTTCAGTAGTAGGTTCTCCTGGGTTCTCCAAGCTAAAGGGTTCTCAGGGTAGAGGGTTCTGTTCAGTAGTAGGCTCTCCTGGGTTCTCAGTTCTGTTTGGTATCCCCAGATGTCGTAGTAGGATCTGAGGGCCTCGCCCTCTCCTCCCCTTCCTCCCCCTCCCTCCCCCCTCCTCCCCCCTCCTCCCCTAACAGATGTGCACCAGCTGAGGCCACGCCTCTCCAGGATCTCTTTTCATTCACTGCTTCTGTTTTTTCAACTCTTCCTTTCTGTTAAATCTGTTCATTTTCATATTATTATTATTATTAATAAACACACACATGTACACACAAACACACAGACACAGAAACACACACCCACACACACACAAACACAGCTCACCTTTAATCTCACAACAATGCTTTAGTTCCCGAGGTAGATATTTCAACCCTTGCGTGTGAATGTGTGTGTTATGCGTGAATGTGGTGTTGTGTTTGTATGAGTATTGTGTGAGTTTGTGTGAGTATCAGTGGTGAGTGTTTGTTGGTGAGTAATGTGTGTGTGTTTGTTGTTGAGTATAGGTTCGGTGTGTTTGGTGAGTAGGTGCGCATGCCTGTTTGTGTGAGTATGTGTGTGTGTTTGTGTGAGTATGTGTGTGTGTTTGTGTGAGTATGTGTGTGTGTGTTTGTGTGAGTATGAGTGTCGCCCTCTGTAGGCAGAGATTACATGATACGGGGATGAAGAACCCACAACCTGAAACCTGTCATCTTCCTCACCTGTTCCTCCTCCTCCCTCCCTCCCTCCCTCCCTCTCTCCCGACCTCCCTCCCTCCTCCCAGCTGTGAGATGATCTTTACATGATCTCTGACTGTCTCATTCTGTTAACGTATCTATAAACAGTCTCGAGCGAACGCGTTAAGGCGCTGTGGCGGGAACGGGACCGTTTAGACGCGTCTGAGGATACGACAGTCTCGAGCAACAAAGCATTTCTAAACTCAAGTTATTGCCTCGCGTGTTATTATCGAGTGGACTCGCGCTTTAAGACAGTATTCTTATCTGCTGCGCTTGTGTCCTGTCTGTGAGAGTGCGCGCGCGTGCGCGCGTGTCCTCTGTTGCTCTTGCCCTTTGATCCCGTTACGGACCCGCTCGCTCTAGCAACATCATCTCGCCCCGCTTTCTTGTCGCGGGACCCGAGAAAGCAGCATCCTACCGACAGTGACTGATCTCACGGCTGCCCCCGTGCACTGCCCTCTCCTCCCACTCCCGGGGACACGGTGAACGCAGCGACATTTACACCGATCGACTACTCTTTCTCCCGTTACAAGAGGAAGAATGTAAGAGCGTTATGCCCCGGAAAAAGCAGGGACAGCCTCAGCACCTCAGCTCCGGTAAGCGTGTTTGTCGGACTAACGTTTCTACGTGATCTCCCCCGACCGGTAAGTTCACCGGGGTTACAGAGATTACAGGGAAGACTATGGCGCGAGGGGAATGAATATTTCACCTTTTTAGGTCCGCTGCTACCGGCAGCCATGTTGGTAGCGAAGCGGGTGAGCCAGCCGTGACACGGGGGCTGACATCAGTAACGGCTCTGTCCGCGAGGATGCGAACCGTCAGTATGACCGGCAGTATTTAAGCAGACAGCCGTTTACGGTATTATCGGTATTGTCATGTCAGTTTCAGTTTCGTGATGTTGATCATCTGTGTTAGTCAGAGAACACCGGGGAGTCGGATCAAATGTCTAACCCGGTTACCGGGGGTGTACAGTAGGCACACAATGACGGGAGCAGCGCTCGGTGGCGCGCAACCAGTCCGTAGCCTAGATTTACCTCGGTGTAGAGAATAGACGGTTTAACGAGTCTGTGTCACACCGCGCACGGGTGGCAGTGTGCTTTAACGGTTAGAGTACATCCAGCCAGCGCCTCTCGCGTGACCTTGTTCCGTTTTCTAGACGAACACCGAAGTGTTTCCTCGTTCACTTGTTCACTAACCCCCAGAAAAGCGAGTATTAAGTCACACTTTGAGAGGGAGGGAGGGCGCGAGAACACCCTGTATGGAATCTTTACAGCTCATGAATATTCATGAGATGCGACCTGCTGCGACCCCTATGGAGGAGGACTAGCGGTCACCATGGTAACAGATCTGCCAAGGCACTGTGTATATCTAACCCTGTGTTACTGTAAGTTATATATCTCTCTCTCTCTTTCCCTCTTTCTCTCGCTCCCTGTCTTTTTCTATGTCTCTCTTCCATTCTCTCTGTCTCTCTCCCTTTTTCTCTGCTACCTCTCTTTCTCTCTCCTCCATTGTCTCTCTAAAAATGTTCTCTAACTCTCTATTTCTTTGTATTTATACTGTATTCTGTCATCAGATAAGGACCACCCTAGTGAGACACTGGACAACTCTACCCCCTCCACCTCCCCCCTGCCTTCAGCCTCCACCTCCCCCCAGTCTCCCCCCTCTGCCCCTGCCAGGCCACCCTCCTTCCCCTCCCCCCTGCCTTCCTCCTCCGCCCAGTCGCAGGTGGAGAGAGAGGGGCTCAGGCAGCAGGGAGTAGCCCAGGGGAAAGCTTCTGCAGCTGGGCAGAGCTTGCAAACATGTCCCCTTCTCACCTCCACTTTGGGCACATCTCCAGTCCTCATTATCACACTCACCCCCACCCTCACCCCCACCCTCACCCCCGCCCTCTCTAGTACAACACCCACCCTCCCTAACCCAGCCCCCTTCCCCCCCTCCACCCTCCCTAACCCGGCCCCTACTCTCCCTCCCACCCTCCCTAACCCAGCCCCCACCCTCCCCTCCACCCTCCCTAACCCAGGGCAGGGGTCAGGGCAGGATGTGGAGCCCCTGTCTCTCTCCTCTCTCCTGGCCTTGCTCTGTGGACGAGACCCCTTACAGGGTCTGGTGGGGGAACTAGCTCCTGCATCCCCCTCTCTCCCTGCCTCCCTCCCCCTGCCCCCCGCCTCCTCCTCTCTCCCCTCTGCCTCCCTCCCCCTCCCCCCTGCCTCCCCCAAAGAACCTCACACCTCGTCTGCTAGCTCCACATTAGCCGCTCTGTCACGAAGGGTCAAAGGTCAGGGAGGGAAGGTCTCTAAGTCCAACCCCCCCTCCTCTTCCCCCTCCNCTCTCCTCTCTCCTGGCCTTGCTCTGTGGACGAGACCCCTTACAGGGTCTGGTGGGGGAACTAGCTCCTGCATCCCCCTCTCTCCCTGCCTCCCTCCCCCTGCCCCCCGCCTCCTCCTCTCTCCCCTCTGCCTCCCTCCCCCTCCCCCCTGCCTCCCCCAAAGAACCTCACACCTCGTCTGCTAGCTCCACATTAGCCGCTCTGTCACGAAGGGTCAAAGGTCAGGGAGGGAAGGTCTCTAAGTCCAACCCCCCCTCCTCTTCCCCCTCCTCCCTCTCCTCCCTCTCCTCCCCCTCCCTGCCCCTCCCTCCATCTCCATCTCCCGTCCAGAGCTCCAGAGCTCCAGCAAGCCGGCCTGTGGGTGCGAGGGGTAGATCCCCTGCCTCGGGTCCCAGGACGGAGGCCCTGTCCTGGGCTAAGGGTCCGGGCACGGCCCCCTCCGGCTCCATGAAGCAGGAGATGCAGGAAAGAGAAATCTCTCCCCACTTCCCGCCACAACACACTCGTAAGAGGAACAGAGCACGCTCCAACCCTTCCACACCCAAACGCACCAAACAGTGGCCCAGCTCGCAGGCCGCATCCAGCCTGCCTGCTGCCATGTCTCTGTTCAGTCCTGACATCACCACCAAGACTGCGTCTGACATGCTCATCAGACTGTCAGGTAACACACACACACACACACTCACAACACACTCTCACACAAGCACACACACACACACGTGCGCTCACACACACACACACACACATTCACACTCACACATTTACACACACTCATCAGCTTGGAAGCAGGTCCGATCCTGTCTCCTCTCTCAGAGGCCACCCAGCAGGCCGTGATGAAGCCTGGGGCTGGAGTGAAGCAGGAGCCCCAGGGAGGAGGGCAGATCTGTGGGCAGCAGCAGGGGGAGCCTGGCCTGGCTCCCTCCCCAGATGGCCCTGGGGCCAGCCCAGAGCCACCCAGCCTGACCCAGACCCCGGACTACCGGGGCCCTGATGGGGACACACACACCCTCGCCTCTCAATTACTCAGGAAACTTTCAGGTACACACACACGTGTCACACACACACACACCCTCGCCTCTCAATTACTCAGGAAACTTTCAGGTACACACATCACATGTGGCACACGTGTCACCCTGACTCTTTGTGACCTCATCACCTGTTCTCCTTCCATGACAGAGCGCCAGGAAGTGAACGTCCAGGGGTCAAAGGTCAAGGAGGAGGAGATGGACCAGCCTTCTCCGACCCCTGACCCTGCCCCGACCCCTGACCCTGCCCCGACCCCTGACCCGACCCCTGACACTGCCCCGACCTCGAACCTAGCTCTCAAGCCTGACCCTGGCTCGACTCCTAACCCTCCCGTCACCCCAGACCCTCGTATGACCCCTGACCCTCGTATGACCCCTGACCCTCGTATGACCCCTGACCCCGCCCTGCCTAAGATGGAGGATTTGTTCCAGAGAGATCTGTTCTGTCAGGACATCTCAGTCAAGCTGGCATCAGCTCTCCTCCTGCAGCTCTCTGGTATACACACACACACACACTATACACACAAACACGCACACATACACCATACACACACACACGCACTATACACACACACACACACACACTCACACACACACTATACACACGCACAAACACACACATACACCATACACACACACGCACACACACTGACACACACACGCACACAAACACTATACGCACACACACACACACCACACACACACTATACACACACCACACACACACTATACACACACACACTCACACATACACACACATACACACAGACTCACGTACACACACAGACACATGTACACACACACACACAGACACAGAGACACACACACACTATACACACACACACTATACACACACACACTATAAACACACACACACACTATACACACACACACTACAAACACACACACACACACTCACTCTTGTTTTGTCCTTTCAGAAAGAGTACGGGAGCACAGAGATATCCACAGCAGGTGAATCTCACTCACACACACCTGCTCTACACACACACCTGCTACACACACACCTGCTACACACACACCTGCTACACACATACCTGCTACACACACACCTGCTACACACACACACCTGCTACACACA
>BROE01000023.1:10905620-10910695 GCA_036571765.1 Plecoglossus altivelis | reverse complement strand
TTGTGGGGGGAGGGGGGGAATGCAGAGGTGCTGCTGGAGCCACTTCCTGGGGAACTGGGGTAACTGTTGCCGGGGGAACAGGGGAAGGCCATGCCATTGCCAGGACCCCGAGCAGCAAAGGATTCTGGGTAGGTGGCATTGTGGGGCATGAGTGGCTCGTTGTGGTCGATGGCGCCGTGGTAACGGGACTGCATGGGTTGCCGGGCGGCCAGCTCGTTGTTCCTGGGCACCAACACCGGGGGCAGCACTGAGGCACAGCACCAGACAGGGTCAGGAGGAGGAGGCACCACAATATATACTGTTTCATGCTTTTCACTTCTGATCTCTTTTGAAACGTTAGAAGAACACAACCCTTCAATCATACAAAACAACACATGCACTGTATCCTAGTGTAGCGTGTGTTCCACAGGGGCTGTCTATAGGGCTGTCTACAGGGTTGTCATATAGGCGCTGTCTATTAGGGCTTGGCTTGTGGTGTGTGTCCACTCACTCAGAGGGCTGTCTACACGGCTGTCTATAGGGCTGTGTTGGTGTGTCGTTCCACTCACTGGGGCTGTTCTATGCACGGTGGTCTACACGGGCTTCGTTACCTATAGGGATGTCTTAATAGGCGCTTGTTCTCAGGCTGTCTATAGGGCTGTCTACACGTCTGTGTGGTGTGTGTTCCACTCACTGGGGCGGTCTATAGGGCGGTCTACAGGGCTGTCTATAGGGCTGTCTACAGGGCTGTCTATAGGGCTGTCCACAGGTCTGTCCACAGGGCTGTCCACAGGTCTGTCCACAGGGCTGTCCACAGGTCTGTCCACAGGGCTGTCCACAGGGGCTGTCTATAGGGCTGTGTGGTGTGTGTTCCACTCACTGGGGCTGTCTACACGTCTGTGTGGTGTGTGTTCCTGCTCACTGGGGCTGTCTATAAGGCTGTCTATAGGGCTGTTTATAGGGCTGTCTATAGGGCTGTCTGTAGGGCTGTCTACAGGGCTGTCTACAGGGCTGTCTATAGGGCTGTCTACAGGGCTGGGCTGTGTGTAGTGTGTTCCACTCACTGGGGCTGTCTATAGGGCTGTCTACAGGGCTGTCTATAGGGCTGTCTATAGGGCTGTGTGGTGTGTGTTCCACTCACAGGGGCTGTCTATAAGGCTGTCTATAGGGCTGTCTATAGGGCTGTTTATATGGTGGTCTACGTGGCTGGGCTGTGTTGTGTGTGTTCCACTCACTGGGGCTGTCTATACGGCGGTAGTGGTAGGGGTTTATGCAGACGTCCTTCTGCTTGGAGCCGAAAGGGAACAGGCAGCATTCCAGAGCCCGAAGCTCATGATGAGACTGCAGCTCAGGCCAACGCCACACTCTGCAGTAGATCACGTGAGGGAGACCCTTCCTGTGGGACACCTGGAGACGACCGTCTAGAGAGCGTGGGATGGTCACGCACTGGCCTGGGGACACACACAGATATACAGTATATATACACACACAGATATACATACACACACAGATATACAGTATATATACACATATATATATAGAAATATATACACACGGACACATACATACAGAGACACACACACACAGTATATATACGTACACACACAGATATACAGTGTATATACACACAGTATATATACGTACACAGATATACAGTGTATATACACACAGTATATATACGCACACACACAGATATACAGTATACATACAGAAATATATATAGAAATATATACACACAGACACATACATACAGAGACACACACACACAGACAAGTACACTGTTATATGTGTCTCTCGGCAATCTACAGGGTGTATATCTGTTTACAGAGTCTATAGTTGTCTACAGTCTATATCTGTCTACAGTCTTTATCTGCCTACAGTCTATGTCTACATGTGTATGTCTACATGGTCTATAGTTGTCTATGGGGTCTATATCTGTTTACAGTCTATATCTGTCTACAGTCTTTATCTGTCTACAGTCTATAGTTATCCACAGTCTATATAGTTGTCCACAGTCTATATAGTTGTCTACAGGGTCTATATCTGTCTACAGGGTATATAGTTGTATACAGTCTATATCTGTCTACAGTCTTTCTGTCTACAGGGTCTATATCTGTCTACAGTCTCTATCTGTCTACAGTCTTTATCTGTCTACAGTCTATATCTACAGTCTATATCTGTCTACAGTCTATGTCTACATGGTCTATATCTCTCTACAGTCTATATCTGTCTACAGTCTATGTCTGTCTACATCTGTCTACAGTCTCTCTATCTGTCTACAGTCAGTCTGCTCACTGGGCTGTCCTGGGCAGCTCAGAGCTTTCTCCAGCTCCTCCATTGCTCCTTTCTTCTTCTTGAGTTTCTTGACCAACGCGTCCACAGCCTTCTCCGCCCACTTCTCCTCCTCGTCCCCCTGTTTCCATCCCAGAAGCCTCTTCACCGCAGGGCTGGTGAAGGAGAAGAGCGACGTCACATTCATCCTCTGTCCCTATCGCGCGCTAAGCGGGAGCCTGCCGGCAGCAAGGATAGGTTAATCCATAGGTGCTGTGACGTTGTAGTCCACGATCTCCCGGTCAGATAGCGGGAACAGAGAGGTCGCGTAGGGGTCACCGGTCTTGAAAACACCTGGATGTCTGCATTTAAGACGCACACAAATACGGGTCATTCAACACAACTCATCCGCACACACCGTAGATAGCTATCTAACGCTCTCCCATCACCCGTGGTGTGGGATTCAACACCGTATCCTGTGCCTCTCTGCAGAACCGAAAATCAATTGTCTCCGCCCGGGGGGGAGGGAGGCAGGGTTGGGTATCCGACGGAGAGGGGAGAAAACGCGGCAGGGAAAACCGTTACAGCCAGGCGGTTCGCTCCGGAGGGACTCCCGTGAGGGAGAGCGGTCCTGCATTATTTATCACCCAGAGAAAGGCCTCTTTTCCACCAAGACAAGCTGGCACAGCCAAAACCTTTACTATGAAACATGTACTGTTTGGGTAAAAAATCAACGATCACTTATTTGTAACTGACTTTTAAACACTTATTGAGGCTTTTAAGTCATTGTGCGCTTCCACGCTGTAAGGATTTAACTCTGCAAAACGAGCACAATAGACTGGAAAGTTTGATACCTCGACATTCGGCAAATAACTCGTGTTTTAGTGTCTTAAATAACTGTTTAAAACAACGACGCCATCACGTAGCATGCAATACGTCTTTACACTTCACGCACTGCGGACAAAACCGGTTATTTGGGTATTTTAACGTACCTTTTAAGTTATAAAATCTTACCAAAACAGCCTCCGACTCTTCCAGCAGCGGGCGAGTTCGCGTCACGGTTGGAGGGTGAACGCCACGCCCTCCCCACGGGGCGCCCAGGGCGGGACCTGTTCTACTTCTCAATGGGTCACTTCGTTTTAGTTGACAGTATTGACAAGCCATGTAGTTTAAGACAGGAGTCCTTGTTAATTCTCACAGTTAGCGTAGCAAGAAGAATCAAATCGAATATCTCAAACCGGCCAAGGAGAAGTGGGCGTGTTTGCCATCAGTAATAAGCTATATGAACACTATGGAAACAAGGCGTGTTGAAGATTGTCGCATATTATCATATCGATGCAAAGTGCTTGTAATGCTGATACTTTTCAGTAGCTTGTAAAGATCGCTTGTATGAGACTTAACACTATTTTTGCGTTGTACTTAATGAGTGTCCGTTATCCGGTCACTGACTGCCTCTGCTGTCTTCTTTAGCAGCGTGCAAGACGAAACCGAAAGGAACATTGTCTGAACAGCTTCAAACAAGAAACGAAAGTGATATGACTGTCGGACTGTGCACGGTCACATTATTGACACATAACTACTAGCTAGTCGACCAACTAAATGTGCCGGTAGGAGAAGTTGGCGTTGATGTGCGTTAAGCGAAATTGCCAAAGAAGCGCTTATAATCATGGAATCTTTCCCAAACATGCAAAGTAACGAAGAGAAAAACTTGGAAAAATCTATGGACGAATACTTGAAATCACTCGGTTATCATAGAAAGAAAATAGCCAAAGATGGATCTTGTTTGTTTCGAGCGGTTGCTGAACAGGTACAGTTGTGTTTTCCCTTGCAGGGGTGTGGATCTGCTAACGCTAGCTGTCCGGTTAGCATTAGCAATGCTAGCTACTGTACATTATTATATCCTTCTATAGCCCTACACATGCAGTCAATTAACATTATGTTTTAGCACTCAAACTACTCTAAAACCATCCATATCACATGTTTTTAATATGTCACGTAATGTTCAGTGTCATCCGTTACATCATATGAACTGACGACTTCATAAAAACTTTTATAGTGATTAAAGGTCTGTCGAGATCTGCGTAGTTTGTTTGGGTATGTTGGATGGATACGTTAGCAAAGACTAGCCTGTTTTTACTTCCTGTAAGATAGCTAAATGTAGCACCTGAGACCGCCTAGCTAGGAGCTAACTGTCACTACACAAATATCACGTCAGTAGCAAAACAACAACAAGGTAGAACAGTAAAGAATTTGTAGTTTCAACAAAACTTGTCCAAAAAGTATGTTTGTCATCCACTAGGTACTGTACTGTCAGAGCCAACACACTCAAGTACGAGCTACCTGCGTGCAATACCTGAAGCGGTACAGAGAGAATTATGAGGCGGTAAGTTCAGCCCCGCGGCTCAGCAGGACTAGACGAGTTTACCCGGGGTGTGGAGATGTTGTCAACTTTCCTTTTCTCCAACAGTTCATAGAAGGAGATTTCGAGGAGTATCTACTGAAACTAGAAGACCCACAGGTATATTTCTCACCTCTCTCTCTCTTTGTCTCTGGCTCTACCTCTCTCTATCCCCCCTCTCTCTCTTCACTCTCTCTCTTTCTCTGTCTCTCTCTATCCCCCCTCTCTCTCTTCACTCTCTCTCTTTCGCTGTCTCTCTCTCTCTCTCTTCGGTCTCTGTCTGTCTGTCTGTTGCTCTCCTCTTTCTTTGCTCTCTGTCTCTCTCTCTGTCACTGTGTCTGTCTGTCTGTCTCTCTCTCTGTCACTGTGTCTGTCTGTCTGTCTCTCTCTCTGTCACTGTGACTGTCTGTCTGTCTCTCTCTCTGTC
>BROE01000023.1:10895620-10903120 GCA_036571765.1 Plecoglossus altivelis | reverse complement strand
GACCTGTCACCGTGTTTATTAAGGAGCTGGGAGAGAGGTGAGGACTCCACATCTCTCCTCGCTACACCTCTCCTCTCTGCCTCGGCCTCATATTGGTGTGTGTGTGTGTGTGTCGTCCCTCCAGACACAGGGTAGACCTGTGTCGTCTGAGACCTCCTTTAGGAGAGAACAGCTGGAGCACGGTGGCCAAGGAGGGCAGAAGGCTGGGAGGTATGTGCATCCAACACCATCACACTACACCCTAAATACTACACTGTCACACTACACCCTGAATACTACAGTCACACTACACCCTGAATACTACACTGTCACACTTCACCCTGAATGCTACACCGTCATACTACACCGTCACACTACACCCTGAATGCTACACGTCACACTACACCCTGAATGCTACACCGTCACACTACACCCGGAATACTACACCGTCACATTACACCCTGAATACTACACTGTCACACTACACTGTCACACTACACCCTGAATACTACACTGTCACACTTCACCCTGAATGCTACACGTCATACTACAACGTCACACTACACCCTTAATGCTACACTGTCACACTACACCCTGAATACTACACCGTCACACTACACCCTGAATACTACACTGTCACACTACACCCTGAATGCTACACCGTCATACTACACTGTCACACTACACCCTGAATACTACAGTCACACTACACCCTGAATGCTACAGTCACACTATACTCTCACACTACACCCTGAATACCACACTGTCACATTACACCCTGAATACTACACCCTGAATACTACAGTCACACTACACCCTGAATACTACACCCTGAATACTACAGTCACACTACACCCTGAATGCTACACCGTCCATACTACACACTCCATCCTGAATACTACACCCTCCATTCTGCACACTACTCCGTCCATACTACACACTACACCCTGCAAACTGTACACTTCTGAGATGGTCTGTTCTGTTCCTCCTCCCAGAGTGGGAAACCAGAGGGGGTAGAAGAAGACCATCACCCATGACAACAGGCCCCGCCCCCCCTGGGCGCGTGTTGAAGCAGAGCTCCTGGCCTCCCCAGGCCCTTAGCCCCAGTCCTCCCAGGTCAGGAGACGTGTGTGTGTGTGTGTGCGACACTACACACGGTGTGTGATTGTGTGTGTGTCTCTTCATTGTGTGTGTGTGTGTGTCTCTCTCTTCATTGTGTGTGTGTGTGTCTCTCTCTTCATTGTGTGTGTGTGTGTGTGTGTGTGTCTCATTGTTTGTGTGTGTGTGTCTCTCTCTTCATTGTGTGTTTTGTGTGTGTGTCTCTCTTCATTGTGTGTGTGTGTGTGTGTCTCTCTCTCTCTCCATTGTGTGCGTGTGTGTGTGACAGCAGGGGCTCAGACTGCTCTGAGACGGGTGTCTCAGAGACAGGCCAAAGGGAGCCCCCTAAAGGCAGACACTGGTACTGCACCTGCAGCAGCGCCGCTAACAGTGTGTGGTGGAGCAGGTGTTTGGACTGACTGTGTGTGTGTGTGTGTTTAAACAGGAAGTCCTGCAGTGTGGTGGAGCAGGTGTTTGGACTGAAGGGGGAGGAGCTAAAGGCTCAAGAAGGGGAGCTGCAGCTACACGACCAACACAGCTTTCCTGCTCTGGGGGTACACACACACACACACACACACGTGTATATGTACACACACATACACACGCACACGTGTATACACACACATATCGATATCTATCTATATAGATATATACGCACGCACACTGCTGCTGTTTACATACAGCATACAAAATGTGATCGTGTGTGTGTGTGTGTATACGTGTGTGTGTGTGTGTGTTTAGGCTCCTGCAGGAGACATCCACATCCAGCCAGTGTTTTCAGGAGCCTCTACTGCCCCATCTATTGCCCCCTCTACTGCCCCATCTATTGCCCCATCTACTGCCCCCTCTACTTCCCCCTCTACTGTCCTCTCTACTGCCCCCTCTATTGCCCCCTCTATTGCCCCCTCTACTGCCCCAGCTGGCTCAGCTACCCCTCCACCTGCTCTAACTCATTCTACTACCTCTGTAACTACCCCCGAGTCTGTGTCTGACCCTGCCCCCCTGCCTACCCCAGCTCCTACCTTACCCGCCCCCCTCCCCGCCCCTGCTCCTACCGTTACTGCCCCTGCTCCTACTTCTCCTACCGTTACTGCCTAATGCCTACCTCATACTGCCCACTTGAGAGGGACCGCCCACTCTTAGCTGCCCACTTGCTCCTACCCCTCCTTATCCTACCTCTCCTGCCCGCTGCTCCGTACCTCTACTGCCCCCTGCTCCCTCCCCTGCTCCTACCTCTCCTGCCCCTGCTCCTACCTCTACTGCCCCTGCTCCTACCCCTGCTCCTACCTCTCCTGCCCCTGCTCCTACCCCTGCTCCTACCCCTGCTCCTACCCCTGCTCCTACCTCTCCTGCCCCTGCTCCTACCTCTACTGCCCCTGCTCCTACCCCTGCTCCTACCTCTCCTGCCTGCCCACCTCCGTTTCCCCCTGCCCTCCTACCTCTACTGCCCCTGCTCCACCTCCTCCTACCTCTCCTTGCCTCCCTCTGACCTGCTCTACACCCTGCTCCTACCCCTGCTCCTACCTCTCCTGCCCCTGCTCCTACCTCTCCTGCCCCTGCTCCTACCTCTACTGCCCCTGCTCCTACCCCTGCTCCTACCTCTCCTGCCCCTGCTCCTACCTCTCCTGCCCCTGCTCCTACCTGTACTGCCCCTGCCCCTGCTCCTACCTCTCCTGCCCCTGCTCCTACCTCTACTGCCCCTGCCTCTACCATCCCTGCCTCTACTGCCCCTGTTGTCCCATCTCCAGTTTCCTCCTTCCTCCCTCCCTCTCTTGATGCCCCTGTGACCTCCCCCTACACCTCCCTCCCCAACACCTCCCTCCCCAACACCTCCCTCCCCAACTCCTCCCCCTACTCCTCCCTCCCCCAAGACCCTCTCCCCTCAGAGGCCTCCGTCTGTCCCCCAGGTAAGATCCGCCCTCTCAAGACATCCAACATCCAATCTTAAAATATATAAATGCCTGTAATCCTGACACTCGCCTCCCCCCCAGGAGTGGCCCAGGCCCCCCCAGGAGTGGCCCAGGCCCCCCCAGGAGTGGCCCAGGCCCCGCTAGGTCTTCAGCAGTTGCTCCAGGATCCCCTGTACCCTGGCTTTCCCCAGGGCCCAGAGGGGGAGGTGGTTTCCTGCCCCTCCTACTGCCTGCTGCACTCTGGAGAGGACCTGCCCCAAGGTACACACAGCATGCTAACACATCATGCTAACACACCATGCTAACCTGCCCCAAGGTACACACAGCATGCTAACACACCATGCTAACCTGCTACACACCATGCTAACACACACCATGCTAACCTGCCCCAAGGTACACACGCCATGCTAACACACACCATGCTAACCTGCCCCAAGGTACACACAGCATGCTAACACACCATGCTAACCTGCCCCAAGGTACACACGCCATGCTAACACACCATGCTAGTAGAAAGGTGATACTAGGATAACTGTCTCTCTCTATGTCTCTCTCTGTCTCTGTCTCTCTCTCTGTCCAGACATCAACATCCTCAGGTTCTTCTTCAACCTGGGTGTGAGGGTAAGAAACAAACACACACACACACAGGTACACACAGACACGTACACACACACAGATAGTGCACAATTATTGTTCGTGGTTTACGACTGGCCAATGATGTGTGTGTACTTGTGTGTGTACCTGTGTGTGTGTGTGCGTGTGTTCCAGGCGTACTCCACTCCCATGTACCTCCCCTACTACTACCTCCTCCCCCTCCAGCAGGCCTTCTCCCTGCAGCCCAGAGCCCCCACGCCAGGCTCCCTGCTGCCCCCCTGGTACCCCTCCTCCAGCCCTCCCCAGCCCCCCTCATCTCTGGGGCAGTACGAGAACTACCAGGTCCCCCTGTCCCAGGCCCCCCCCCAGGCCCCCCTGTCCCAGACCCCCCTGTCCCAGACCCCAGACCCCCCCCAGCAGTCGTACTCCCCCCACGCCCAGACCCCCCCTCGTACAGGCTCCCTCCCTTGGCCCCCACCCTCCAGACCCTATCTGAGCCCCTACTCCACCCCGGCCCCCTCCCCCTCATACCCCCCTCCCCTCTACACATCCCAGTACCCTCCCCCCAACTACATACCTCCGTCATTCCCTCAGAACACGCCCTACTACCCCCCCACTTCGCCTCACCTTCCTCCCACTTTCCCCCAACCAATCCCCACTGGAGGCTCCCAGAGCCAGGGGCCCTTCGAGCTGTCACACCCCGTCGGAGGAGCCTCTCCCCCTGGACACAGAGCCGGCCCTGGCCCCCTGGTGGACAGGAGGGGGGCTAACACCAGCTGGTCTGAGGAGAGGGGTCAGGGGGACATGGGCTCCAGAATAGGATCCCTACTAGGGGAGCCCCCCCTGGGTGGCCCCCCTGGACAGGTAGGTCACTTGCTGCTGGGGAGGGGTAGCTACACACACCACACACACTTACACACCACACACACACACACTTACACACCACTCACACATTTACAGACCTCTCACACACACACCACATACACACACTCACACCACTTACACGCTCACACACTCACACACTCACACACACATACACGCCACATGCACTCCTGCTTTGAGGTGCTGCTGTATGGACTGTACCTTCTCAGTATCCCTCTCCTCTCCCCCTCAGGTAACATGGACTCTTCCTCACCAGACACCAGGAAGTGGACTCCCCCAATTGAAGGAAGTCTCTGTCGTCATGGCAACCCAAGGAGCATGCGACGGCCCTGCCCACATGGCGACCAATGAGACGAATCGGTTGGACAGCGACCTCACCAGGACGTACCAACCAACCAATGTCTTGGATAGGCTCAAGGGGGTGGGGCCTCTGTATGCAGCCCCGCCCCTCTCTCAGAGTGTCGGCCAATCGGAAGAGCCGGAGGCGCTGGAATCGTCTGACTTTGCCTTCAGGGGGCCGGGGGTGATTTATTCGCGCACCAGGGGGCGTGGTCGCGGTAACGATGGCAACCGTGTTCGGGGTGGTTACCGCGTGAGGAGAGGTAGCTATGACGACCGCTGGGATGGTGGGTTCCGGGAAAGGCGCCATGGAGATTACTTCTATAAGACCACGCCTAACGTATTCCAGGACCGGGGGCGAGGGCGGGGCTACAATCACTACTCAACCAATGGGAGGGAAACAGAGTATATATCCAGCCATAGGAACAGCCCTTATGCTAATTCCTGAGTTGATAATTAGCACGTTTTCTTCTTTTTTTTTGCGATGGTATCTTTTTTGTTGGTTATGTGTATAATCCAGATGCTGGAAGCAGCTGTGTGTTTTAAAGGGGAAGTTTGTTTGGCTTCACTAGTTCCTCCACCTGCACCCAAGAGCTCTGACTTAACTTTCAATAAATGAGTTTATTAAAAACATGCTACTGTCTCACTGATCCTAGACCCCCTTCCCCCCGTCCCAAAAAAGAGAGAGAAGCTACAGAGGTCAGGGGGATTCACGTTTATAAATTGTTCACTGTAATTGTACATTTTTTAAATTTACCATACGTATTGATTGGAAGAGTTTTGTACGATAATTTCACTATTCAAATGGACCATACAATTTCTTAACTTAGGAGTATATGCAATAAAGTTCAAACTGTAACGACCGTATTGGAAACTACCGTTTATTTGAGGAGCTTCGGTTGGAGAGTTGGAGGATCACGTGACCTGTCCCTTTATTACAGTATTCTCAGTTGAATATGGTGATGTGACTTTTTACTTTTTGTCTAATGACCAGTTCAGGCTGTGTCTAATGACCAGTCCGCACAAGTATCGAGGGTCCGTCCGCCTGAGTAATACAAATGATTCCCGAAGCTAGATGCGGTTACAGAGAGGATGACGTAATTCCTTTGTGCGACAAGAGTTTTAAGGGTGCTTGGTTTCGTCATCCGCAGGCGCCAATAACATTGGGAGGGAGTTTCGAAGTGGCTAGCTAGCCGTCAAACAGAATAACAAATGTATATTTGGTCAAATATGTAATCCATGGAGAGTCGATTGTAACACGAGAGAACCGCAACGTTAAACCCCCAAGGTAACGTTGACATGTAACTATTGTCTGTTTGCAAAACGCTTTGTTTGACAAAGTCAACGAGCTAGCTAGTGTAGCTCTGAATATCACGAAACCGTTACAAAAAAATCTCTCAATTTTTTTATTATTATTAAATGAAAACATTAAATCAGAGATTTTTTTTAAACCCCTATTAGCTTTATAGAGTCTTCCAGATATAGGGTTTTTTGTTGTAGTTAGCGGTTAGTTAGCAAGTATTGCTTACTAGCTTTTCACAGTATTAGAAGTAAACTTAATAAACCACGTAGACCGGCCTTACGATGACACAGTGTTGGGTAGACCATGTGTACAACTGTCCTTGACCAAAACACAGATGGCTGCGTGATTTGATAACTAGCGCCTTTCTGTCGGTGTAGCCGGTGTTGTCTCAACCCGTCCTGTGTGACAAGATGGCTACACCGAGCAAGACCCCCCCTGGCGCGGACCCCAAGCAACTGGAACGGACTGGCACGGTTCGCGAGATCGGGTCCCAGGCAGTTTGGTCGCTGTCGTCCTGTAAACCAGGTTAGTGTGACAGCAGAGGATCTCCATGGAAACCTTTTCCTACTGCTCCATATCTGTCTGTCTCTCTCTGTATATCTCTCTGTATCTCTCTGTATCTCTCTCTCTCTCTCTCTCTCTCTCTCCCTCTCTCTCTCTCTGTATATCTCTCTGTATATCTCTCTGTATATCTCTCTCTCTCTCTCTCTGTATGTTTCTCTCTCTCTCTCTTTCTCTGTCTCTCTTTCTCTGTCTCTCTCTCTCTGTCTCTCTCTCTCTGTCTGTCTCTCTCTCTGTCTCTCTCTTTCTCTGTGTCTATATCTATGTCTCTTTCCAGACCTGTCTGTCTCTCTCTCCACACCTGTCTGTCTCTCTCCACACCTGTCTGTGTGCACCTGCAGGGTTCGGGGTGGACCAGCTCAGAGACGACAACCTGGAGACGTACTGGCAGTCTGACGGCTCTCAGCCTCACCTGGTCAACATCCAGTTCAGGTGTGTGTGTGTGTGTGTGTGTGTGTGTCTGTCTGTCTGTCTGTCTGTGTGTCTGTCTGTGTGTCTGTCTTTCTATGTATGTGTGTCTGTCTTTCTATGTGTGTGTGTGTGTGTGTGTGTGTGTTCATGAGGTCTCTCCTGTAGACCGTCTGCTCTGGTAGTCTCATGCTGTTTCATCATGACCTCCATCAGGAGGAAGACCACAGTGAAGATGCTGTGTGTCTACGCAGACTACAAGTCTGATGAGAGCTACACGCCCAGCAAGATCTCTGTTAGAGTGGGGAACAACTTCCACAATCTGCAGGAGATCAGAGTAAGACACACACACACACACACACACTCACACACACACACTCACACACACACACGTACACACACACACACACACATACACACACACAC
>BROE01000023.1:10880431-10894940 GCA_036571765.1 Plecoglossus altivelis | reverse complement strand
CCCCCCCCCCTACCCCTGCAGCAGTTGGAGATGGTAGAACCAGGTGGATGGATCCATGTTCCTCTCCTGGACCCTCTGAACAACCCCATCAGAACTTTCATGATCCAGATCGCTGTGCTGGCCAACCACCAGAACGGCCGGGACACCCACATGAGGCAGATGAAGGTGTACACACCTGTGGAGGAAAGCTCCATCGGAAGGTTCCCACGATGCACCACGGTGGACTTCATGATGTTCCGCACCATCAGATGAGACCTGGCTCTGTATTCAGACTGGTTCTCCCTTGCTAAGACTGGTTCTCCCTCACTCAGACTGGTTCTCCCTCGCTCAGACTGGTTCTCCCTCACTCAGACTGGTTCTCCCTCGATCAGACTGCTTCAGACTGGTTCTCCCTCACTCAGACTGGTTCAGACTTGTTCACCCTTGACCAGACTAGTTCAAACTGGTTCTCCCTCGCTCAGACTAGTTCAAACTGGTTCTCCCTCTCCCAGATGGGTCCATAAAGGTCTGCGGACACATTCTTTGCCCTGACTGCCTTCTGTAGACTTGTCCAGACTGGTTTAAACTGGTTCCTACCCAGAAACCATGCCCTGTGCCTCTCCCCCTTACCCATGTTTCTCTGTGTCTCTGTTTATCTGCCTGTTGTAATAAATATAACTGTGAGAAGACCTGGCCTGCTGGACTGATTTCCTGCCTGTCTGGTGGGCTGTGTGCTGCCATACCCAGTCTGACCACACGATAGCAGCATTGTACAGCCTCAATAGAGAGAAGAGACAGCAAACTGGATTTCAAACTTTCTACAGATGCTGTTATACCCCTCCACAGATTACATGCTTTTAATTGAAAAACTAAAGGCGCCTTGACCTTTGCGTCTTGATTAGTCATGTTCCACGTGGTCTTTAGGCCGGTTCTAGCCCACAGGGTTCTGCACGTTCCTTCCGGATAGAATGTAAGAACACATGTGGGTGTGGTTTAGCTCTTAGCGCCTCGTTAGCATCCTGTTTAAAAGCTGTGGTTACTGATTCAAAAAGAGAGAGGAGACTTAACGTGAGGAGGGGGTCAGGATATGACACGTTTCATTAAGTCTTCGTCTACACTTCGCCCCAGAAAGATGGTCCGGGTGTGCGTTCAGTTCACCGTCCTGGGTGAGTCCTCAGTTTATCCTCCACAAACGTGTCGTTTTTGTCTTCTCTTCGATCTGGAAGCTTTTAAAACCTCGCTGCTTCCAGATCGAACTTCTTCTTCTTTGGTTATCAAGTTGTGCTTTATCTGTATCTCATGATGTCATAAACAAACGTGTACTCTGTTTCTCAATGGTTATCCTCCCTTCACTTTTTCTTTCTACATCTCTCTCCTCTTCCTCCTTCCCTCTCTCTTTCTCTCCTCCCTCTCTCTCCTCTTCCTCCTTCCCTCTCTCTTTCTCTCCTCCCTCTCTCTCCTCTTCCTCCTTCCCTCTCTCTTTCTCTCCTCCCTCTCTCTCCTCTCCCTCCTTCCCTCTCTCTTTCTCTCCTCCCTCTCTCTCCTCTCCCCCCTTCCCTCTCTCTTTCTCTCCTCCCTCCCTCTCTATCCTCCTTCCCTCTCTCGCTCTCTCCTCTCCTTTCGTCTTCCTCTCTCCTCTCCCTTTCTCCTCCCTCCCTCTCTTTCTCAACAGTGGTGTTTTTGAATGGCAGACTTCTTGAAGGTACCACTGCTCCTGTCTCCCCTGGTCTCCCCTCTGGTCTCCCCCCTGGTCTCCCCCCTGCGGCCACTACCCCTGTCCCTGGTCCCCCCCCTGCTGCCACTACTCCTGTCCCTCCTGGTCTCCCTCCTGGTCTCCCCCCTAGTCTCCTGCTAGGCTCCCCCCTGGTCTCCCCCCTGGTCTCCCCCCTGCTGCCTCTACACCCTTCTTCAACCACAGCTACCCGAAGCCAACAGACAGCCTGCCTGTGACCGATACCGTGGCAACAGCAGATGTTTCAAACAACACCGGGTCCGGCCCTGGCCAGGTCGTCACGACAACCGCCAACGTAGATCAAGGCAGCAACACAACAGCCTCGGGCGGAGCGGTGCGGCTGGACCCAACAAAGGGGGGGGAAGGTGTGAACGGCGTATCCACGGAAACGGTCGCCGTGACGACAACGACCACTGAGGCGTCGCAGGGTAAGCTTGACTGATTGAAGAAGGAAGGACTGAACACATTGATGCACGCACACACACACACACACACACACACACACGCACACTGACACACACAGACACACTGACACACACAGACACACACAAACGTCTAGAACGGAGCATGCATGAGGTGTGTACTGGCTTAAGCCAGCAGGCTTCCTGTCAGCTAACCTCAACAGTCACATGGTTCGCACCATCAGACCTGGGGAACACACACACTAGCATACAGACATACACACCATCAGACCTGTGGAACATGCACTAGCATACAGACATACACACCATCAGACCTGGGGAACATGCACAGCAGTAGCGCACACACTTCACCTGGGGAAACACACACACTAGCAGTACAGAGCCAACACACACCATCAGACCTGTGGAACATGCACTAGCATACAGACATACACGCAAACATGAATGCAAGTGGCCTAGCTATGCCCAAACCTAGTTAACAGCATATAAGAGAATCAGAATCAGAAACCGTTTATTGCCATTGTCAGTGAAGTTGACAAACGTAGGAACTTGCTTCGGCGTAGGTGCAACATAAAGCAATGGATAAAATATAAAATATATATAAAAATATATAAAAAGGCATGCATAAAATTAAGAATAAAATTGACTAAGATAGACTAACACTATATACAGAATGTAAAGTTGGCAGATAGTGCGATGTGCAAGAGCAGTAAGAGCAGTAAGAATACACACCTAGCCTAGCATTGCCATGGTATCCCACACCTAGCTTAGCTAGCATTACCATGGTATCCCACACCTAGCTTAGCTAGCATTACCATGGTATCCCACACCTAGCTTAGCTAGCATTACCATGGTATCCCACACCTAGCTTAGCTAGCATTGCCATGGTATCCCACACCTAGCTTAGCTAGCATTGCCATGGTATCCCACACCTAGCCTAGCATTGCCATGGTATCCCACACCTAGCCTAGCATTGCCATGGTATCCCACACCTAGCTTAGCTAGCATTGCCATGGTACCCCACACCTAGCTTAGCTAGCATTACCATGGTATCCCACACCTAGCTTAGCTAGCATTACAATGGTATCCCACACCTAGCTTAGCTAGCATTGACATGGTATCCCACACCTAGCTTAGCTAGCATTACCATGGTACCCCACACCTAGCCTAGCATTACCATGGTATCCCACACCAAGCTTAGCTAGCATTACCATGGTACCCCACACCTAGCCTAGCATTACCATGGTATCCCACACCTAGCTTAGCTAGCATTACCATGGTACCCCACACCTAGCTTAGCTAGCATTGCCATGGTACCCCACACCTAGCTTAGCTAGCATTGCCATGGTATCCCACACCTAGCTTAGCTAGCATTACCATGGTACCCCACACCTAGCTTAGCTAGCATTGCCATGGTACCCCACACCTAGCTTAGCTAGCATTACCATGGTACCCCACACCTAGCTTAGCTAGCATTACCATGGTATCCCACACCTAGCTTAGCTAGCATTGCCATGGTATCCCACACCTAGCTTAGCTAGCATGGTTTCCCACAGCTTGGCTCTTGCACAGGTTGTCTCCATGGTGACTGTGTTTGTGTGTTTCAGAAGCAGGTGGAGGCAGCGACACTGCAGGTGAGATGGCCAAGGTTCATGTGGAGCGATTCATCTGGATTTATGCAGAGCAACTCTTTAACCCCTCCCTCCTCCCCATCTCCTCCCATCCCTCCAATATCCTCCCTCTTTTTTTTCCTCCTCCTCCTCTCCTCCTCTCCCGCACCCCTCTCCTCTCCTCACCTCTCTCCTCTCCCCTTCTCCTCTCTAACCCTCTCTCCGCTCCTCCCCTCCCTTCTCCTCTTTCTCGCTGCCTCCCGCTCTATCCTCTAACACTCTGATCACACCATGTGGCTGCTAATGCGTATTGATAAGACATTGCACTGCCTCTTCTCCGTGGTCCCTGAATAATCTTCATCGGAAAAGTTGTGTCCGTCCACCTCGTGCCTCTCCACATCTTCCAGTCATACATCTCTGTCATTTACCCGTTCTCTCCGGGCGGCCTCTCATGATTTATGAGCACCGATCCCGTCTCTTCCGTGTTCTCCTCCCCTCTCCTCAGTTACCATCATCCTACGCTATCCTTCCGCATCTTCGTTCTCCGAGCAATGTCCTTAGTACACTGGAGATAGTATATCGCTCTTCATTTCGCAGATACGGAATCTCCAATGACGTCTATAGTCTTCTCTCAATACACAAAATACGTGCAAATAGAAACATTTTTCCGGTGCACTGTCCGTCCTACGTATGGAAATATCGTGTCTAACGTAACTCGTAGATGAGACAGATAAAGAGATTTTAATTCATATTAATATCAGTTAATTAACAGCTGTCCTTCAGTGCTCAGAGACTGTGCTTTTCATGTAATTTTGTCGTTGAGAAGCTCTGGCTAAACTCTGCTAATTAGACTGGGTTTGAGAATGATGGATGGAAAACGCTAAAACAATATTGTAAAAATTAAATAAAGAATACTATTTATTATGTCTTTTTATTTATAACAGGTCAGCAGTTGTAAGGAACAAAAACCCTACACTTGTGAATTTGGGTGTTGAAGATATCATATGATTGATTTTTGAATTAAACGAAAATCATAGTATGATGAGCTGAGACACTCTGTTTTTCAGGGCAAGGATCGTGGAAAGTAGGAGGTATTAGTTTGAAAAACATTTATCGTTACTGTATTCACAATAATCATCATCACAGGAGAAGAAGTGATAAGTAGAGAAGGAAGGGCAAGAAGAGGCTTAGAAGATGTGGTGTGGTGTGAAGAGTGGAAAGAAAGAGGAAAGAACGCGGGAGGTAAAAAGGAAAGTTGAGAGACTAGAAAAACAGAAGACCGGAGAACAGAAGAAGAGAGTACAAGAACTCGGGCTTGCGTGTAGTCTCCCTCTACACGTAAACAGACTGCGCCCCCCCCTCTCTCTCTCTTCTCCCGCCCCCTCTCTCTCCCTCTCTCCCAAAGCCCCCTTCATCGTCGTCCGCAAGCATAAAACTCTTACGATGTCTGGTTCTCTCTCCCGGCCGTCCTCTTAATACATTCTGTTGGGTGGGCTGTGTGAATCAGATAAGCATGTATATCCAGACACCTGTTGTTAACCCTGTTGTCCTGGCGTCTGGCATACTGTGTCTACAGAAGTACTCGTTTGACCTCCAGCGTCCAGGTTACGGCCACGACACTCCTCTCACGCTCCTGGAGCCTAGCGCGGTCTTCGGGAACTCCCCCGGTAACCACGGCAACCGCTCCCGTCCATTCGGGTCTCGGACCCAGTCAGTGTGTGTTCTGACTGACACTGTGTGTTTCTGTGTGTGTGTGGTATGGTGTGTGCGTGTGTGTGTGTGTGTGTGGTATGGTAGCGTTGCCGAGGTCGTGTGGGTGGTATCGGATTGGTGCATGGGTTGAGGCATAATAAGGTGACAGTGAGAATGCGATGATGTGCATGTGTAGTAGTAAACAGGGTGTGTGTGTGTGTGTGTGTGTGTTGAGAGAGCAGGTGGCTTCGTGAGTTTGGGAAGGAAGATGGGGTGAGAGTACCATGTCCAATGAGAATCCAATCGGAAATAGAACACAGTCCTCCAGAGGGCGGAGACACCTCGCTGGATCAGACAGACAGCCCGACTTGGAGAACAGTCCTGATTGGCTGAGTAGTGTCACGTCTTCAGTGGAGTGTGATGGCGGTGCACACTGAGACCACCACGTCCCAAACAATAGAAGAAAACGAATGTGTGGTATGGTGCGTGTGCGTGTGTGTGGTGTGTGTGGTATGGTGCGTGTGCGTGTGTGTGTGTGTGTGTGTGTGTGTGTGTGTGTGTGTGTGAGAGAGCAGGTGGCTTCGTGAGTTTGGGGAAGGAAGATGGTGAGAGTCCTGTCCTGTCCAACGGATGGACACACCCTGAGGGCGGAGACACCTCGCCTGGATCAGACAGACAGCCCGACTTGGGGAGTCTGATTGGCTGTCAGTCTCAGGTGAGCCTCACCTTGACCCCGCCCATGAAGAAGGTTGGCTTTAGCCTGGACATCGACCTGATTGACGGCAATATCGACCAATCCTGTGCCTCCTCTGTGCTGGGCGTCGAGGAGGCGGAGCAACAGAGCGACCCCAGTGGATCTATCGGAGGTGAGAACCCAGACAGACTCTAAAACATGACATGTTCATCTGACATGAAAACACAACATGGATGATTTATATTTGATGTCACATGACCCCCCCCCCCAGATCTGTCAGCTGTGACCTCTGACCCCAGACCTCACTGCTTCTTCACTGAGATCAATTTGGATGAGAGTGTGCCATAGGAGATCCATCTGCTTACATCATAATAACACAGAGCTCATATAGAACACATAGAACATACAGAACACAGAGCTCATATAGAACACATAGAACATACAGAACACAGAGCTCATATAGAACACATAGAACATACAGAACACAGAGCTCATATAGAACACATAGAACATACAGAACACAGGAAAAAGTGGAACACATATAGAACATAAACAACACAGAACAAATGGAACACGTAGAACATAAACAACACAGAACAAATGGAACACGTAGAACATAGAGAACACAGAACAAATGGAACACATAGAACATAAACAACACAGAAAAAATGGAACACATAGAACATAAACAACACAGAACAAATGGAACACATAGAACATAAACAACACAGAACAAATGGAACACATAGAACATAAACAACACAGAAAAAATGGAACACATAGAACATAAACAACACAGAACAAATGGAACACATAGAACATACAGAACACAGAACAAGTGGAACACATAGAACATAAAGAACACAGAACAAATGGAACACATAGAACATAAAGAACACAGAACAAATGGAACACATAGAACATAAAGAACACAGAACAAATGGAACACAGAATGTGAAGAACACAGAACAAATGGAACACAGGTAGAACATCGTTTCCATGTCATGCTTTGCCAGGTAATCTGTCTGCTCAGGGGTTTTATAATTTTATATAAGAAACAAAACAATGATAAAACATATTTCTAAAGCTGTTTCAAACGGTGCTTTATTTGCTCAAGTTAATTGACCCTTTTTTTCTAAATAAAACGAATAGTTTTAAGTTGGCTTCTGTGTGTGGAATGTTGGGATGTTTTTTTTTTCGTTTGGGTGATAATTAGCTGGATCAATGTTTGGAGAGGAGGAGGGGGTTAGACAGAGAGAGGAGAACTGGGCAGAGAGAGAGAGGAGAGAGAGAGGAGAGAGAGAGGAGAGAGGAGAGAGGACACGTATAAAGGAGAGGAGTCTGTCTCAGTCAGAGAGAGAGGAGAGGGAGAGAACGTCAGGAGAGACAGAGAGACAGGGAGAGAGAGAAAAAAAGAGAGGGAGAGAGAGAGGAGAGAGACAGGGAGAGAGAGAGAGACAGAGAGAGAGGAGAGAGAACGTGAGGAGAGACAGAGAGAGAGAGAGAGACAGGGAGAGAGAGAGACAGAGAGAGAGGAGAGAGAACGTGAGGAGAGAGCAGTATGGCTGTCCTAGAAGGGAAACGAAAGGCCGAAGACCAGAATAAAGAGAGAGGAAGAGAGAAAGGAGGAAGAGGAGAAGATCCAGAACTCTGGACTAACAGGGGCCCTGTAGGGACAAACAGAACCATCATCATCATCATGAGCCTGCTGACTCTCTTCTTCACACCCGTCCTGAGTACCAACTACAGACCTCCTCCAGCCCGGCCTCTCCCCCAGCCAGACTCCATCATCCTGGGCCTGCAGGCACTGCATGTGCCCCTGGGTGGAGAGGTTGTGCTGGATCCTCATCTACACCTGCAGACCAGAGTGCTTGCAGGGGATCGCTGTCAGGTGACAGTTCTGGATCAGAACCGTGTGTTTCCTCCCAGAACGGGAACCCTGCACCCTCTGAGGTTCCCCTGTGAGTTCCGACGAGGGCAGGTGAGCTACACTCACCACGGCTCCCGCACGGCGCGTCGCGATTGGCTGAGGCTGCAGGTGAGGTACGACACGCCCACGGACACCCTAGTCCTACCCCTGACGCTGGAGGTGAAGCTGACCTCTGACCACAGGTTGGCCGGAGTGCCGCTGGTCGTCGTGGATACGGACCGGCTCAGCAATGCTATCGATGGACGGAGCTTGGGGATGCTCCCTGGCGCTGGGGGCGGGGCCTCGTCTTGTAAGGTCACCTCGTTGGTCGGTACTTTCGGGCTTCCTAAATACGGCGTGCTGGTTGGAGACGTTTCGAACGGCCAGGGGGTTGACTGTGACGCGTTCGTCGATATGGGTGTTCGCTACAAGCTGTCCCCATCCTCCCCCTCCTCCCCCGTCTCCCCCATCTTGGACTACATCCCCCTGCTGGTTGAGTACAGGAAAGGGGATGTTCAACAGAGGGAGCACATCCAGGTCACCGTGAAGGTCAGGGAGGATGTGGTCAACTCCAAGCCACGGCCCAGCTTCCTGTCTTTGATGATGCTGGAGGTGAACCAGTTCGTCATGACGGCGGTTACCGCGGAAACGCTGGCGGCGGAAGACCAAGAGTCTGTCGCCGAGGAGATCGTCTTCCACATCCTGTCTCCCCCGGCGACAGTCGACGGTTACGTCATCAGCACCGACGACCCGACCCGGCCAATCGTCTCGTTCTGCCAGGGTGACATCACAGCGCTGAAGGTGGCCTTCGTCCCACCCCAGGGGGATTCGGACCGTGAGCGTGTGGTGCACCTGGAGATGGAGGTGGAAGATGGCGACGGAGCGCGCTCAGAACGCTTCTCTCTCATGGTGCTGATCAAGCCAATGAACACCCTCGCTCCCGTCGTCACGGGAAACCAGGGGCTCACGCTGTTTGAGGGCCAATCACGTCCCCTCTCTGTGCGCGTCAGCGATGAGGACGACCTATCGGAGGTGAAGCTCTGGGTGAGGGCGGGGCTAAGGCACGGCGCTCTGCGTGTGGGCGGGTCAGCTGACAGGAAGTGGTTCACAGCGGCGGAGCTGCATGAGGGCGGGGTCGTGTACGAGCACGACGGCAGCGAGACGTACAGCGACAACATCCTGTTCCGTATGAAGGACGGGCGGGGCCACGAGGTCGACTTCCTGTTCGCGGTGACCATCGTCCAATTGGATGACGAGCCCCCGGTGGTCAACGTCAACACGGGATTGGTCGTCCACAGGAAGCAGACCGTCCTCATTTCCTCTCGTGTTCTCAGTGCTACTGATGTTGACTCAGAAGACTCCTCCCTGACCTTCACCCTCCTCCCCCCTGCCTCCCCCCTGGGTGTGGTCATCCTCAGGCAGAACGAGAGGCCGGAGGGGGCGTGGCCAGAGGGGGCGTGGCCAGAGGGAGCAGGGTTAGATGGGTGGGTGTTCCTCGACTCTGAGGACGTGTTCGAGCATGCCGTGACGTCATGGACCCAGAAGGACCTCCAAGATGGCCGCCTTTTCTACCGACACACAGGTCCTCGCCATCCCCACCCGACCAATCACCAGCTGGTGTTCCGTGTCCATGACAACAACGTCCCCCCCAACCAGTCGGAGGAGGTGGTGTTGGAGGTGACAGTGCAGTCGGTAGACGACCTTCCTCCAGAAGTGTTCCCTGGTTCTCCGCTCAGTGTTGTGGGTCGACACCTCACTCCTCTCCATCGTGGCTGCCTTCTCTTCACCGACCTGGACTCTGATGACAAGGACATTCTCTACTCCCTCACCTCCTCCCCCTGGGACACCGGGCTCCCCCCTGGCCTCCCCCCTGCCCTCCCCCCCAGCCTCCCCCAGGGTGGTCTGGTGCTGACAGACAACCCGGAGGTCGTG
This sequence comes from Plecoglossus altivelis, assembly GCA_036571765.1. NCBI lineage: Eukaryota > Metazoa > Chordata > Actinopteri > Osmeriformes > Plecoglossidae > Plecoglossus > Plecoglossus altivelis. The sequence goes on along the minus strand of BROE01000023.1, from coordinate 10,884,970 downwards.
GTTTCAGAGTTCACCCAGGAACAGGTCAACCACCTTAAGATCTCCTACATGCCTCCTGCCCAGAGCTCGCTCCCAGGCCCTAAAACCCTCCGTATCAGTTTCATCGTGAAAGACCGAGCTGGAAATTCCGCCCCCGGAACCCTCACGGTGCTCCTCCTCCCAGACGAAGACACGCCCCCTCAAAGCCGCCATGCGGACCTTAGCATACACGTCAAGGAAACGCATGTGCTCACCCGTGCAGACGTCGGGGGCCAGGATACGGGCGCTGATGACATCACCGCGGTGGTCGTGGTGACTCAGACGCCGGCTCTCGGAGTGTTGATGTGTGCGGGGGCGGAGCTAACCGTCGGAGGGAGTTTCCACCAATCGGACATTGACGAGGGAGCGGTGGTCTACGTTCACCGCGGTGACCGCCCAGGAAATGATGTCATCAAGGTGGAGGTAAGTGACGGACGTCGTGAGTTCCCGGTAACCTTGGTTACCTTGCAAATAGAAGTCGTACCTGCTCCAGTGCCCCTCCTGCCGACCCCTCCCCCTCCCCCAGGTGAGGTGAGCATCACCCTCCAGGTGAACGAGACGGGACAGATGCACCTGAGTGGGCAAGAGGTCCCAGTGACCCTGGCGCACGCTGATGACATCACCATCGTCCTCCTGGTTGACCGCCCGCCTCGATTCGGTGTGATCCAGGTGCGGGGCGAGCCCTCTGATAGGCTGAGCCTGCGTGATGTCATCGATGGGTCGGTGGCGTACGTCCACTCAGGAGAGGAAGTGGGGCCTTGGGGGCGGAACGACAGCTTTGTGCTCACCGTGAAAGGCCGCTGGGTTGTCGGGGGCAACCGAGTGGAGAGGGTTCGCGTGGAGGTGCGTGTGCTCCCTGTTGACTCCGCCCCGCCCGTCCTCCACGTCGGCGAGGGGGTGACGGTGACGGAGGGAGAGAAGACAGCGATGACCAATCACAACGTTCATCTGGAGGACCGGGACACATCACCGGAACGCCTTTTGTGTTTCGTCCTGACCCCGCCCACCTTTGGCTTCCTAGAGGTCGTGACCCCGGCGCCCGGCTCAGAGAAGCCACGCGCCGGTATCGCCGCGACGACGTTCTCCCAAGCGGAGCTTCTGCGAGGCAACGTGTTCTACGTCCAGAGCGTTCACCGCGCCACCGAGCCCGTGGAGGACAGGCTCGCCATTCGCTGCTCCGACGGCACCCACCAATCAGATCCCATTATCGTCCCTGTGGTGATCGAACCGGCCAATGACGAGGCCCCACAGCTGTTTTGGCGGGAGCTGGTGGTCGAGGAGGGTATGAGCCTCGCCGTGGACGAACCGCTTCTCAACGCCCGTGACTTGGACATCCCAGCCGACACTCTAACGTTCAGGGTCAAAGTTCAGCCGCTTCACGGACGCCTCGTCCAGCACCTGCCCACTGGCACCGTCTCCGTGGCGACCTTCACCTTGGACCAGGTGCGAGCGGGATCAGACATCTTGTACGAGCACAGCGGCTCAGAAGAACCTCGGGACAACTTCACGCTGGTTCTGACGGACGGCCCGCATCAAACAGAGGCTACGGTTCTGGTTTTGGTTCTGCCAGTGGACGACGAAACTCCCCGGGTGACGGTGAACACCGGTCTGGACCTGCTGCCGGGTCAGAGCCGCCCTCTGACCCCCGCGGTCGTCAAGGTGACCGACCTGGACTCAGACGACCTCAGCCTGACCTTCGTTGTCCGGCAGGAGCCTCACGAGGGACGGCTAGAGAGACAAGTGGGTCCAAGGAGCATCAATCTATCTTCTGTGGGGTTGGGTGGAAAACACCCACATCACACACACACACACCACACACCATACACACACACACACACACACACACACACCATACACACAACACATACACAATTCACACTACACACACACCATACCACACCATCCATACACACACATATCACACACACACCATACAACCAGCCACATACACACAACACGACACACACACAACACACACACACCATACACACACACACCACACACACACCCCCCTACACACATCACCCAATCAACACACACACACAGCCATACCACACACACCCCATACACACACACACCATCCACACACCATACAACACACCATACACACACACAACCTATAATACACATTCAGCACACACACTACCATACACATCACACACCATACACACACACACCACCATACACACACATCAGCACACATACACACACACACACATACACATCACACACACACACACACCATACACAACACATACACACTACACACCATACACACACCCATACACACACACCATACACAACACACACACCTACACAACACATACAGAACACACCATATCACACACACACCATACACCATACACACATCCACACACACCATACACACACATACAAACACACATACCACACACACACATAAATCCCACACACAACACCACCATACCACATACATACACAGACACACCATACACACCCAACACATAGCACCATACACACTACACACACACCATACACAGACACACAACACACAGGACACAACCATTACACACACACACACACACACCATCACACACACACACCATTACACAACATACAAACACCCACACACACCACACACACACACCATAACACACCATCACTCACACACCATACACACATCACACACACAACACACACCATACACACACAATACAACACAACATCACCATACAACACACACACACCATACACACACATACACACAACCATACCACAACACACACACATTCACTACCACACACACTACACACCATATCACACACATACACACACAACACCATACTACACCCATACACACACATACACAACACACACCACACCCATACCCACACATACAAACACCCATTATCCACACACACCATAACTACACACACACACAACCATACCACACATACACATACAAAACACCATACACGACACACATATACACCATACAACACACACACACCTATCCCCATCTCTACAAACACAACCATACACACACACACATACACCCATAACACACACACACACCATACACACACACACACACACACATACACACACACCCTACACATACACACACATACACACACCCACCCACATACACAGGGTTACAACTCCCCCCTCTCTCCCCCCCACCCCCAGGTATGAATTTCACCCAGAGGGAGGTGGACGCAGGCGTGGTCTGGTACACGCACTTCGGTCGCCATGGCGGTGGTCGAGACCTGTTCCGTTTCGACGTGACAGACGGTACCAACCCGCTGATCGACCGGTACTTCTACATCACCGTCGCCGGTGACGACACCGTCCACCCGGTGGTGGTAAACCGCGGCGTGGCGTTACCAGAAGGGGGTCGCGTCCTCCTGACCACCGACGTCCTCAGCACCTCCGACATCAACAGTCCCGACGAACGCTTGACCTTCACTCTGACCCGTGGTCCCGCCAAAGGTCACCTGGAGGTCACCGACAGACCCGGGGTTGCCGTGACGACGTTCACTCAGCTGCAGCTGGCGGGAAGCAAGGTGTTCTACGTGCACACCGCTCAGGACGAGGGGAAACACGACAGCTTCGAGTTCCAGGTGAGTTCCTGTCTGCTCGGAGGCCACGACGTTGCTTAGCGACGGTCGATTTGATCCAGAGCGGGGTGGAGGTCGAGAGGGGGGTTTTGAACCTGCGTCACGCGTCTCTATCCACTGATCTGTGCCCATCTACCAATCAAAAGGTCGCTAACAATACTTGCGATTTGTCGTTGCTTGCGTTCATCGTTGTCCAATCGTACCGCAGGTGACAGACGGGAGGAACGTTGTCTATAGGACCTTCAGGGTGTCAATCACTGACGTGGACAACAAGCGGCCAATCCTGCGCGTGCGTGGGCTGACCCTGGGGGCGGGGACTACCAAGCTGGTCACGCCCTTCGAGCTGGGCGTGGAGGATGAAGACTCTCCTGATTGGCTGGTTGTGTTCACGGTGACCCGACTTCCTCTTTGGGGGCGTCTCCTCTACAACGGCACCAGAACTGCGTCCACCTTCACCAGACTGGACCTGAAGAAGAACATGATCAGTTATCAGAGTCACGGTTCCAACCAGGACACTCTCCTCTTTACCGTGACAGACGGAACACAGGCTGGGTTCCACGTGTTCCCCGACACGGTACGGCTCACGGTTCTTCCCCAGACCCTGCAGTTCCACGTACTTCCCCAGGAGAGGGAACCCAAGGTGGTTCTCAACAAGGTCGTCACCTCCCTCACAGTTCTCCAGACTGGTTCTCCAGGTTTGGTCCTGACCAACAAGGTTCTGAAAGCGGAGAAAAAGCGTAACCAGGGGAACCAGTGGAGGATCCAGGTGCAGGGGGAGACGCCTGAAGCCCAGCCCAGGCAGGACATCATCTTCTGGGTCACAAAACAGCCCAAGTGGGGGAGGCTGATCAACACAGCCCTGGGGAACTCCAGCATCAGCAGATTCACTCAGGGTAGACACACACACACACACACACACACT
>BROE01000023.1:10826116-10836116 GCA_036571765.1 Plecoglossus altivelis | reverse complement strand
CATACACTATACACACTGTACACACACTATACACACTGTACACACACACTGTACACACTGTACACACTATACACACTGTACACACACACTGTACACACTATACACACACACACACACACACACACACACACAGAAGGACGTGTTGGACCGTGTCTCTTCAGATTAGGGAAGATCTGGAACTCTCTGGAATTCTGAGCTGCAGCAGTCTATCCCACCTCCACACACCACACACACACACACACACACACACACACACACACACACACACACACACACACACACACACACCTGTGGGACATGGTGTTGACACCCCGGAGGTTACACCACCACCGCCCCCTACCCCAAACAAACACACACACACAGGTCTGACTGCGACCAGCACAACTAGATCAATCACTAGCCTAAAAAATACATCTCTGATCAAATGTGAAACACCTGATATCTAAATTAGCTATGTTCATCCGCATATCCCGGGTGTGTGTGTGTGTGTGTATGTGTGTGTGTGTGTGTGTGTGTGTGTTGTGACGGTGGCTCACCTGAATGTGGCATGGTGATCGTGTCGTTGGCGTTACTGGATCCCACGTTGAATATGACGATGGCGGATGCGTTCTGATTTGCAGCGCGGCGAATCTTCTCCTTAAACGAGCAGTTACCGTGAGATATCAAAGCGATCCACGAGCTGGCGTGAGGGGGCACCGAAAACCGAGTGTTGGGGTCGCAAGCTTGTCTGTCGTGCGGGACAGCCGGTAGCACGACCACTCCGCGAGCGTCACGTTTTAAAGAGTGTTCCCCATAGCGTCCGCACTCCGTTTTCTCGGACCGTGTCTCCGCGGTCGCGGGGTCTATGTAACTGATGTTTACAAACGCCGTGTACCACTCCTCGCGCTCGGCCACGGTGAAATCCAGACATAGCAGGTGGACGAAGCAGAAAGACACGAGCCAGGTAGACAAGGCCAGACTGCGGCATGCCTGCATCACAGACACGGCCATAGCTCCGCTCGGAGAGATTCGGTCGGTAGATCGGTCCTGGAGCACCAACGGCTAACGGCACCGCTTAGTCCATAGCGGATGTTTAGCTAGCGTTGTTCGCCCCGCGAGCTCTCTTTGTGCGCTGTCCGTCTACGTCGCGTTGCACTTCGAAGCCATTTCCAAAAACTCCCGAATCAAGGAGATCGTGTTTACCGTAACCCCGGAACACACCGCCTGCTCCGACCATCACAGTCCTTTAACCGTTACTGAAAAGTGCACGTTCATAGAAAAGTATCGTTTGTAAAAGTGTCTGGCTTGTATTGTTGGAGCTGGTCAGATATGTCTGTGGGCCGCTTGTTGTGGCTGGGACAGGAGAATCGAGTGCAGACTGAGGACACGGTTTCCAGGGCGTCGCCACCTAGCGGCGTGGCATGCTAATGAATGAGCCATTACCAAGCTCTGTGGAAGCTTCATAATGACCCTTTATTAGACTCAGGTGTGCTGGAGCAGGGAAACATTGAAAACCTTCAGGGTAGCGGCCCTCGAGGACCAGATTGAGACCCCTGATGTAAACGAATAAATATAAGTAATGACTCAATGTAATCAAGACTGGAATATTCAAGAATAAATACATATTTACAGTAATTGGAGGATGTGCGTGTGGGGAATTCTCAAATCAGTTTTTTTTATGACGTATTTATTATTTGGGGTAAAAACATATTTACAAGGTCTGGAAGGCTAACACGAGGCATATTACAGATTAGGTCACATGTTCATAGGACAGTTTAGAGACAAGTTAACATTTACACACTTCCTGTCATTAACACACTTCCTGTCATTTACACACTTCCTGTCATTTACACACTTCCTGTTATTAACACACTTCCTGTCATTTACACACTTCCTGTCATTTACACACTTCCTGTCATTACACACTTCCTGTCATTTACACACTTCCTGTCATTTACACACTTCCTGTCATTAACACACTTCCTGTCATTTACACACTTCCTGTCATTTACACACTTCCTGTCATTAACACACTTCCTGTCATTTACACACTTCCTGTCATTTACACACTTCCTGTTATTCTCCTCTCCTCCTTTTCTCTCCTTACTCTCTCTCCCCTCCTCTAGGACTCCGCCCCCTCCTCCAGAACTCCGCCCCCCCTCCAGGTCTCCACCCCCCAGAACTCCGCCCCTTCCTCGACTCCGCCCCCTCCCCCAGGACTCCGCCCCCTCTCCCGGGACCCCACCCCCTCCCCCCAGGACTCCACCCCCTCTCCCAGGACCCCACCCCCTCCTCCAGGACTCCGCCCCCTCCTCTATGCCCCCGCCCCCTCCTCCAGGACTCCGCCCCCTCCTCTATGACCCCGCCTATCCGTAGGTGCCCTCCGGGGGGCGGTACAGTCTGGGAAACGTTAGAAGCTGAACTCTGTTGAAGGCATACTTCCTGCTGCTGGTATTCTTCTGCACGTTCTCCATCCTGCAGCCCTCCCTGATCACACACACAGATACACACACACACACACACACACAGATACAGATACACATACACACACACAGATACACACACACACACAGATACACACACACACAGATACACACACACACACACACAGATACACGTACAGAGATACACACACACACACAAACACACACACAGATACACGTACAGAGATACACACACAAACACACACACAGATACACACACACACAAAGATACACACATATACACACAGAAATACACGTGTACTGTAAACACACACACTACAGACACAAATACCAGTACGTTTTGTAGACACATATTCTGTAGACACACACACATCGTAGACAAACGCACACTTCAGACACACACTGCAGACACACAAAAACACACACCGTAGACACACTGCACACACGCTGTTAGAGGGGTCGTGCTAGCAGCACAAGGCTAAGGAGGAGGAGCCAAACCACCAGCAGGTGGGTGGAGACTAGTAACACTGCCAGAGAGGGGGGCGGGGCCTGGCCCTGGACACACCCCCCACAACCCCTAGGAGCCATCTGACCCCAACCCTGACGGGCACTGAGAAGGGGGGAGGGGAGAGAGAGAGAGAGGGTGAGAGGGAGGGAGGGAGAGGGAGGTAGAGAGAGAGAGAGAGAGAGGGAGAGAGATGGAGGGAGGGAGGGAGTGAGGGAGGTGGAAAGAGATGGAGAAAGAAGGACAGAGGGAGAGAGAGAGAGAAAGGAGTAAAAGAGAGGGAGGGACGGAGGGAGGGAGAGGGTTGTAGAAAGAGAAGGAGAGAGAGAAAATAAGACAGAGGAGAGAGGAAGGAAAGAAAAAGGAGGAAAAAGAGAAGGAGAGAGAGAAATAAGACAGAACGGAGAGAGAGAACGAAGAGAAAAAAAAGGAGTAAAAGAGAGAGAGAGAGAGAAATAAGACAGAGGAAGAGGGAAGGAAGAGAAAAAGGAGGAAAAGAGAGGAGAGAGAAGAGAATAGGACAGAGGAGAGAAGGGAAAGGAAAGAGAAAAAGGAGGAAAAGAGAGAAGCATAGAGAGAGAGAAGCAGAGAGAAAAGAGTGAAGGAGGGAGAGAGGAAAAGAAAAAAGGGAGGAAAAAGAGAAGGAGAGAGAGAAAATAAGACAGAGAGAAGGAGAAAAGTAAAGAGAAAAAGAGGAAAAAGAAAGGAGAGAGAGAAAAGAAGGACAGAGGAAGAGAGAAGGAAGGTTAGTTAAAGAAACAACTAGAAATCAAAGAAGCAGTGCAGAAGACACCACACCACACACACACAACACACACACAACACCACACACACACAGACGGCACACATACACAACGCACACATACACACACACACACCACCACAACACACACAACATACAACAACACACACACACACACACGCACCACACACACACACGCACCACACACACACCACACACACAGTACACACACACACCCAAACTCACGCACACGCACACGCACCACGCACACACACACCAACACCACCACCACACACACACAGACGCACACACACACACACACACACACATACCACACACACACATACCACACACACACATACACACACACACACACACACACACACCACACACACAACGCACACGCACACACACATACATACACAGACAGCTCACACGCACACACACACCACACACACACACACACACACACACAACACACACACACACAAACACTGTACACACATACAGACACACACACACACACACACACAGACACACACACACTGACACACACACATACACATACACAACACACAACACACACACACACACACACACACACTGACCTCCTCATGCAGTCCAGAGCACGGGGGAAGTGTTGTGGGCTAAGGTTGTGGTTCTGACTCAGCAGTCTAACCTGCTCCAGAGTCACAGACATGGAGGTTCGATCCTTAGCACTCTTACAGCTGGTCAGACGGACTCCTCTCAGAGCCCTGCAGGCCTGGGACACACACACACACACACAGACACAGACACACGCACACGCACACAGACACACAACCACACAGACACACAGGCACACACACACAGACACAGACACACACACACACACACACACAGGCGTACACACACACACACACACAGACACACAGACAGACACACAGACACACAACCACACAGAGACACACACAACCACACAGACACACGCACACACACACACAGACACACACACACACACATGCACACACACACACAGACACAAGCAATGAGTTTTATATATTTTATTGTGGCCCCGACATTTCCATCCTCTCTGTAACCACTGACAACCAAATTAAAAATCCTTTTGAGCTTTGGAGAGAAAAGGCTCCACAAGGTCAAGATCTTCAAGTTCAGTCAAGAAACTACTGACACACACACATTACTGACACACTACTGACACGCACACATTACTGACACACTACTGACACACACACATTACTGACACACTACTGACACACACTCACACACACGCACACACACACTCACACACGCACGCACACACTCACACACATGCACGCACACACTCACACACACACACACACCCCCACACACAAACACACACACACACACACACATTACTGACACACTACTGACACGCACTCACACACACGCACACACACACACACACACACTCACACACACCCACACACACCACTCACGACACACACCCACAACCCACACACCACCACACACCACCCACACACCACACACCAACGCACACACCCACACAACACACACCACACACACACGCCACCACACACACACACACACAACACCACAACACGCACACACACACACACCCCACACACCCACACACACGCACACGCACACACGCACACACACACACACACCCACACACACACACACCACACACACCCACACACCCACACACGCACACCCACACATGCACACACACACACACACACACCACACACACACACTCACCTGGGCTGCCAGCCAGAGCACGTCTGTGTTCTTCCTCCTCCTGCTCTCCAGACTGGCCTGCAGAGACCTCAGCACCTGCTCCACCTGATCCACCTGCTCCACCTCACCTGCAGAGCACACACACCATCAACACACACACTACTGACACACACACACATCAACACACACACTACTGGACACACACACACTCACACACACCACCATCCAACACACACACAGTACTGACACACCTGCTCCACCTCACCTGCAGAGCACAGACACCATCAACACCACACACAGACACACTACTACACACACACACTTACACACAACCACCATCAACACAACCAAGTGGTGAGTGTACGTTAGCGCTCGACCGATAAATCGCTGGGACGATATTATCGACCAATATCAGGCATTTTACAAACTATCAATACGGACATATATAAATATAAAATATAAAAAATATATAATATATATATATAAAAATATAAATATAGATTTATACCGATAAATTAATATAAAAAAAGAAAATTGACGAAACACCCTTCAACATGTTATGAGTGTTGGCATTGCATAGTTTGTCCACCAGGAGGCACTCTACAACGTTGCTGTTGGCAACACTCGTATTTAGAACGCCAGCTGATCCAACCAGAGACGAGCACGGCTGAGACTCATGGGAACCAACTGTCACTAGACATACATTGCTTGAATAACAGTCAACAGAACATTCCGATTTAAAATATAGATATCGGCCGATATATCGGAATATCGTATCAATATCGGCCTTAAAATTCCTTTATCGGTCTACTGCTCTAGAGTACTTACAGACAGAGGGCAGTGTCTTCTTCAGTGTGTTGTAATAGAGATTCAGAAGCTCAAAGCTCCTCTGGTTAATCCTGTCCTGAGCACAGCAGTCTCCAAACCTGCACGTACACACACACACACACACACACACAGAAGTAGTGAAGTTACTGTTGGCTCATCCAAGCTGATGTACTGTGGAAGGATTTGAACCTGTGATCTCTAACAGTATGCTCTAACCACTGTAGTCCAGTGTAGTAGAGTGTGTGTGTGGTGAATATGTGTGTGTGGTGTGTGTGTGTGTGGTGTGGTGTGGTGTGTGTGTGTGTCTGTGTGTGTGTGGTGTGTCTGTGTGTGTGGTGTGTGCATGTGTGTGTGCCATGTGTGTTGGTGTGGTGTGTGTGTGTTCTGTGTGTGTTGTGTTGTGTGTGTTGTTTGTGTGGTGTGTGTGCATTGGTGTGCTGTGCGTGTGCTGTGTGTGTGTGTGCATGTGTGTGTGTGGTGTGTGTGGTTGTGGTGTGTGTGTGGGTGTGTTTGGTGTGTGTGGTGTGTCTGTGTTGTGTGGGTGTTGTCTGTGTCTGGGGGGTTGGTGTGGTGTGTGTTGTGTTGTGTGTCTGTGTGTGTGTGTGTGTGGTGTGTGGTGTTGTGTGTTGTGTGTGTGCGTGTGTGTGTGTGGTGTGTGTGTGTGTGTGTGTGTGGTGTATACCTCTCAGCCAAACTCTGTTGCTGGTTGATTCCTATGTTAAAGAACACAGGATGAACTCGCACCAACTGCCCATCTCTGAGTTCCCACGGCAACGCTGCAAACGTATCCGGGGGCAACGGAACATGGACGATGATGTCATCCCCCCTGGAGACGGAGAGCATTCAGCAGGGAAGTAAACGAGTGAGAGTGTGTGTGTATGTGGTTGTGTGTGTGTGTGTATGTGTTGTGGTGTGTGTGTGAGAGAGAGTGTGTGTGTGTGTGTGTGAGTGTGTGTGTGTGTGTGTGTGTGAGAGTGTGGAAGTGTGTGTGGGAGTGTGAGTGTGAGAGAGTGTGTGTGTGTGTGTGTGAGTGTGTGTGTGTGTGTGTGAGAGTGAGACAGTGTGTGTGTATGTGTGTGTGTGTGAGAGTGTGTGTGTGTGTGTGTGTGAGAGAGTGTGTGTGAGAGTGTGAAAGTGTGTGTGTGTGTGAGAGAGTGTGTGTGAATGTGAGTGTGTGTGAGAGAGTGTGTGTGTGTGTGTGTGTGTGAGAGTGTGTGTGCGTGAGAGAGAGAGTGTGATAGTTTGTGTGTGTGTGTGAGAGAGAGTGTGATAGTGTGCGTGTGAGAGAGAGTGTGTGTGCGTGTGTGTGTGAGAGTGTGTGTGAGAGAGAGAGAGAGTGTGATAGTGTGTGTGTGTGTGCGTGAGAGAGAGAGTGTGATAGTGTGTGTGTGTGTGTGTGAGAGAGAGTGTGATCGTGTGTGTGTGTGAGAGAGAGTGTGTGTGCGTGTGTGTGTGTGAGAGAGTACCTGGGGGACAGGCTGGGCTGCAGGTTACAGGGTAAGTCATTACTGGCCAGACTGAGACTGAAGGAGACTCTGTTCAAATCCATCACTCCTACCTCCATATCCTCCAGGATACCCTGCTCATCTCCTGCACACACACACACACATACTCTATTACACACACACACTATTACACACACACACACACACTATTACACACACACACACTATTACACACACACACTATTACACACACACACTATTACACACACACACTATTACACACACTCTATTACACACACACACTATTACACACACACACACACACTATTACACGCACACACTATAGGACATGTGTGTGTGTACTAATATGTGTGTATACTAGTGTGTGTGTGTGTGTACTAGTGCATGTGTACTAGTGTGTGTGTGTGTGTGTGTATATACTAGTGTGTGTGTGTACTAGTGTGTGTGTGTGTACTAGTGTGTGTGTGTGTGTGTACTAGTGTGTGTTTACTAGTGTGTGTGTGTGTACTAGTGTGTGTGTACTAGTGTGTATGTGTGTGTGTGTACTAGTGTGTGTGTGTGTGTTGTGTGTGTACTAGTGTGTGTGTACTAGTGTGTGGTGTGTGTACTAGTGTGTGTGTACTAGTGTGTGTGTGTACTAGTTTGTGTATACTAGTTTGTGTGTGTACTAGTGTCTGTGTACTAGTGTGTGTATACTAGTATGTGTGTGTACTAGTGTGTGTGTACTAGTGTGTGTGTATACTAGTGTGTGTGTCCTACCGTAAGTGCTTAGCAACCCTTCATATTGGACCAGGACTCCCTGCAGGTGGAGCTGCTGGAGAAACAAAGGATCCTGCAGGCCGGAATACACACGCATACACACTCCACACACCAGGGCACAGAGCTACACACACACACACACACACACACACCACACACACACACACACAGGGATGTCAGCAGCAGTAGCATGTAGAAGAACACACTCGCACACTCTGTCCACCCCAACACACACACACACACACACTGTCTGTCCACCCCAACACACACACACACAAACACACACACACTGTCTGTCCACCCCAACACACACACACACACCACACAACAACACCACACACTGTCTTCCCACCCCAACACACACACACACACAAGCACACACACACACTCTGTCCACCCCAACACACACACACACACACAAACACACACACTCTGTCCACCCCAACACACACACACACACACAAACACACACACACTGTCTGTCCACCCCAACACACACACAAACACACACACACTGTCTGTCCACCCCAACACACACACAAACACACACACACTGTCTGTCCACCCCAACACACACACACACACACACTGTCTGTCCACCCCACACCAACACCACACACACAATCTGTTCTGTCCACTCCCAACACACACAACACACTCTGTCTCTCCACCCCAACACACACACACACACACACTGTCTGTCCACCCCAACACACAAACACACACACACTGTCTGTCCACCCCAACACACACACACACACACACACACTCTGTCTGTCCACCCCAACACACAAACACACACACACTGTCTGTCCACCCCAACACACACACACACACCTTTCCCCCTCCCCCCGCCCTGCCAGACTGACCGTCTGGCTGAACACAGCATCTTTGCGCTGGGTGATCGGGGCCCCGGGGCAGCAGAGGTGCTCCCCTTGCAGGAGGACGGCTGTAACAGCAGGCCGTGCCCACGCCTCAGCCTCGCCCACGCAGTCCTGCAGAGTCACCACTAGGGGAAGCAGCTGGTCCTTCCAGTCTGAGGGGAGGGGGGGGGAGTGAGCGCTGTGTCTGTGATGAGGCTGTGTGTGTGTGACTGTGTGAGGCTGTGTGTATGTGACAGTGTGTGCGTAGAGGGAGAGAGAGTCTGTGTGTGTGTGATGGTGTGAGTTTCTGTGTGTGTGTGACAAGGCTGTGTGTGTGACAGTGTGGGGCTGTGTGTGTGTGGTGGTCTGTTTGTGTGATGAGGCTGTGTGTGTGTCATGGTGTGAGTCTCTGTGTGTGTGTATGACAAGGCTGTGTGTGTGACAGTGTGGGGCTCTGTGTGTGTGTGTGTGATGAGGCTGTGTGTGTGACGGTGTGAGGCTGTATGTGTTTGTGACGGTCTGTGTGTGTGATGAGGCTGTGTGTGTGTGACTGTGTGAGGCTGTATGTGTTTGTGACGGTCTGTGTGTGTGATGAGGCTGTGTGTGTGACTGTGTGAGGTTGTGTGTGTGTGACGGTCTGTGTGTTTGACGGTCTGTGTGTGTGATGAGGCTGTGTAAAGGTGTGTTTG
>BROE01000023.1:10794703-10819732 GCA_036571765.1 Plecoglossus altivelis | reverse complement strand
ACACACACACCATACACACACACCTACACCACGCACACACACACCATACACACACACACACCATACACACACACACACACCACACACACACACACACACACCATACACACACACACCATACACACATAAACCTACACCACGCACACACACACCATACACACACACACACCATACACACACACACACACCATACACACACACGCCTCTCTCTCTCCAGGGTCCAGGACCTGGAGGATCTAGGTGACCTTTCACCCCACTGGGAGGGGCTTAGGGGTGATATCATCAGCTATCACAATCAGCTGATCACCAGCTACCAGGATACACTCACCCAGCTGAACACACACACAGGTAACACACACAGGTAACACACACACACACACAGGTAACACACACACAGGATACACTCACCCAGCTGAACACACACACAGGTAACACACACACAGGTAACACACACAACTGAACACACACAGGTAACACACACTCACCCAGCTGAACACACACACAGGTAACACACACAGGATACACTCACCCAGCTGAACACACACACAGGTAACACACACACAGGTAACACACACACCCAGCTGAACACACACAGGTAACACACACTCACCCAGCTGAACACACACACAGGTAACACAAACACAGGTAACACACACACAGGTAACACACACACAGGTAACACACACACACAGGTAACACACACACAGGTAACACACACAGGTAACACACACACAGGTAACACACACACAGGTAACACACACACACAGGTAACACACACACAGGTAATACACACACCCAGCTGAACACACACAGGTAACACACACACCCAGCTGAACACACACAGGTAACACTCACCCAGCTGAACACACACACAGGTAACACACACACAGGTAACACACACACAGGTAACACACACAGGTAACACACACACACAGGTAACACACACACAGGTAACACACACACAAGTAACACACACCAGACATGCTTTATGAAGGTTTTGCATCTATGCAATACAGAATTTTCACACTGTGTGTATGGTGTGTGTGTATGTGGTGTGTATACGGCGTGTGTGTGTGTACGGTGTGTGTGTGTACGGTGTGTGTGTGTGTGTACGGTGTGTGTGTATGGTGTGTGTGTGTGTGTGTGCAGCCTCATCCCCCTCCTTCAAGCCCAGCAGCAGAAGGACAGACAGACATCTACAGTTTGTTCCTGTTAACCTGCACGCTCAGAGGATGGAGGTCACCAGCCCTGAAAATAGTGCTGCGGTGTTGTGTGTGTTTCTGGTGTTTAGGGTTGTGTGTGTGTGTGTCTGGTGTGTGTGTGTGTGTCTGGTGTCTGGTGTGGTGTGTGTCTGGTGTGTGGTGTTGTATGTCTCCAGTGTGTGTGTGTTGTGTGGTGTGTGTCTGTGTAGTGGTGTATGTGTGTGGCTACTCCGTAGACCGACCCAGGCCCTCTGTAGTAGCCAAACCCTTCCCCTAACCTCTCTGCTGTGTATGGGTGTATGGATTGTGTGTTGTGTGTGTTGGTGTTGTATTGTGTGTGTGTGATGGTGTTGTGTTGTGGTGTTGTGGAATCGGTGTGTGTTGTATGGTGTGTGTGTGTGGTGTGTGTGATGTGTGTGTATGTTGTGTTATCTTTATGTGGTGTGTGTATGTGTGTGATGTGGTGTATGTGTGGGTGTGTGATGGTGTGTTGTGTATGGTGTGTATGGTGTGGTGTGTGTGTGTATGTGGTGTGTGTATGCTGTTGTGTGTTGGTGTGTGTGTGTATCTGTGTGTGTGTGTATGTGTGTATGGTGTGATGTGTGTGGTGTGTGTGGTATGTGTGTGTGGCTGGTGCGTGTGTATGGTGTGTGCTGGTGTGTCTATGTGTGTGGTATGGTGTGGTATGTGTGTGTTGGTGGGTGGGTGAGTGTGTTGTGTGTTTGTGTGTGTATCGTGTGTGTATGGTGTGTGTTGGTGTGTGGTAGTGTAGTTGTGTATGTGTGTGTGATGGTGTTGTGTGTATGGTGTGTGTATGGTGTGTGTGTGTGGTGGTGTGGTATGGGGGTTGTGTGCTGTGTATGTGTGGTATGGTGTGTGTGCAGTGTTTGTGCATTTGTGTGTATGTACATATGTACGTGTGTGTATGTACATATGTGTGTGTGTATGTGACTGTGTGTATGGTGTTCGTGTCATGGTGTGTGTGTGTATAGGTGTGTGTATGTGTGTGTGTTGGGCTGTGTGTAATGTGTGTGTGTGTTTATGGTGTGTATGGTGTGTGTGTGTGTGTGTGTGTCATGTGTGTGTGTGTGATGTTTGTTATGTGTGTGTGTATGGTTGTGTGTGCATGTGTGTAGTCGTAGTTGTGTATGGTGTGTGTGTATGGTGTGTGTGTATGGTGTGTGTGTTATGGTGTGTAGTGTGTGTGGTGGTGGGTGTATGGTGTGTGTGTGTGTGGTGTGTGTGTGTGTGTGCAGGTGTGTGGTACGAGGTGATCACAGTAGGAGCTGCAGCTGATCATTTCCAGGGTTTCAAACACGGAGGACTGCAGAGACTCTTATCAGCCAGGAGGTGAGGAGGGTCTGTGTGTGTGTGTAGTGTGTGTATAGTGTGTGTGTCTGTCTGTGTGTGTGTAGTGTGTAGTGTGTGTGTCTGTGTGTGTCTAGTGTGTGTGTCTGTCTGTGTGTGTGTATGTGTAGTGTGTGTGTAGCGTGTAGTGTGTAGTGTGTGTGTGTGCATGCATGTGTATAGTGTGTCTTCGTGTGTAGTGTGTGTGTGTGTGTGTAATGTGTGTGTGTGTCTGTGTGTGTAGTGTGTGTAGTGTGTCTGTGTGTGAAGTGTAGTGTAGTGTGTGTGTGTGTGTAGTGTGTGTCTTTGTGTGTAGTGTGTGTGAGTCTGTGTGTGTAGTGTGTGTGAGTGTGTGTATGGTGTGTGTATGGTGTGTGTGTGTGTATGGTGTGTGTGTGTGTGTGTATGGTGTGTGTGTATGATGTGTGTGTGGTGAAAAGTGGGGTTAGTCAGAGATTATAAATCCTGTGTAATCTACAACCTCTGTCCTGATGGATTAAGACCACCTTTAACCTGATCTATCTCTCTCTCTCTGTCTCTCTCTCTCTGTCTCCCTCTCTGTCTCTGTCTCTCTCTCTCTCTGCCTCTCTCTCTATCTCTCTCTCTCTCTGTCTCTCTCTCTCTGTCTCTTTCTCTCTATGTGTCTGTCTCTCATGATCCCTTACTGTCTCTCTCTATCCAGTGTGGATTTAAGTCTGACCTCAGAGCAGAGCTCCAGGGCCAGGGAGCTGCTGGCCAGTGTTACCCAGCTGAGGGCTCTTGTCTCTGGACAGGCTGAGGAGCTGCTGCAGGCCTCCCTGGAGCTCAGCTCCCGCCTGCTGTTACGAGCTCTGGACAAGCTGGTAGCCACGGTACATGCACACACACACACACACACACTCACACTCACACACAGACTCACACACACACTCACAGACGCACTGACACACACACTCAGTCACTCACCAGTCAACCACACACAGCGCACACAGCAAACACAGCACACACACATTCACACACACACGTGCAGCATGAAGACATTATACAACCAAGCCTCTTCTGTCTCCGTTCAAAGACAGGACAGTTTGTCCACGTCCAAAGACCACTGAATACGTAAGCTCCGCTAATTGGTCTCATCACAACCACTAAGCCACGCCCACGGTCCCCCAGTGATGGTTCACGGCCTCTGGTCGCCAGCTGGGCAACGGGCATCCATCAGGCGTTCGTCTCCAGATCAGTCGCGGCTCCATCGCTACGACAACAGGACTGTACCCACCAAGACATGGAGTACGACGAGGATGAGTGGGCAAGTTGGCGTGTGTGTGTGTGTGTGTGTGTGGTGTGAGTGCAAGTGAAAGACAGAATGAGTCCTATTTCCGTATAGATGTGTGTGTGTGTGTGTGTGAGTGAGTGAGTGAGTGTGAGTGAGAAAGAATATTATCAGATGTTCCTAGTGTGTGTGTGTGGTTGGTATGTGTGTGTGTGTGTGTGTGTGTGTGTGTGTGTGTGTGTGCAGGACAGAGTGTGGGCTAATGTAGCACAGAGTTTGAACTGTGTCGTGGCGATGGTGGACAGACTGAAGGAAAAAGAACCCACACAACAGGAAGTGACATCAGAGGGGTCGGTTGACAACATCAAGAATGCCGGTACACACAAACACACCTTTACACAGCCTCATCACACACACAGACCGTCAAAACACACACACCCGTCACACACCACACAACCGTCACATCCAGTCCACACGACCACAGCCATCATCAAGGCACACACAGGAGAGCCCGTCACAAACAAATACACGCACTCACACAGGTCCACACACACATCAGCCCTCATCATCACCACACAGACCGCAAAACTGACGATACAGCCTACACAAACGTCTCACACACACATGCCTCATCACACACAAACACCACCAGAGTCCCCGATCACTGTCACACCCGCCTGTGTCAGTACACACACACAGAGACTCACACCATGACACACACATCGCCGTCACACAACACAGACCACCACTACACCTACACACCCCACACTGTTTCAACCACAGCCTTGTCACACACAACAGAACGTCCACCATCAACACACACACAGACTGCCCTCCCTCTACGCACACACTGTCACATACACACACAAGTATGTACACACTCAAGTACATACACACACATACACAAAAACACACAAACACACACACTCCTCCCCCCCCCTCCCCTCAGACTGGAAGGACCAGCTGCTTCCCCTAGTGGTGACTCTGCAGGACTGCGTGGGCGAGGCTGAGGCGTGGGCACGGCCTGCTGTTACAGCCGTCCTCCTGCAAGGGGAGCACCTCTGCTGCCCCGGGGCCCCGATCACCCAGCGCAAAGATGCTGTGTTCAGCCAGACGGTCAGTCTGGCAGGGCGGGGGGAGGGGGAAAGGTGTGTGTGTGGTTTGGGGTGGACAGACAAGTGTGGTGTGTGTTTGTGGTGTGGGGTGGGATCAGAGCAGTGTGTGTGTGTGTTGTGTGTGTGTTGGGTGGACAGACAGTGTGTGGGTGTGTTTGTGGTGGGTGTGGACCTATCGGATATCTCAGTGTGGTAGAGAGCTGGAGGGTGGCGCGTGTGTGTGAGCGTTGGTCATGGATGTGTGTTGGGGTGGAGAGGATCCAGAGTGTTGTTGTTGTTGGGGTGGGCAGAACAGATTGTGTGTGTGTGTGGTGTGGGGTGGACACAGTGTGTGTGTGTGTGTGTTTGGGGTGACAGACAGTGTGTGTGTGTTTGTGTGGTGTGTTTGTGTGGACAGACATGTAGTGTGTGTTTGTGGTGTGTGTGGGTGGACAGACAGTGTGTGTGTGTGTGTGTGTGGTGTGGTTGTGTGGACAGTGTGTGGTGTGGTTGTGTGTGTGGTGTGTTGTGTTGGGGGGGCTTACTGGTGTGTCAGTGTGTTGACTGCTGTGATGTTTGTATAGGCTTACGATGTGCGCGGGGATTGAGTGTGGTCTGGTGCGCGCGTGTGTGTGTTGTGTGTTGGGGTGGACAGACAGTGTTGTGTGTGTTTGTTGTTGTGTGTGTGTGTTGGTGGTGGACAACAGTGTGTGGTGTTGGTGTGTGTGTGTGTTGGGGTGGACAGACAGTCGTGTGGTGTGTGGTGTGTGTTGTGTTTGTGTGTGTGTGTATCTATGCATGCTTTATATATATGGATGTGTGTACTTGTGTGCATCCCTGTGTGTGTGTTTGTGTGTGTGTGGTGTGTGTGTTGTTTGTAGCTCCTGTGCCCGGTGTGTGGAGTTGTTGCGGTGTATTCCGGGCCTTGCAGATCCTTTGTTTTCTCCAGCAGCTCCACCTCAGGGAGTCCCTGGTCCAATATGAACGGTTGCTAAGCACGTTGTACGGTATGTGCACACACACTATATACACACACTAGTACACCACACTGTACACACACATACTAGTATACACACACTAGTACACAGACACTAGTACACACACAAACTAGTATACACAAACTAGTACACACACACACTAGTACACACACACTAGTACACACACACACACTAGTACACACACACACACTCACTAACACACACATACAATCACACACACACACAGTTACACACACCACACACACACACGAGTACACACACACTAGTACACACACACTACACACACACTAGTACACACACACACATCAACACTATCACCAGGTCCTACACACACACTAGTCAGCACACACACAGTAGTATACACACACACATCACACACACACTAGTTACACATGCACTAGTACACCCACACACACACACTAGTACATACGAACACATATTATACACACACACTGTCCTATAGTGTGTGCGTGTAATAGTGTGTGTGTGTAATAGTGTGTGGTGTAATAGAGTGTGTGGTAATAGTGTGTGGTGTGTTAATGTTGTGTGTGTGTATAGTGTGTTGTGTGTTAATAGTGTGTGTGTGTGGTGTGTAATAGTTGTGTGTTGTGTGTGGTGTGTAATTGTGTGTGTGTACACACACACACAATGTGTGTGTGTGTGTACGATAGTGTGTGTGTGTGTGAATAGTGTGGTGTGTGTAAGTAGAGTATGTGTGTGTGGTTGCAGATGAGCAGGGTATCCTGGAGGATATGGAGGTAGGAGTGATGGATTTGAACAGAGTCTCCTTCAGTCTCAGTCTGGCCAGTAATGACTTACCCTGTAACCTGCAGCCAGCCTGTCCCAGGTACTCCTCAACACACACAACGCACACACACTCTCTTCTCACACACACACACACGATCACCACCTCTCTCACACACACACACACACACTATCACACTCTCTCTCTCGACGCAGCACACACACACACTATCACACTCTCTCTCTCACGCACACACACTTCACACACACATAACTCATAACGCCACACACATCCTCTCTCTCACACGCACACTATCACACTCTCTCTCAAACACACCACACACAACTAACTATCACACTCCTCTCTCTCACGCCAACACCTCACACACACACATCGACACACAAACACGCTCCAGCACATCCCGTCACATCACACACACTCTCTCACACACACACACACTTCACACTCTCACACACAACTCTCTCTCACACATCTCACACACACACTCCTCACCGGTTGGAGCAAGGTGTTCGGTTCATGGTACACACCACAGACCCACACACACTGTCTCACTCTCACACTGAACACACACACCACTCACACACACACAGCACACACACACACTGTCACAAACACACACACTCTTTCTAAAACACACACACACTCGCTACACACACTCTCACACACACACACACACACACACTCACACACACACACACACTCTCTCTCACACACACACACACACACACATACACACACACACACACATACACACACACTCTCACTCGTTTACTTCCCTGCTGAATGCTCTCCGTCTCCAGGGGGGATGACATCATCGTCCAGGTTCCGTTGCCCCCGGATACGTTTGCAGCGTTGCCGTGGGAACTCAGAGATGGGCAGTTGGTGCGAGTTCATCCTGTGTTCTTTAACATAGGAATCAACCAGCAACAGAGTTTGGCTGAGAGGTATACACCACACACACACACACACACACACCACCACACACGACACAAACGCAACAGCACAAACACACGACACACACTTCACACATCCCACACACAACACATCACACAGACAAACACACACACACACCCACAACGAATGTCAGCGTGGTTTACGAATAGACAGGTTAAAGTTATAATGTGCCTTCGAGGCCCTAGGCACACACCGTAGTGACACACAGACACAGACACACACACCACACCACCACACACAGACACACGACACACACACCACACCAACACACAACACATCACACATCACACCACACACCACACACACACGCACACATGCCACAGACACACACACACCCGACACACCACACCACACACACACATGCACACACACAAGCCACACAGACACACACACCACACACACATCAACACACACAACACCACAGACACACATCACACACCACACACACACTGCACACACCACTACACACAGTACACACCACACACATGACAAGACACACACACACACCACACAACACACCACACACCACACACCACACATACACACATATTACACACACAACACACACTCTACTACATCTGGACTACAGTGGTTGGAGCATACTGTTAGAGATCACAGGTTCAAATCCTTCCACAGTACATCAGCTTGGATGAGCCAACAGTAACTTCACTATCTTCTTGTTGTGTGTGTGTGTGTGTGGTACGTGCGTTTGGGACTGCTGTGCTCAGGGAGCAGGATTACCAAGGAGCTTTTGAGCTTCTGAATCTCTATTACAACACACTGAAGAAGACACTGCCCTCTGTCTGTAAGTACTCTAGAGCAGTAGACCGATAAAGGAATTTTAAGGCCGATATTGATACGATATTCCGATATATCGGCCGATATCTATATTTTAAATCGGAATGTTCTGTTGACTGTTATTCAAGCAATGTATGTCTAGTGACAGTTGGTTCCCATGAGTCTCAGCCGTGCTCGTCTCTGGTTGGATCAGCTGGCGTTCTAAATACGAGTGTTGCCAACAGCAACGTTGTAGAGTGCCTCCTGGTGGACAAACTATGCAATGCCAACACTCATAACATGTTGAAGGGTGTTTCGTCAATTTTCTTTTTTTATATTAATTTATCGGTATAAATCTATATTTATATTTTATATATATATATAATATATATATTATTTTATATTTTATATTTATATATGTCCGTATTGATAGTTTGTAAAATGCCTGATATTGGTCGATAATATCGTCCCAGCGATTTATCGGTCGAGCGCTAACGTACACTCACACACTTGTATGTGTTGATGGTGTGTGTGTAAGTGTGTGTGTGTCAGTAGTGTGTCTGTGTGTGTGTTGATGGTGTCTGTGCTCTGCAGGTGAGGTGGAGCAGGTGTGTCAGTACTGTGTGTGTGTTGATGGTGTGTGTGTGAGTGTGTGTGTGTCAGTAGTGTGTGTGTTGATGGTGTGTGTGTGTCAGTAGTGTGTGTGTTGATGGTGTGTGTGCTCTGCAGGTGAGGTGGAGCAGGTGGATCAGGTGGAGCAGGTGCTGAGGTCTCTGCAGGCCAGTCTGGAGAGCAGGAGGAGGAAGAACACAGACGTGCTCTGGCTGGCAGCCCAGGTGAGTGTGTGTGTGTGTGTGTGAGTGTGTGCGTGCGTGCGTGTGCATGTGTGTGAGTGTGAGTGTGTGCGTGCGTGTGTGTGTGGGTGTGTGCGTGTCAGTAGTGTGTCAGTAATGTGTGTGTGTGTGTGCGTGCGTGTGTGTGTGGGTGTGTGCGTGTCAGTAGTGTGTCAGTAATGTGTGTGTGTGCGTGTGGGTGTGTGCGTGCGTGTCAGTAGTGTGTCAGTAATGTGTGTTTGTGTGCGTGTGTGTGAGTGTGTGCATGCGTGTGTGTGTGTGTGAGTGCGTGTCAGTAGTGTGTCAGTAGTGTGTCAGTAATGTGTCAGTAGTGTGTCAGTAGTGTGTCAGTAGTGTGTCAGTAGTGTGTGTGTGAGTGCGTGTCAGTAGTGTGTCAGTAATGTGTGTGTGAGTGCGTGTCAGTAGTGTGTCAGTAATGTGTGTGTGAGTGCGTGTCAGTAGTTTCTTGACTGAACTTGAAGATCTTGACCTTGTGGAGCCTTTTCTCTCCAAAGCTCAAAATGATTTTTAATTTGGTTGTCAGTGGTTACAGAGAGGATGGAAATGTCGGGGCCACAATAAAATATATAAAACTCATTGCTTGTGTCTGTGTGTGTGTGTGCGTGTGTGTCTGTGTGGTTGTGTGTCTGTGTGTCTGTGTGTCTGTCTGTGTGTCTGTGTGTGTGTGTGTGTGTGTACGCCTGTGTGTCTGTGTGGTTGTGTGTCTGTGTGTGTGTGCGTGTGTCTGTGTCTGTGTGTGTGTGTCCCAGGCCTGCAGGGCTCTGAGAGGAGTCCGTCTGACCAGCTGTAAGAGTGCTAAGGATCGAACCTCCATGTCTGTGACTCTGGAGCAGGTTAGACTGCTGAGTCAGAACCACAACCTTAGCCCACAACACTTCCCCCGCGCTCTGGACTGCATGAGGAGGTCAGTGTGTGTGTGTCTGTGTGTGTGTGTCTCTGTGTGTGTGTGTGTGTGTACAGTGTTTGTGTGTGGTGTGTGTGTGTGTGTGTGTGTGTGTGTGTGTGTGTGTCTGTATGTGTGTACAGTGTTTGTGTGTGTGTGTGTATGTGTGTGTGTGTGTGTGTGTGTGTGGTGTGTGTGTGCGTGTGCGTGTATGTGTATGTATGTGTGTGTGCGTGTGCGTCTGTGTGTGTGGTGTTGTGTGTGTGTGTGTGTGTGTATGTGTGTGTGTGTATGTTGGTGGTGTGTGTATGGTGTGGTGTGGTGTTGTGTGTGTGTGCGTCTGTGTGTGTGTGGTGTGTGTGTGTGTGTGTGTGCGTGTGCGTGTGCGTGTGCGTGAGTTTGTGTGTGTGTGTGTATGTGTGTGTGTGTGTGTGTGTGCGTCTGTGTGTGTGTGGTGTGTGTGTGTGTGTGTGTGTGTGTATGTGTTGTGTGTGTGGTGTGTGTTGTGTGTGTATGTGTGGCCGTCTGTGTATGTGTGGTTCTGTGGTGTGTGTGGTGTGGTGTGTGTGTGTGTGTGTGTGTGTGTGTGTGTTCTTCTGCACTGCTTCTTTGATTTCTAGTTGTTTCTTTACAACTAACCTTCCTTCCCTCTCTCCCTCTGTCCTTATTTCTCTCTCTCATCCTTCTTCATTTGTCTCTCTTTTTTTCTCTTTCCTTCCCTCTCTCCCTCTGTCTTATTTCTCTCTCTCCTTCCTCTCTTTTTCCTCCTTTTTTTCTTCCTTCCCTCTCTCCCTCTGTCCTCCTTATTTTCTCTCTCCTCCTTCTCTCTTTCTCCTTTTTCCTCTTTCCTTCCCTCTTTCCTCTGTCACTTATCTTTCCTCTCTCCTTCCTCTTTTCCTCTTTTTCTCTTTCCTTCCCTCTCTCCCTCTGTCCTTGATTTCTCTCTCTCCTTCTCTCTTTTCCTCCTTTTTCTCTTTCCTTCCCTCTCTCCCTCTGTCCTTATTTCTCTCTCTCCTTCTCTCTTTTCCTCCTTTTTCTCTTTCCTTCCCTCTCTCCCTCTGTCCTTATTTCTCTCTCTCCTTCTCTTTCTACAACCCTCTCCCTCCCTCCGTCCCTCCCTCTCTTTTACTCCTTTCTCTCTCTCTCTCCCTCTGTCCTTCTTTCTCCATCTCTTTCCACCTCCCTCACTCCCCCTCGCCTCCATCTCTCTCCCTCTTCTCTCTCTCATCTCTCCTGCCCTCTCACCTCCCCTCACCTCTCACCCTCTCTCTCTCATCTCCCTCCCCCCTCTCAGTGGCCCGTCAGGGTTGGGGTCAGATGGCTCCTAGGGGTTGTGGGGGGTGTGTCCAGGGCCAGGCCCCGCCCCCCTCTCTGGCAGTGTTACTAGTCTCCACCCACCTGCTGGTGGTTTGGCTCCTCCTCCTTAGCCTTGTGCTGCTAGCACGACCCCTCTAACAGCGTGTGTGTGTGTGTGCAGTGTGTCTACGGTGTGTGTTTTTGTGTGGTGTCTGGCAGTGTGTGTCTGAAAGTGTGTGTTTGTCTACGTGTGTGTGTGTCTACAGAAATATGTGTCTACAAAACGTACTGGTATTTGTGTCTGTAGTGGTGTGTGTTTACAGTACACGTGTATTTCTACAGGAAGTGTGTAAATGACAGGAAGTGTGTTAATGACAGGAAGTGTGTAAATGACAGGAAGTGTGTAAATGACAGGAAGTGTGTAATGACAGGAAGTGTGTAAATGACAGGAAGTGTGTAAATGACAGGAAGTGTGTTAATAACAGGAAGTGTGTAAATGACAGGAAGTGTGTAAATGACAGGAAGTGTGTAAATGACAGGAAGTGTGTAAATGTTAACTTGTCTCCAAGCTGTCCTATGAACATGTGACCTAATCTGTAATATGCCTCGTGTTAGCCTTCCAGACCTTGTAAATATGTTTTTACCCCAAATAATAAATACGTCATAAAAAAAACTGATTTGAGAATTCCCCACACGCACATCCTCCAATTACTGTAAATATGTATTTATTCTTGAATATTCCAGTCTTGATTACATTGAGTTATTGCTTATATTTATTCGTTTACATCAGGGGTCTCCAATCCTGGTCCTCGAGGGCCGCTGTCCTGAAGGTTTTCAGTGTTTCCCTGCTCCAGCACACCTGTCTCTAATAAAGGGTCATTATGAAGCTTCCACAGAGCTTGGTAATGGCTCATTCATTAGCATGCCACGCCGCTAGGTGGCGACGTGCTGGAAACCGTCTCCTCAGTCTGCACTCGATTCTCCTGTCCCAGCCACAACAAGCGGCCCACAGACATATCTGACCAGCTCCAACAATACAAGCCAGACACTTTTACAAACGATACTTTTCTATGAACGTGCACTTTTCAGTAACGGTTAAAGGACTGTGATGGTCGGAGCAGGCGGTGTGTTCCGGGGTTACGGTAAACACGATCTCCTTGATTCGGGAGTTTTTGGAAATGGCTTCGAAGTGCAACGCGACGTAGACGGACAGCGCACAAAGAGAGCTCGCGGGGCGAACAACGCTAGCTAAACATCCGCTATGGACTAAGCGGTGCCGTTAGCCGTGGTGCTCCAGGACCGATCTACCGACCGAATCTCTCCGAGCGGAGCTATGGCCGTGTCTGTGATGCAGGCATGCCGCAGTCTGGCCTTGTCTACCTGGCTCGTGTCTTTCTGCTTCGTCCACCTGCTATGTCTGGATTTCACCGTGGCCGAGCGCGAGGAGTGGTACACGGCGTTTGTAAACATCAGTTACATAGACCCCGCGACCGCGGAGACACGGTCCGAGAAAACGGAGTGCGGACGCTATGGGGAACACTCTTTAAAACGTGACGCTCGCGGAGTGGTCGTGCTACCGGCTGTCCCGCACGACAGACAAGCTTGCGACCCCAACACTCGGTTTTCGGTGCCCCCTCACGCCAGCTCGTGGATCGCTTTGATATCTCACGGTAACTGCTCGTTTAAAGAGAAGATTCGCCGCGCTGCAAATCAGAACGCATCCGCCATCGTCATATTCAACGTGGGATCCAGTAACGCCAACGACACGATCACCATGCCACATTCAGGTGAGCCACCGTCACAACACACACACACACAGACACATACACACACACACACACAGACACATACACACACACACACACACCCGGGATATGCGGATGAACATAGCTAATTAGATATCAGTGTTTCACATTGATCAGAGATGTATTTTTAGGCTCAGTGATTGATCTAGTGTGCTGGTCGCAGTCAGACCTGTGTGTGTGTGTTTGTTTGGGGTAGGGGGCGGTGGTGGTGTAACCTCCGGGGTGTCAACACCATGTCCCACAGGTGTGTGTGTGTGTGTGTGTGTGTGTGTGTGTGTGTGTGTGTGTGTGTGTGTGTGTGTGTGTGTGTGTGTGGAGGGGGGATAGACTGCTGCAGCTCAGATTCCAGAGAGTTCCAGATCTTCCCTAATCTGAAGAACACGTCGCAACACGTCCCTTTGTTGTGTGTGTGGTGTGTTGTTTGTGTGTGTGTAGTAGTGGTGGTACAGTGTGTGTGTACAGTGTGTATAGTGTGTACAGTGTGTACAGTGTGTGTGTACAGTGTGTATAGTGTGTGTACAGTGTGTATAGTGTATGTGTGTGTACAGTGTGTGTGTATAGTGTGTACAGTGTGTACAGTGTGTATAGTGTGTGTACAGTGTGTACTGTGTGTGTGTATAGTGTGTATAGTGTGTACAGTGTGTACAGTGTGTGTGTACAGTGTGTGTAGTGTGTGTACAGTGTGTATAGTGTGTGTGTGTGTACAGTGTGTGTGTGTACAGTGTGTATAGTGTGTGTACAGTGTGTGTGTACAGTGTGTGTGTACAGTGTGTGTGTGTGTGTGTACAGTGTGTATAGTGTGTACAGTGTGTGTGTTGTTTCGTACAGTGGTGTGTGCTGTACAAGTGTGTGTACAGTGTTGGTCAGTGTGTGTGTGTGTACAGTGTGTGGTGTACAGTGGTATACAGTGTGTGGTGTGTGTGTGCAAGTGAGTTATCAGTGGTGTACAGTTGTGTGTGTGTGTGTGTGTGGTGTGTGTGTGTATACAGTGTGTGCGTGTGTACAGTGTGTTTGTGTGTGTAGTGTGTGTAGCAGTGTGTGTAACAGTGTGTAACAGTGTGGTGTGTGTACAGTGTGTGTGTACAGTGTATACGTGGTGTGTGTGGTGTGGTGCCACAGTGTGTACAGGTGGTGTGTACAGTGTGTACAGTGTATACAGGTGCGTAACAGTGGTGTGTGTGTGTGTGTGTGTGGTAATACATTGTGTGTAGCGTGGTACAGTTGTGTGTTGTGTTGTTTTGTTAGTGTACTGGTGTGTGTGGTCATAGTGTGTGTGTATCATCAGTGTGTGTACAGTGTGTGGTACAATGTGTGTGTGTAAGTGTGTGTGTACAGTGTGTACGAGTGATTGTGTGTGTAACAGTGTGTGTATAACAGTGTGTGTTACAGTTGTGTGTGTGTGTGTAACAGTGTGGTAACGTGTGTGTGTGTAAAGTGTGAGTGTGTACGTGTGTGTACAGTGTGTACAAGTGTGTACTGTGTGTGTGTACAGTGGTGTAGACATGTGTACAGTGTGTGTGTAAGTGTGTAAATGTGTGTACAGTGTGTATACAGTGTGTGTAGTGTGTGTAATTGTGTGTGTGTGGTGCGACAGTGTGTGTGTGTGGCACAGTGGTGTGTGGGTGTGTGTACAGTGGGTGTGTGTGTGTGTGTTGTACAGTGTGTGTTGTACAGTGTGTGTACGAGTGTGTGTACAGTGTGTGTGTACAGTGTGTACAGTGTGTGTGTACAGTGTGTGTATACAGTGTGTGTACAGTGTGTGTGTGTGTGTACAGTGTGTACAGTGTGGTGTGTGTGTTGTGACAGGAGGTGTGTGCGTTGTGACAGGGTGTGTGTGTATTGTGACAGGGTGCGTGTGTATTGTGACAGGGTGCGTGTGTATTGTGACAGGGTGTGTGTGTATTGTGACAGGGTGTGTGTGTATGTGTACAAGTGTGTGTGTGGTGTGTAACAGTGTGGAGTGTGTAGCAGTGTGTAGCAGTGTGTGGTGTGTGTTTGGTTGTGGTATGTGTGTGTGTGTGTGGGCGCACAGATTGTGTGTTGGCGCACAAGTGTGTGTGTGTGTGTACAGTGTGTGTGTGTGTGTGTGTGTACAGTGTGTGTAATAACAGTGTAAGGGGCCAGGTGGACACCTGGAACATTCCTGGCGTCGTTCCCAATGTTCCAGAACATTCTCAGGGAATTTCACAACCCGGCCAATCCCAGCTTTGTCGCCAGTCTGCTGCCACGGAAACCATGGAGCACATGCACACGCACGCTTTCTCTGTGTTCGGTCTGCTTCTAGAACCCATACATTCTAGAAGACCTTTCTGACTGTGGAGTCTGGATAGAAGTGTGTGTCAGTGTGTACAGTATGTTGTTGTGTGTACGTGTGGGTGGGTGTACAGTGTGTACAGTATGTGTGTGGTGTACGTGGTGGGTGGGTGTACAGTGTGTACGCTGTGTGTACATTGCAGTCTGTGTGTGTTATACACCCAGTCATGCCTTAGTCACAAGATTTCATTCTCCACTCTCACATACTCTCTCAAACACACCCTCCCTCTCTCCCTCTCTCCCTCCCTCCCTCTCCCTCTCTCTCTATCCGCAGGGATGGGGGACGTGGTAGCCATCATGATCCCGGAGCCTAAAGGTCGCGAGGTCGCCGCCCTGCTGGAGCGGAACGTCACGGTAACCATGCACATCACCATAGGAACGCGTAACCTGCAGAAATACGTGAGCAGGACGTCGGTGGTGTTTGTGTCCATCTCCTTCATCGTGTTGATGATCATCTCCCTCGCCTGGCTCGTCTTCTACTACATCCAGAGGTTCAGATATGCCAACGCTCGCGACCGCAACAGGTTACCACACACACACGCACAGGTTACCACACACACACACAGGTACAAACGTAGCCACACACAGATACACGTACACACACACCACCAGGTACACGTACACACACACACACCACCAGGTACACGTACACACACACACACCACCAGGTACACACACACACACCATCTGGTATACACACACACACACACACACATACACACCAACAGGTACACACACACACACACCAACAGGTACACACTCACACACACAAACACCACTAGGTACACACACACACACACACCACCAGGTACACACACACACCACCAGGTACACACACACACACCACCAGGTACACACACACACACACAGCAGAAACACACACACACCAACAGGTACACACACAGTTGTGTTTAATGTAACAGTTGTGTGCCTCTGTCTGCAGGAGACACGACGTCGAGATGCAGCTTAAGAAAGGCCATAGTAAAGCTGCAGATATACGGTACATTCAGGAAGGGAGACGGTACACACAACAATCACACTCATTATCATACACACACAACACTCATACACACACTGCATTACACAACACACACACACACTCATACACACACACACACTGCTACACACACTCATACACACACTACACACACACACTCATACACACACTCATACAGCACACTCATACACCACTACACACACACACTCATGAACACCTCACACACACTCACAGCACACACAGTGAACACACATTCATACACACACTAACCACACACTCATACACACATCACAACACTACCACACACATCAACAACACTGCATACACACACTCTACACACACAGACTAACTCATACACACACTCACACACACTCAGACTAGACAAACAAAAAAACAACAACAAAAAAAAAAAACAACAACAACTTCACATTACGAACCCACACACTCATACACATCACACACACACACAGCAGCAACACTCGATACAAGCACAACGTACATAACACAACACACACTCACACCACAACTTCGTCTCAAGACAGCACACACACACCAGGTAAGACCTCCTAACCAGCACACACACACACACAACACACACTGTGAATGATGTGTGTGTTGCAGGAGACGGAGGCAGACTTTGATAACTGTGCCGTGTGCATCGAGGGTTACAAGCCTAACGACGTGATCAGAGTTCTGCCCTGCAGGTAACATGTTCTCACTTTTCTCCTTAGAACCACCATGGAGAACCCTAGAATCACCTGCTCTCCTTTCCCCCTTCTCTCCCTGTCTCTCTCTGTCCCTGTCTCTCTCCCCCTCTCTCTCCCTGTCTCTCTCTCTTCCTGTCTATCTCTCTTCATGTCTCTCTCTCCCTGTCTCTCTCTGTCCCTGTCTCTCTCCCCCTCTCTCTCCCTGTCTCTCTCTCTTCCTGTCTATCTCTCTCTCAATGTCTCCTCTTCCTGTCTCTCCCCTCTCCCTCCCTGTCTCTCTCTCCCTTCTCCCCCTCCTGTCTCCTCTCCCAGCTGCTCGCTCCCTGTTCTCTCCCCTCTCCCTCCTGTCTCTCTCCTATCTCACTATCGCCCTCTCCCTTCCTGCTGTCTCCTGCTCCTTGTCTCTCTCCCTGTTCTCTTCTCTCTCCGTCTCTGCCTCCCTGCCTGTCTCTCTCCCACCTCTCCCTCCCTGTCTCTCTCCCCCTCTCCTCCCTGCTCTCTCCCCTCTCGCTCGTCCCTCTCTCGCCTCCCGCTGTCTCTCTCCCCTTCTGTTCTCCATCCTCTCTCTCCCCCCTCCACATACTCCCTCCCTCGCCTGTTCTCCTCTCCCCTCTCTCTCTCTTTTCTTTCTTTCCTTCCTTCTTTCCTCCCCACCCCCCCCCCACCCCCCCTCGCTCCCATTCCTCCTCCTGTTCTCTCCTTATTGCTCTCTCTTCCCCCCTCCCTCTCCCTCCCTGCCCCTGTCTCTACTCCACCTCTCCTCCTGTCCTACTCTCTCCTCCCTCAGCCCAGCTGTTCCACAGAGCCTCCGCCTGCTTGGCACCCCTGCTGCAACGACACCGTCCATCGCCCCACCTTCCGTCGCAACGATGAACCATCCCTAAAGGCCCTAGGGCAATCCCGCTGTGAGTCCCACGCACTGGCACCGCTCCAGCACTGGCACCTATCACTCCAGGAGTCAGAAACCTATAATTCATACTACGCGAGTTCAGCTGTATTCCCATATAGGACGCCTCAGACTGAAACTATATCAGCGACGTTCACGCACCTTCTACCTCACATCCTTGAGCTCAGTCTGAACTTCCTTAGGCACGCTCAGACCTGTATTCTATACTCGGCCAGTCAGACTGGAATCATATTCAACGCCCAGTCAGACTCGTATTCATATAAGGAGTCAGACTGCACACTACATAGTGGACGCTCAGACCTTTCACTCCCACATCCCTTGAGTCAGCCTCTGCAAAACCTTCTAATCACGGCTAGTCACAAGCACTGGACAAACTCATATTAAGGAGTCAGAACACGCGAAGTTCATATAGGAGTCAGAGACACTGGATATCCACATGGGAGACAAGAGTGATGTAAATAAACACGCATTCATCTGTCATCTCCTCCTGTCTCCAATACCATAATACTACACTCCCATCTCTACAATACTATACACCACGAATCCCCCCTCCTCCTCCTCCCCATAACCATATGCATCATACTACCTCTCCTCCTCCCCATCCCCTGCCTCTCCTCCCCCCACTCTATATTATATTCGATCTACTCTTCTACACACATCCTCTATCTCATACACATCACTCATATATATAATCTCATCAATCATATATATCCAAGATCTGATGCAAGACACATATAGCGAACGGACTCCCCCACTGGAGTACAGGCCCCTCCCTGGGGGGGTGTGGGGGTGAGCGGGGGCTGGCTCTGGAGGTACTGGTGTCAGGGGGCTCCAGTGAGGGGACCCTGAGCGAGGTGGAGGCGGGGGTCCTGGACCCTGGGGTGAGGAGAATGGGGCTACCCCAAGACTACCATGACCCTGACACTCTGAGGGAGTCACCTGTTACTGCCACCTACAGGCCACGCACACAGGTAACATGCACACACAGGTAACACACACACAGGTAACACACACACACACAGGTAACGCACACACATACAGGTAACACTCCCACAGGTAATATATACACACACAGGTCAACCCTGACACAGGTAACACGCACAGGTAACACTACACAGGTATATATACACACACGGGTACACACACAGATAACGGCATCTTACACACAGCTATCTAAGACTTCTCCGCTTGCTCCGCCCCCTAGGTGAGCTCCAGCCAATGGCCAGCAGTGCCTCCGTGGCCTCCCTGGTGATCGCCGTGGAAACGGGTCTGTCGGACGAGGAGGTGTCTTTAGGGTCGTCCCTCCACGGAGAGAAGTCCTGAGGGCGGCAGGGGCAGCTGGGGGCAGCTAGGGCCGGCTGGGGCAGCTGGGGCCGGCTGGGGCAGCTGGGGCCGGCTGGGGCCGGCTGGGGCAGCTGGGGCAGCTGGGGGCAGCTGGGGCGGGGCCAGAGAGAGACAGGAACAGAATGTTGACTTGAACATGCTTACCTGAGAGCTTCCCTCACCTGGCTGGATGGTGAAGGAGATGACCTGGGCTGACCTGGGCTGACCTGGGCTGACCCTGTTCAGGTGGGACCTTCAGAAAGTGTGTTTACCTGAAACACAGACTAACCTGTTTGGGTGTGGAAACACCTGACTCACTCACCTGGACACACAGGACAGGACTTTTACCTGATCTGATCGAACACCAAACTAGAACTGCATTCCTTTTTTTGGCCTCTGGACTTTTATTGTGAAAAGGCCGCTAAGGATTCTGGGATACAGTGTACAATATACCAGGCAGACATCTTTTTTTCTTTCTTTCAGTGTTTTTCGACCTAGAAACGGACTGTAACGTTGTCACAGTCAACCACGCGGCGTTGCCGTGGTTACGCGCCGGTGTTGTGTTGACCCGCAGTATTTTCTGGTTTATATGTCAGTATTAACCGAGATCCTATATCTATACCGTGTATTTAAAAAAAAAAAAGAAACGTCTTTACTTTTTTTTCTTTCGCCTCCTCGTCTGTGTGCAATGGTCGCCCTGTTTCTTAGCGTGACAGAAAAGCGTTTCTAGTCGTGAACGAAATGCCTTTTGTACACGTAGCTCTGTATAACAGCTCATGGTGACAATCACAAAGTATTCTAGGGTCCTCCACGTGGCGATTTGTTGATTTGTAAGTGTTCTGACCAATAGGAAATGGTTACCATAGCAGTATCTTTCAGTGACCAATCAGGAGCCAGCCAGGGCCTCTGAGAGGTCTAGAAGCCAACCAATCTGGTGGGGTGTGGAATGTTGTGGGTGGAGACAGACAGCGTCCACAGCCAATCACGACGTAGCATAGGCAGAGCTCAGAATCGTGAGGTGTCCTGCGATAGGTTGAACCAACAGGAAGTGACTTGTTTTTAACTTTTGTAACAGGAAGTTTACGAAACACGTACTGGAGCCTAACTAACACACACAGAGATAGACAGAGAGAGAGAGACAGAGAGAGAGAGACAGAGAGAGAGAGAGACAGAGAGAGAGAGAGAGTTGTCTACTATTTT
The DNA here is from genome assembly GCA_036571765.1 of Plecoglossus altivelis. Taxonomy (NCBI): domain Eukaryota; kingdom Metazoa; phylum Chordata; class Actinopteri; order Osmeriformes; family Plecoglossidae; genus Plecoglossus; species Plecoglossus altivelis. Next base: position 10,799,060 of record BROE01000023.1, on the reverse strand, counting down.
GATATCAGAGGATTAGAATGTTTATTTTTGTAATCCTGCTCAGTGTTATTGATTAGCCTGTCCCCAGTTGGTTAGCAGTGCTAGCGAGCTCAGTGTTATTGATTAGCCTGTCCCCAGTTGGTTAGCAGTGCTAGCGATAGCATAGCCCCTCCCCCCAAACCAAACAGTACAGAACTTCCCAGTCCTGACTTCCTGTGGACGGACGCTGACTTCCTGTGGACAGACGCTGACTTCCTGTGGACGGACGCTGACTTCCTGTAGACGGACGCTGCCTTGTCTTGGGAGGACTGTGGGACCTAGGACTTTCCTAGAGTCCCTCATGATGCCAGGACCTGCAGTAATGATGTCCTACTGCAGTAATGATGTCCTACTGCAGTAATGATGTCCTACTGCAGTAATGATGACTTCCTGCAGTAATGATGACTTCCTGTTTCCTGCTTCTAGTTCACTCCCCTCTTTTAATGGTTCCTTTGATGCACTTTATGAGAAGGTACGTTTGTTTTGTGACACAGGGCAGCTCAGGTGGATGAGGTTCGTTTTAAATCGTTCTTTTTTCTCTTTTTTTATACGCCAAAAGTCCAGAGGGAGTAACTCCACCCACCTGGGCAGCACCAGGCTGATGAAACAAGGTTACCCCAGAGACGACGTTGCCCCGTTCAGATGTGTCAGTAACTACGGTAACCAGCTGGTGCGGGGTTAGTTTCTATGGTCTTGAGGATAACCAGACGAATGACTGTCCTGTGCGCGCGCGCACACACACACACACTGACACACACACACACTGACACGCACACACACAGACACACACACACACACACACACTCTTGTGTACAGAGCAGACCTGATAGCAGTATTTCATATGTAAGGTGTTGCACGCATTGACAGCTTGAATCTGAGTTTCAATAAACTTAATTGCAAGTTTGTTTTTTTAAAACAAAAGTTCCAGTGCTTGTTGACTTGTTACCACAGACCTTTAAAGTGTCCACAGACCTTTAAAGTGTCCACAGACCTTTAAAGTGTCCACGGACCTTTAAAGTGTCCACACGCCGTGGTTACAACCCTCTCCTCCACTTTCATGTTTTCAAACTGTTCTGGTGAACTGTGGGTGCCAATTGTTATGAATGATCGTTCTCGGTGTGAGTGTTCCACAAGCACAATCAATCACATTGCACCAACACAACCAATCACTTTGCACCAACACAACCAATCACTTTGCACCAACACAACCAATCACGTTGCACCAACACAACCAATCACATTGCACCAACACAACCAATCACATTGCACCAACACAACCAATCACGTTGCACCAACACAACCAATCACATCGCACCAACACAACCAATCACATCGCACCAACACAACCAATCACATGGTTCTGGTGTTTAGCTACACTGGACTGCTTGGTGAGACACATCAAGAGACAGACAGATTTAAAACATCTTTATTACCTTCTGATATTCTACATGTTACAAGTCAGGGTTCTAGACAGTGTGTGTGTGTGTGTCTGTCTGTGTGTGTGTGTTTGTAGATGTGTGTGTGTCTGTAGATGTGTGTTTGTGTGACTGAGTCTGTGTGTGTGTCTGTCTGTGTGTCTGTGTCTGAGTGTGTGTCTGCGTGTGTGTGTCTGTGTGTGTGTGTGCGTGTGTATCTGTGTGTGTGTGTGGTTTGTGTGTGTCTGTGCGTGTGTGTCTGTGCGTGTGTGTCTGTGCATGTGTGTCTGTGCGTGTGTGTCTGTGTGTGTATCTGTGCGTGTGTGTCTGTGCGTGTGTGTCTGTGCGTGTGTGTCTGTGTGTGTATCTCTGTGTGTGTGTGTGTGTGTGAGAGAGAGAGAACATAATGCCTAATGGTACAAAATAGCTGACATGTGGGTCTAACAAACACACATTCTATTTGCAGCTGTTGAATAATCCTGTTCTCTATAAGGTAGAGACCTGCCATGGCCTCCAGTGTGGCAGGAGGGAGAGGCAGGGGGTGAGGGGAGGCTGGGGGGGAGAGGTGGTGGAACAGGAGGGGGAGAGGGAGAGGCAGGGGGGGGAGGCTGGGGGGAGTGGGGAGGCTGGGCAGGGGGGAGAGCTGGTGGAACAGGAGGGGAGAGGGAGAGAGGGGGGGGGCTGGGGAGAGGGAGAGGCAGGGGGAGAACCTGGGGGGGAGGGGGAGAGGCATGGGGGAGAGGGGAGGCTGGGGGGAGAGGTGGTGGAACAGGAGGGGGTTCATCGTGTGAAGGGGTAGGAGGCGCTGCAAGAGGTGAGATAAGGAAGATTAGGTTGTTAGCATGTCAGAATGAAAGCCTGTTAGCTTGTTAGCATGAAAGCCTGTTAGCTTGTTAGCATTAAAGTCTGTTAGCTTGTTAGCATGAAAGCCTGTTAACTTGTTAGCATGAAAGCCTATTAGCTTTTAAGTATGATAGCTTGTCTGCACAAATAGCATGTTAGCTTGTCAGTACAACATCAGTACAACTCACCTCTTGGTATCTCCCCTCGTCTCAGCAAACTTGTGTCTCAACAGGTAACTAGTAGAGCATCGCACCTGCCAACACACACACATGTAAAGGTGAATCTCTTGCACACACACACACTCATTCTATCACACACACACTCACTGAACGCACACTGAACACACACGCTGATATGGAAATTCTTAACATTAGAGTTTAATTGCTTCCCACCGCTTGATTTCACATGTACACACACACACACACACGTGTAGGGTTAATTTCTCTCACACACACCACGTAAGGTGTGTTTCTCTTGCACACACACACACCGACATGAACGCACACGTACGCGCAGCCATAGCCACGCTCATTCACTCATGCACAAACACACACACACACACATGTTAGGGTGAATCTCTTGCACACACAGTGAGGTAGGTGATGTCATACTTTTTCTGGCGTGTCCTCATGCACTGCATGGCCACAGGGGGGCAGCACCTGCATCATGAATTTACCTGAAGAGCACATTACATATCATACATCATATATCATCTATATCTGTTCTTTCTATCTCCTTCATCTTATCTCTCACAAATCAGAAACAGCTTTATTTACCAAGTAAGTTTGCCCAACCTTACAACTCTTACAATCTTAGAACTACAACTCTTACAATCTTAGAACTACAACTCTTACAATCTTAGAACTAAACTCTTCAATCTTAGAACTACCACTCTTAAATCTTAGAAATACAACTCTCCATCTTAGAACTACACTCTTTACAATCTTAGAACTACATCTTACAATCTTAGACTACAACTCTTACAATTTAGAACTACAACTCTTACAATCTTAGAACTACAACTCTTACAATCTTAGAACTACAACTCTTACAATCTTAGAACTACAACTCTTACAATCTTAGAACTACAACTCTTACAATCTTAGAACTACAACTCTTACAATCTTAGAACTACAACTCTTACAATCTTAGAACTACAACTCTTACAATCTTAGAACTAAGGTAAGAAATCTTGTCTCCTCTTTTTTGTCCTCTTTACCTTTTGTCTTATTATCTCTCCTTCCCTCTTTCTCATTGCTGTAGGTTTCCCTCTTCCATCTCACCCTCTTTGCCAACTGTCCTGTTGTCCTCCCTCATTCTCGTTCTTCAGTTCCTCCCTCCCCTCTCTCTCCTCCCTCCCCTCTCTCCCTCCCTCTCTCAGTCCCTCCCTCCCCTCTTTCTCTCCTCTTTAATCTTCCTCCCTTCTCTCCCCTTTTCAGTCTCTCCTCTCGCCTCCTCTCTCCTGCCTCCTCTCTCCCTACTTCCCTCCCTCCTCTCTCCTCTCTCTCCTCCTCATCCTTTTCCCTCCCCTCTCCCTCCCTCACTCCCCCTCTCCCTCCCTCAGTTGTCAGTTCCAGCCATGGAGGAGAGCTGACAACACAGGTGTCCTCTATTCACTTCTTTCACTGCCCAAGGGTGTTGTGTGTGTGTGTGGGTGTAAATGTTGTGTGGGTTGTGTAGGTGTGGTGTTGTGTGTCGCTCTCTGTGTGTCTGTGTGTGCGGGTGTGTTGTGTGTGTGTGTATGTGGTTGGGTGTGTGTCTGTGGGGTGTGTGCTGTCTTGTTGTATGTGTGTGGTGTGGGTTGTGTCTGTCTGTCTGTTATCTGTATGTAGTGTGGTGTGTGTGGGGCTGTGCTGTATGGTATGTGGTGTGTGTTGTGTGTGTTGTACAAGTGCTTTCAGACAGTCCCTACCTGCATTTGGCCTATAGTTGGGGAGGGACCTTGGTCCCCCTATTTAACCTGCAGGCACAAACACACCAGTTCAATGACACAATGCTATCCTATCTGATCATGTGTGTGTTGTGTGTGTGTGTAACATGAAAGCAGCAGTTGGTGGGTATGTTGCTTGTTGTTGTTTTTA
>BROE01000023.1:10775014-10785267 GCA_036571765.1 Plecoglossus altivelis | reverse complement strand
AGACAGACAGACAGGACAGACAGACTAGACAGCCAGACAAGACAGAAAGACCACTACATGTAGCAACAGACAGACAGATAGAACAGGCAATAGGAATCGACAGGCAGACAAGACAGATAGACAGACAGTACCTCTTCACCTGTCCCACCACGGACACTCTGGCAGACTCCAGGTTCCTGATCTGTCCACTCTCCCCCGGAACACACACACACAACTCACAACACACACACACCCGCCACACACACGCAACTTACCTCAACGCACACACACTAACAGCACACGCAACACACTCACACACTCACACGCACACACACACACACCCACACACACACAAACGCGCACGCATCATGATCTGGAAGACAGTGAACCATGTGAGAAGAGATATGGAGGATGCAGGATGTGGAGGATGCAGGAGGTGGAGGATGCAGGATGTGGAGGATGCAGGATGTGGAGGATGCAGGATGTGGAGGATGCAGGATGTGGAGGATGCAGGATGTGGAGGATGCAGGATGTGGAGGATGCAGGATGTGGAGGATGCAGGATGTGGAGGATGCAGGATGTGGAGGATGCAGGATGTGGAGGATGCAGGATGTGGAGGATGCAGGATGTGGAGGATGCAGGATGTGGAGGATGCAGGATGTGGAGGATGCAGGAGGTGGAGGATGCAGGAGGTGGAGGATGCAGGATGTGGAGGATGCAGGATGTGGAGGATGCAGGAGGTGGAGGATGCAGGAGGTGGAGGATGCAGGAGGTGGAGGATGCAGGAGGTGGAGGATGCAGGATGTGGAGGATGCAGGATGTGGAGGATGCGGGATGTGGAGGATGCAGGATGTGGAGGATGCAGGATGTGGAGGATGCAGGATGTGGAGGATGCAGGAGGTGGAGGATGCAGGAGGTGGAGGATGCAGGATGTGGAGGATGCAGGAGGTGTAGGATGCAGGAGGTGGAGGATGCAGGAGGTGGAGGATGCAGGAGTTAGCTCATCTTCCATTCCACCGCTTCGTCCACGGATGAGAAGGTCTTGGGTCGTCCCTTCAGGAAGTTCTGCATGGTGTGTAACACTTCCATAGCACTGCCTGTTAATCCAGAATGAGCTACTTCCAGTCTCTGACTCAATACATGCTCCCCACCATCCACACACACACTCAATACATGCTCCCCACCATCCACACACACACTCAATACATGCTCCCCACCATCCACACACACACTCAATACGATGCTCCCCACCATCCACAACACCACACTCAATACATTCAGCTCCCCACCATCCACACACACACTCAAACATGCCTTCCCCACCAGTCCACACTAACACACACTCAATACATGCTCCCCACCATCCACACACACACTCAAACATTGCCTTCCCCACCATCCACCACACACACACTCCAAACATGCCTCCCACCATCCACACACACACTCAATACATGCTCACCACCATCCACACACACACACTCAATACATGCTCACCACCATTCACACACACACAGAAGACACGCCCCCTTACCCCCCCGCATCATCCACACACTCAAGACACTCCCCCTTACCCCCTCCCCCACCATCCACACACGTCAAGACACGCCCCTTACCCCCACCATTACACACACACTCAAGACAGCCCCCTTACCCCCCCATCATCCACACACGCAACCACCCCTTCCCCCTCCCCCCCACCATCACCACACACACCCAAAGACACACCCCTTAACCCCCCCCACCACACACACACTCAAGACACGCCCCCTTAACCCCCCCACCACACACACACTCAAGACACGCCCCCTTAAACCCCCCCACCACACACCACACTTTTTTTCAGAACCCACGCCCCCTTAACCCCCCCACCATCCACACACACACAAGATCACGCCCCACCCCCCCACCACACACACACCTCAGACACGCCCCCCCCCACCCACCACACACACACTCAAACACGCCCCCACCACCACACACACACTCAAGACACCCCCCCACCACCAACAACACACACTCAAGACACACCCCCCCACCATCCACACACTCAAGACACGCCCCCCCACCATCCACACACACTCAAGACACCCCCCCCACCATCCACACACTCAAGACACCCCCCCACCACCACAACACACTCAGACACGCCCCCCACCATCCACAACACACACCTCAAGGACCACGCCCCCCCACCATTCACACACACACTCAAGACACGCCTCCCCACCATCCACACACACTCAAGACACGCCCCCCCACCTTCCACACACACACTCAAGACACGCCCCCCCACCATCCACACACTTCGATGGCCACCACCCCCACGGTGGAGACAAGCATGCTGCTGGCCGTGTGCACTGCTATGGCCCCGCCCACGCCGTGGCCAACCAGCACGATGGGGGGCGGAGCTTCACCGTAGCACGCCTTCACCACATTGGCTACATCTCTGGGAGGATGGGGGGGGGGAGCGACAGTGAGGAGGAGGAGTGAGATGTGTGTGTGGTGTGTGTTGTTGTTGCTTTGTGTGTGTGTGTGGGGAGAGAGGGAGGAGGAGAAAAATATGGAGGAGGAGAGGAGGGATAGTGGTAGAGGAGAGGAGGAAGGTTAGATGTCGTTCGTAAATAGGGTTAGGGGAGGAGGGAGGAGGGAGGAAGGAGAGAGAAAAAGAGAAGGCAGAAAGAGAGAGACGAGGAAGAGAGAGGAGGAAGAGTGAGAGAGAGAAAAGAAGCAGGAGGAGAAGAAGAAGAGAAGAAGAGGGAGGAGAGAGTGGTGAGGTTACTCACACCAGACATGGCAGAGAATAGCCAGAGTTTGATGGTGACCTTTCCCCTGTGACCTCACCGTGACCCCTGAGGTCCATGGCCAGCACCCTACAGGTCACCCTCCTGGAGTGCGAGCAGCCAACCCACAACAACAACCAAACAACAAACAGTATACACACTAGTACACTAGTACACACTGTACTACTACACACTAGTACACTAGTACACACTACTGTACTACTACACACTAGTACACTAGTACACACTGTACTACTACACACTAGTACACTAGTACACACTACTGTACTACTACACACTAGTACACTAGTACACACTACTGTAGTAGTACACACTAGTACACTAGTACACACTACTGTACTACTACACACTAGTACACTAGTACACACTGTACTACTACACACTAGTACACTAGTACACTAGTACACACTGTACTACTACACACTAGTACACTAGTACACACTACTGTACTACTACACACTAGTACACTAGTACACACTGTACTACTGCACACTAGTACACTAGTACACACTAGGTACTGGCAGGCTATAGTGGAGTGCTCTGGTGTGTGTTGTGTAATGTGTGTGTGCGGTGTGTGTGTGAGAGAGTGGTGTGGTGTGGTGTGTATGGTTCGGGTTGTGTGTGGTGGTTGTGTGTTGTGTGTGTATGTGCGTGTGTGTATCGGTGGTGTGTGTGTGTGTGTATGGTGTGTGTGTGTATGGTGTGTGTTACCGAGCACACAGCCCAGGACAGAGCAGAGTATCCTCCACCATGCAGCAGCACCAGCAGGGGTCCATCTGAGCCGCTCTGGTAAACCCTGAACACGTCCTCCGACACACACACATCCTGCTGCTGCTCAAAGTACTGACACCATGGTACTGCAGAGAACACTGGTGGGCTGGGCACACCGCTGAAACACACACACACACACACACCATACCACACACCACACACACACACACCACACACACATACACCACACACACACCACACACACCACACACCACACACACCACACACACCACACACACATACACCACACACACACACACCACACCATACACACACCACACACACATACACCACACACACACACACACACACCATACCACACCACACAACACACCATGCCACCACCACACACACCATACACACACCATACAGCAACACCACACACACACACCATACACACAGCATACACACACATCACCATACACACACCATACCACACAGCATACACACGACACACACCACACACACATACACCACACCCATACACAGCAACACACCACACACCAAACACACCATACACACCACACCACACACACCATGCCCCCACACACATCACACACCATACTCACACCATACACACACACACACACCACACACAACCATACACACCCATACACACTCACACACACACACAGTCACACCACACACAACACCAACACACACAGCACGACCAGTCATCGCACAGAAACAACTCTCCACCGTTCTAGAACGTTGGCCGTCATCTGTGTTCTAGAACGTTCCCTCTGGATACTGACTTTTCCGTCTCACACTTCTCCTCCCACGTCTTGGGCAGGGGGCAGGTGTCGGCCGCAGGGGGGGTGTGTGAGTCCATCGGGTGCGAAGGCTCCGGGTGAGACGAGCGACCGACCTGAGAGAGACTCTCCTCACCTGATCCAGGGTCTTCCATCTGAACTGTGCTGTGTTCTCCGGGGTCCTCACACTTATATACCCCCCTACGATCGCCCCCACCTCCCCCTCTCCTCCCCTCTACCCCTGATCTACAATGATGGACAGTGTAGGAAGTTTGTCAAGAGTATGTTGCATCCTCATTGGCTCATGTAAACGAGTGGCGTCGTCAAGCTGACATGAGGTGTATCACCACAAAACACACAACACACACTGAACACACACATCACAACACACACACAAACACAGATTAACACACACACACACACACACATGAACACACACACATGAACACACACACACACACATGAACACACACACATGAACACACATACATGAACACACACACACACACACACTTAGACACATATTGTTTCAGCTCAGGTGCTGGTGACAAACAACTTAAGTTTCTCTGGCAACAATTGCAGCATTATATAGTTTGTGTGTGTGTGTGTGTGTGTGTGTTTGTGTGTGTGTGTGTGAGTGAGTCTGTCTGTCTTACAAGTTATGTCTATCCGAACTAATTTGACTCAGAAACCCGATTACTCTTTCTTTCTGTCTCTCTATCTCTCTCCACCCCTTCTCCCTCTCCCCCCTCTCTCACACTCCCTCTTCCCTCTCCCCCATCTCTCCACCCCTTCTTCCCTCTCCCCCCTCGCTACCTCACCCCCCTTCTCTCTCTCCTCTTGCGCCTGCTGGGGGCGGTTTCTCTGTCTCCCTCCTGTCTCTTCCTCTCCACTGCTCTTTCTTCTCTCTCTCATCTCTCTACTCTCCCACTCCTGTTCTCTCTCTCCCTGCTCTCTCTCTCTCTCTCTCCCTCCTGTCTCTCTCTCTCTCCCTGCTCTCTCTCTCTCTCCCTGCTCTCTCTCCCTCCTCTCTCTTCCTGCTCCCTTCCGCTCTCCCTCTCTCTCTCTCCCTGCCTCCTCTCTCTGTGCCTGCTGGGCGTGTCTCTCTCTCCCTCCTCTCTCTCTCTCTCTCTCTCTCCTCTCTCTCCCTCCTCTCTCTCTCTCTGCTCTCTCTCCCTCCTCTCTCTTCCTGCTCTCTCTCTCTTGCTGCCTGCTGGGGGGCGTTCCTTCTCTCTCTCCTCCTCTCTCCATTCTGGTTCTCTACACCCTCTACAATGGCCTGCTGTCGTACAACTCCTCTCTCGGTCTCTCTGAAGACCGTCCTGGACCCGTGTCTGACGCTGGTCGCTCAAGCGTCGCTCGTCGGAGGACAGAAGCGATGGGATTCTCGTCAGTGTCGACGGGAACTTCTTGTAGAAGGAACTATCTCTTGAAGCGTGGTGAGTAGTGAGTCCCAGCGTGAGCTGCAGAAGGAGCAGTGAAACACCAGTAAACATGGTGTTCTTATGGCTGATTGAGGAGACCAGAGGAGACCAGAGGAGACCAGAGGAGAGGCGCTTGCCTGCAGAAAATAAATATTTCAGGTATCTAGGTTGCCATTTGTATCCTCAGGGACATGGAACTGTGGAGCTAGAGGAAAAGAGGGGAGGGGATAGAGAGAGGGAGAGGAAAAGGAAAGGAAGGGAGAGGAGCTGAAGAGGAAGAGAGAAGGAGAGAAGGGAGAGGAGAGGGACAAGGGGGAAGGGGAGAGAAAGAGAGTGAAAGAGAGAGGCTGAAAGCGAAGAGAGAAGAGAGAGGAAAGAGAGGAGGAGAAGAGAGAGTGAAGGAGGAGAGGTAGCAGAGAGAAAGATGAGAAGGGAGAGGAGTAAGAGAGAAGAGAGGAGAAAGAAAGAAGAAGAGAGAGAGGGAGGGGAATAGAGTGGCCTACAATCATGCGTCTTCTCACAGCATAGGGTGGGTCTTGTTTTATATAAAGTGTATAACATGATGTTTGTTTAGCGGCTATAACATGTGATGATGTTAGCGTGTATAACATGTGTCTGTGTTTCTGTGTGAGCGTGTATAACATGTGTATTTTTGTGATGTGACGTGAAACATTGTCTGTGTTTCTGCGTTGAGCTGATATAAATGTTTGTTTCTGTTGACGTTGTATACATGTTATTGTTTTGTATATGGAAATGTTAACAGGGTCGTGTTGTTATGGAGCGGCTAAAACATGTACGTGTTTCTGTTGATCGTATAACATGTGTATGTTGTGTGTACGTTAAACATGTGTTGGTTGTGGACCGTGTATAATACATACATGTGATCTTTAAGGTTAAGTGGTTGGTTCTAAACAGGAAGTGTTTTCTGTTCCTGTCAGTGTTCTTGTCTTAGGACCAATCAGTGAGGGGCAACCTCGTCCATTTCACCAATCACCTGTCTCGCTTGGCGGTTCGAGAACTCCGGGGACCAGATCGTTACCATGGAAACCTCGCCGGATGTGGGAGTAGACGGGCTCACGGTTGGAGTCGTTGCCCACGGCAACAGCAGCTGGGGGGCGGAGCCTGCTCTCAGCCTGAACCTCAGCCACCCGCTGACCCCCTGTGACCCTCGCGTCACCACGGATACCAGGAAGCCCGACGGAGGCATCACTTCCTGTGATGGGCGGGACAAACCGGGCGTTGCCATGGAAGCATGTAGGAAGACCAGGATCCCTGCCTTAGTTTGTTACCAGAAGGCCGGGACTAGACAACACACACCTCTATCTCCCAACACCACACACACACCTCTATCTCCCAACACCACACACACACCTCTGTCATCCAACACCAAACACACACTCCTGTCTCCCAACACCACACACACACCTCTGTCATCCAACACCAAACACACACCTCTATCTCCCAACACCACACACACACCTCTGTCTCCCAACACCACACACACACCTCTGTCTTCCAACACCAAACACACACTCCTGTCTCCCAACACCACACACACACCTCTGTCATCCAACACCAAACACACACCTCTATCTCCCAACACCACACACACACCTCTGTCTCCCAACACCAAACACACACTCCTGTCTCCCAACACCAAACACACACATCTATCTCCCAACACCACACACACTGCCACAAGCCCTAAAACACACACACACTCTACCCCTAAAACACACACACTCTCTGCCCCTAAAACACACACACACTCTACCCCTAAAACACACACACTCTCTGCCCCTAAAACACACACACACTCTACCCCTAAAACACACACACACTCTACCCTTACTCCTCCTCAGCAGGAGGTGGGGTGCACCTCCCCAGAGGGGGAGCAGATGCTCCTCCCCCTCGCCACCTCCAGCCCCAAGTGCAGGACCACCGTTGCCGTGACGACGAGAGGGGCAAACGCCGAGCCCGCGTCCCGGAATACCCCGTCTGCGACCTCCGCCCCGGTGTCCACGGCAACGCCAACCCCGGCGCCGACCGCGGGGATCGTTCCTGAAAACGCTTCCGGCTCGGAATCAAAGATGGCCGCCTCCTCGGAGTGTGCGTCTGTGGGCGGGGCCAGAGGACCCACGGCATCTCGGAGTGCCGAGGGGGGCGGGGCATCGGAGGAACGCGCACCCCCGCCGAGACACCCCGGTCGCCAGGGAGACGTAAATGCCATCGCCACTGGCGACACGGCGTCGTCAAGGGCAACGGAGGAGAAGAGCGGGAAGCATGACGAGGAGAGACCTCCAGGGAGATCCGGGACGAGCAGGGAGGCCTGCACCATGACTAGCCCAGAGAGAGAGGCCCCTGCCTGGGGAGGAAAGAGGACGGAGGTGGGAGTGCAGGCTGGGGTGGAGGTGTGTGACAGGGAGACTAACACCAGTCCACTTCTGCTAGAGCCAGACACAGCCTCTAACACGCTGACCAATGGGCTTCCTGCAACTGAAGCCCACTCTGTTCTCATTGGCCTTCCAAGCTGTCACTCAAGCCTGTCCACCAAACAGGAGACGGGGACTGAAGACAAGGCTTTCAGCCCGCCCCTGATCTGTGTTCCCATTGGCCAGCCTCCTTTCCAGCACGTCTGTCAGATAGACATCGAGCTGTGCAGCCAATCAGAAGTCAGCAACCAGAAACAGCAGCCAATCATGAGAGAGAACTCCCGGGAAATTACAAGGGAGGTGACTCAAGAGCTACCAAACTGCCAGGGTGGAGTGAAGGAGGAGCAGGAGGAGCAGGAGGAGCAGGAGGAGCAGCAGCAGGTGCAGCAGGTGGTGTGGGATGAGCAGGGGATGACCTGGGAGGTGTACGGGGCGTGTGTAGACCTGGAGTCCCTGGGTGGGGCCATCCAGTCTCACCTGCAGAGTCGCATCAGAGAGCAGGAGGTTCGGATCCGAACGCTACGCAAATCCATCTCCTCCGACTCCTCAGCCGGCCGGAGGAAGAGGAGGAGGAGGAAGAGGAGGAAGAGGAGGAGCGTGTTCTGCTGCGTGTTCCGTTCCGGCTGCTGCAGAAGAACGTCTGCCTGAATGAAGAACACAAGACACAGAACTTAGACCTTCTAGAAATCTCACTCACTCATTTGGAGCTCTTACACTGGAGTTCTAGAACACACACTTCACTAACTGGAGTTCTAGAACACACACTTCCCTAACTGGAGTTCTAGAACACAGATGCTCCCATTTGTGTCTTCAGAGAAAAAAAGATAAGTCACATGCATTGACTCACACAAGACATCAAAGCAGGAAATCTAACAAACCTTTAACTTTAGCATTGTTCTAAAATGGACAGAACTTGTATTTGTACTGCTAGAAAAGTCATCTAGAATGTTCTAAGCCTGTAATTGAAGCATTGTTCTAGAGTTGTCATGGGAACAGTGTTTTAGGTGAAGTAGCTTTGTGTAGATGTGTTTGTATTCACATGTATTGAACTGGTTTGTTGACAACCTTGTAGCCTCCCTCTTCTCACTCTTCTCACTTTATTATCAACAAGCATCCATCCTCTATCCCTCCATACATCCCTCCATACATCCCTCCATCCATCCATCCATCCCTCCATCCCTGCATCCATCCCTCCATCCATCCATCCCTCCATCCCTCCATACATCCATCCCTCCATCCCTCCATCCATCCCTCCATCCCTCCATCCATCCCTCCATCCATCCTCTATCCCTCCATCCATCCCTCCATCCATCCATCCATCCCTCCATCCCTGCATCCATCCCTCCATCCCTCCATCCCTCCACCCATCCCTCCCTCCATCCCTCCACCCATCCCTCCATCCCTCCATCCATCCCTCCACCCATCCATCCCTCCACCCACCCACCCATCCATCCCTCCCCCCACCCATCCCCTCCATCCCCCACCCAGTCATCCCGTCCATCCCTCCATTCCATACGCATTCCTGCGATCCCGACTCCTATTATGAGATATCATATAATGAAACCCCCCCCAAATTACATTTTATCGCCCAAGTCCATTCCAGTCCCTCCTACTCCACCCGCGATCCCATCCCTCCATCATCCTTCCCTCCATCCTTCCACCATCCCTCCATCCATTCAATTCCTCCACCCACCCATCCCTCCACCCATCGCATCCATCCCTCCATCCAGCCTCCCACCCACCCATCCCTCCATTCTCATATGATAAACGTCTTTCCTTTTAGTTTTGTATTAAGACTTAAAATATAAATTCGTATCTCACAGCTTTTAGGCACTACTTGGAAAGGATGGAAGGAGGCCTGTGTTGTGGTGTGGTGTGTTGTACAGTGAGCGTACGAGCGTGTGTGTGCGGGAGCGTACGAGTGTGTGTGTGGCCATAGGTGTGCCTGTGTTGTGTTGCTAGAGGTGTGACGTTACGATAATTGACACTAAGTGGTCATGGCTCACGACGTCTCCTACAACTCTGTGTCAGACTGCATATGCACGTGTCAAGCACTCCTCCCCCTCTCTTCCCCTCCCCTTCTTCCCCTTC
>BROE01000023.1:10752779-10759457 GCA_036571765.1 Plecoglossus altivelis | reverse complement strand
GTGGTTGTGTGTGTGTGTGTGTTGTGTGTGCGTGTGTGTGTTTGTACCTGGAGGGGCTGTAGACCTGTGTGTGTGTGTGTGTGTGTGTGTGTGCGTGTGTGTGTTTGTACCTGGAGGGGCTGTAGACCATGTGTGTGTGTCGTGTGTGTGTGCCGTGTGTGTGTTTGTTACCTGGGGTGGCTGTAGAGCTGTGTGTATTTGTGGTGTGTGTGTGTGTGTGCGTTTGTACCTGGAGGGGCTGTAGACCTGTGTGTGTGTGTGTGTGTGTGTGTGTGTGTGTGCGTTTGTTTGTGTGTGTTTGTGCGCATGCATACATGTCTGCTGGTGTGTTGTGTGTGTGTGTGTGTGTGTGCGTGTGGTGTGTTTGTAACCTGGAGGGGCTGTAGACCTGTGTGTATTTGTGTGTGTACATGTGTGGTGTGTGGGTGTACGTGTGTGTGTGTGCGTGTGTATGTAACCTGGAGGGGCTTGTAGACTCAGTGTGTATTTTGTGTGTGTACCAATGTGTGTGTGGTGTGTGGAAGTGAAGGGTGTGTGTGTGTATGTACCTTTAGGGGCTGTAGACCTGTGTGTATTGTTGTGTTTGTTACATGTTGTGGTGTGTGTACGTGTGTGTGTGTTGCGTGTGTTTGTACCTGGAAGGGCTGTAGACCTGTGTGTGTTTGTGTGTGTTTGTGTGTATTTGTGTGTGTATTTGTGTGCGTGTGTTTTGTTTGTTTTTAATGGAGGAGACGATCCTCTGGCTGATGAGGAGGTTAGTAATGATTAACACGATGTGTGTGAGAGGTGAACTCCCTGTTTTATGTAAGTGTGACTGTCTGTCTGACTGACTGTCTGTCTGTATGTCTGGTGTGTATGTGTCTCTGTGTGACTGTGTGTGTATGTGTCTCTGTGTGACTGTGTGTGTGTGTGTGTCTCTGTCTGTGTGTGTGTGTCTGTGTCTCTGTGTGTGTGTCTGTGTGGTGTGTGTGTCTCTGTCTGTGTGTGTGGTGCGTGTGTCCTCTGTGTGTGTGTCTCTCTTCTCTCTGTATGTGTGTGTGTGTGTGTGGTGGTCTCTATGTCCTGTGTGTGTGTCCTGCTGTGTGTGTGTCTCTATGTCTCTGTGTGTGTGCTTTGTGGTGTGTCCCTCTGTGTGCTGTGTGTGTGTGGTGTGTCTGTGTGTGTGTGCTCTCTCTCTGTGTGGTGGTTGGTGTGTGTGTGCTGTGTCTGCTGTGTGTGTGTTCATTGCTACATGATGTGTCATGGTGGATTCAGTTCCCTTTCCATTTTGCCGTGTCATCCTTTCACAAGATGTGCTTGTCATGTTCACCCCTCAAACTCCAAAACTGTTTCACATTTTTGGAATATATTCTTTGTCAGACATGTACTCTTTGTGTGTGTGGGTGTGTGTGTGTGTCGTGTGTGTGGGTGTGTCGTGTGTATGTGTGTCGTATGTGTGTCGTGTGTGTGTGTCGTGTGTGTGCACATCCATGTGTGTCGTGTGTGTGTCTGTGTGTGTGTGTGTGTGTCTGTGTGTCGTGTGTGTCGTGTGTGTGTCTGTGTGTCGTGTGTGTGTGTGTCGTGTCTGTGTGTCGTGTGTGTGTGTGTCATGTGTGTGTGTGTGTGTGTCATGTGTGTGTTGTGTGTGTGTGGCGTGTGTGTGTGTCTGTGGTGTGTGTGTTGTGTTGTCGTGTGTGTGTGTGTGTGTGTGTGTGTGTGTATGTGTGTGTGTTTCTTAGTGGGATGATGAAACCAGGCCTCAACGCCATCATGGGTGCCACAGGAAGTGGCAAATCATCGTGAGTAAATCTGACCTCCATCTAACCTCCATCTAACCTCCATCTAACCTCCATCTAACTTCCCTCTAACCTCCATCTAATCTCAATCTAACCTCCATCTAATCTCCATCTAACCTCCATCTAACCTCCATCTAACCTCCCTCTAACCTCCATCTAACCTCCATCTAACCTCCATCTAACCTCCCTCTAACCTCCCTCTAACCTCCATCTAACCTCCATCTTCATGTTCATGTTTGTAATAGTTGAAAAACTGTTCCAACTTTTTTCCCAAACCTTTAGAAACATGTTTTCTTGAAAAGCAGGTGTTTTTCTTTTGCCTGGTCAGGTTTCTGGACGTGCTGGCAGCTCGTAAAGACCCGTCTGGGCTGTCAGGGGAGGTGCTGATAGATGGAGCTCCTCAACCACCAAACTTCAAATGTCTCTCTGGATACGTTCGTGCAGGTTGACGACGCATGCGCACCATGCACACACACACACATCACACTCACACTCCTACACACACACCTCCCCTACAATCACATCACACACACAAGCATGCCCACACACACTGTCTGCCCTACACATAATAATACACCTCCCTACACACACACGTCCCTACACACACACCACCCTGCACACAGCACACACACACTCCCCTACACACAACAACACACCCTGCAACACACACACACCCCTGCACACACACACACACTCCCCTACACACACACACACCCCTGCACACACACACACTCCCCTCCTGCCTCCCCTCCACACACACCCATGCTCCCCTCCTGCCTCCCCTCCACACACACCCACGCTCCCCTCCTGCCTCCCCCGCCCTTCCAGGATGATGTGGTGATGGGGACACTGACGGTGAGGGAGAACTTTGCGTTCTCGGCAGCCCTGCGTTTGCCCTCCTCTGTGTCCCTGGAAGAGAAGAAGAAGAAGGTGTCTAGCCTTATCCAGCAGCTTGGCCTCAGCAAGGTGGCCGACTCACGGGTGAGCTAACGTGTGCGGTGCTAACGTGCGCGGTGCTAACGTGTTCGGTGCTAACGTGTGTGGTGCTAACATGTGTGATGCTAACGTGTGTGGTGTTAATGTGTGTGATGCTAACGTGTGCGGTGCTAACGTGTGTGGTGCTAACGTGTGTGGTGCTAATGTGTGTGGTGCTAACGTGTGTGGTGCTAACGTGTGTGGTGTTAATGTGTGTGATGTTAACGTGTGTGGTGTTAACGTGTGTGATGTTAACGTGTGTGATGCTAACGTGTGCGGTGCTAACATGTGTGATGCTAACGTGTGTGGTGTTAATGTGTGTGATGCTATCGTGTGCGGTGCTAACGTGTGTGGTGCTAATGTGTGTGGTGCTAACGTGTGTGGTGCTAACGTGTGTGGTGTTAATGTGTGTGATGTTAACGTGTGTGATGCTAACGTGTGTGGTGCTAACGTGTGTGGTGCTAACGTGTGTGATGCTAACGTGTGTGGTGCTAACGTGTGTGATGCTAACGTGTGCGGTGCTAACGTGCGCGGTGCTAATGTGTTCGGTGCTAACGTGTGCGGTGCTAACGTGTGTGGTGCTAACGTGTGTGATGCTAACGTGTGCGGTGCTAACGTGTGCGATGCTAACGTGTGTGGTGCTAACGTGTGTGATGCTAACGTGTGTGCTGCTAATGTGTGTGATGCTAACGTGTGTGTAGTGCAAACGTGTGTGGTGCTAATGTGTGTGTGTAGTGCTAAAGTGTGTGTGTGGTGCTAACGTGTGTGGTGTTAACGTGTGTGATGCTAACGTGTGTGGTGCTAACGTGTGTGGTGCTAACGTGTGTGTGTGTGTTTTGCTAACGTGTGTTGCTAACATGTGTGTGGTGCTAACATGTGTGTTGCTAATGTGTGTGTGTGTTGCTGACGTATGTGTTGCTAACGTGTGTGTGTGTTGCTAACGTGTGTGTTGCTAACATGTGTGTGTGTTGCTAACGTGTGTGTGTGTTTCTAACATGTGTGTGTGTTGCTAACATGTGTTGCTAACGTGCTGGGCTCCAGTAGTGGAGGGACCCAGTTGATCAGGGATCTCAGGAGGGGAGAGGAAAGAGTACCAAATCGGTATGGAGCTGATCATGGACCCGTCCGTGCTGTTCCTGGACGAGCCCACCACTGGTCTGGACGCCAGCACTGCCAACTCTGTCCTGCTGCTGCTGAAGAGGTGGGGGATGTAGTCTTTCAGAAAGGAAGCGACCATGTTTGTAGTCCATGTGGCTCAATGTTGACACCGGCTCTGTCACAGCTGTAGGCTTTGTCCCTCTTCCTCCTCCATCTCTCTTCCTCCTCCATCTCTCTACCCTCCTCCATCTCTCTTCCTCCTCCATCTCTCTTCCTCCTCCATCTCTCTTCCTCCTCCATCTCTCTTCCTCCCTCCATCTAACTCTAACCTCCTTTACTTCTCGCTTCCATTTTTCCACACTGCTCCCTCCCTCACCTCCTCCCTCCACCACTCTCTCCTCTCTCTCCTGCCTTCCTCACCCCTGCCCTCCCTTCCTCCCCTCCTCCCCCATTTCCCCCCTCCCCACCCACCCTCCCTCTCCCTCCCCTCCCCTCCCCTTCCCTCCCTCACCTCCCTCCCCTCCTCCCCTCTCCTCCTCCCTCTCCTCCACCCTCCTCCTCTCCCTCCCCCTTCCTCCCCTCCCCTCCCTTCCTCCTTCTCCCTCCCTCCTCCCCCTCTCCCTCTCCCTCCCTCCAGGTGGGCTAGCACGCAGGACCATCATCCTGTCCATCCATCAGCCTCGTTACTCCATCTACCGGCAGTTTGACAGTCTGACTCTGCTGTCAGCCCCGGCAAGCAAGTGTACCACCGGCCCCCGCTCGCCATGAGCGCCCGCCAGTACTTCTCTGACATCGGTACGCTACGCTACGCTACGCTGGGCTAGGCTAAGCCATGCTAGGCTAGGCTACGCTACACTGGGATAGGCTAAGCCACGCTAGGCTAGGCAAGGTTACACTAGGCTAGGCTATGCCATACTAGGGTAGACTAGGCTACGCTAGGCTAGGCTACGCTAGGCTAGGCTACGCTACACTGGGATAGGCTAAGCCACGCAAGGCAAGATTACACTAGGCTAGGCTATGCCATACTAGGGTAGACTAGGCTACGCTAGGGTAGGCTACACTGGGTTAGGCTAGGCTACAGTAGTCTAGGCTAGGCTACACTGGGTTAGGCTAGGCTACACAAGGCTAGGCAAGGCTACACTAGGCTAGGCTAGGCCACATGAGGCTAGGCTTTGCTAGGCTACACTGGGCTAGGCTACACTGCACTAGGCTAGGCTATACAAGGCTAGGCTAGACTACACCATGCCTGCTCTGTCATGCAATGCAATGGTCTGTTGTGCTATATTATGCAATGCTATGCCATTGTATTTCCTATCTGAGGTGATCTGCTTTAAGATAGGCCTTACATCCTGCCTGTGTTGTGCCTACATTACCCAGGGTACACCTGTGAGCCCCACAACAACCCTGCAGACTTCTTCCTGGACGTGATTAACGGGGACTCCACTGCCTTGGCGATGAACGGTGGCAAGGATGCAGATGGTGAGCTGGGATTGGTCCAGGAGCAGGACGTGGGGGGTGGGTTCTGTCATGTCATCCAATAGGAGCTCTTAACTGTATATTAACACATGTATTGTTCCCCTCCTCCACTCCCCTCCTCCTCTCCCCTCCTCCTCTCCCCTCTCCTCCTCCTCCCCTCTCCTCTCCCCTCCCCTCTCCTCCTCCTCTCCCTCTCCTTCTCCTCCCCTCCCCTCTCCTCCTCCCCTCCCCTCCTCCAGAGGTAGACCAAGAGGAGCTAACCAGTGCCAGGCAGGGTATTGAGAACCGGCTGGTCCAGGAGTACCGGAGCTGCCAGTACTACAGAGAGACGAAGGCCCAGCTGGAGAGCATCGTCCTGGGGAAGCAGACCTCCTCTAGACCCCCCTCCCGTACCATCACCTACAACACATCCTTCCTCACTCAGTTCAAATGGGTTCTCAAGAGAACCTTTAAGAACCTCATGTTAAACCCACAGACCTCTTATGCTCAGGTGTGTGAGTGTGTGTGTGTGTGTACTATGACATTTAATGTTGTGTGTGTTGTCAAGTCACACGTGAAGTCATGCTTGTGTGTATCTGTGTCTGTGTGCGTGCGGGTACACCTGTGAGCCCCACAACAACCCTGCAGACTTCTTCCTGGACGTGATTAACGGGGACTCCACTGCCTTGGCGATGAACGGTGGCAAGGATGCAGATGGTGAGCTGGGATTGGGTCAGGGCAGGACGTGGGGGTGGGTGTCTGTCATGTTATCATAGGAGCCTTAAAAACTTGGTATATTAACAATGTATTGTTCTCCTCTCCACTCCCTCCTCCTCTTCCCCTCCTCCCTCTCCCCTCTCCTCCTCTTCCCTTCTTCCTCCCCCTCCTCTCCTCCTCTCTCCGCTCTCTTCTCCTCCCCTCCTCCTCTTCCCCCTCCCCTCCCCTCCTCCTCAGAGGTAGACAAGAGGAGTCCTAAGCAGTCTTGCCAGGCAGGGTATTGAGAACCGGCTGGTCCAGGAGTACCGGAGCTGCCAGTACTACAGAGAGACGAAGGCCCAGCTGGAGAGCATCGTCCTGGGGAAGCAGACCTCCTCTAGACCCCCCTCCCGTACCATCACCTACAACACATCCTTCCTCACTCAGTTCAAATGGGTTCTCAAGAGAACCTTTAAGAACCTCATGTTAACCCACAGACTCTTATGTACAGGGTGTGAGTGTGTGGTGTGTGTGTTAGAGAGAGAAAAATATAGTGGGTATGTGTGTGTGAGCATGTATACGGGTGTGTGTGTGTATACGTACATTGAGTGTGTGTGTGAGTCCATGTGTGTGTCTGTGAGTGCGTGTGTGTGTATATGTGTGCGCGTGTGTGCGTGTG
>BROE01000023.1:10745279-10750279 GCA_036571765.1 Plecoglossus altivelis | reverse complement strand
ACACAGTACTCGACACACATGACCCACACACACACACACCACACTCCAAACACACCTCACACACTACAAACACACACAACACACAAACAAAAACACACACACACACTACACGTACACCACACCACACACACTCACAACACTAGGGCTGCAACTAACGATTATTTCGATAATCGATTCATCTGTTGATTATTTTTATTATTATTTCCAACCTTTTATTCAAAAACAGAACTGACGGTGCAAATTCACAGCGCAAAAAATCCTCAGAAAGTGCAAAAACAGGTTGCTCTTTTAACATCCCTGAGCTGTTAAAAGTAATAAAAACGAAAAACAATATATAATACTGTTTTTTTTAATAAAGTGCAAAAGAAGTGTTTAAAGTTTTTTTTAGTGTTTTTGTTTACAGGGACCTGAGCTGTCAGAACAATACATCTCTTTTTTTTGTGAAAAATACAAATCAGAAAACTTAACAGGATTTGCTTTGAATTACAATGTTACTAGGTCTCTCCGAGTGGTCTTTTCGTCTACCGCCGCTTCTGCTAAATTTATTTATTTATTTATGCTCCGCTTCGCGCTCAACCGCGCTTTTTATACTCAAACATCTACGTGTCTTAATCGGGTGCGTGCGAGGGCGCAGAGTAATCGCGGCACGACAATGAGTCGATGTATTTCGATAATACGATTCATCTGTTGATTGATTTTTATGAAGTTAATTCGATTAAGTCGTAAAGAAAGACAATCCCCTGAATTTTCAACGTTTTGTTCAAAAACAGAACTGACGGTGCAAATTCACAGTGCAAAAAATCCTCAGAACGTGCAAAAACAGGTTGCTCTTTTAACATCCCTGAGCTGTTAAAGTAATAAAAAACAAAAAATGTTTTTTTTAATAAAGTTGTACAGAAAAAAATATATATTTTGTTAAAGGGGACCTGAGCTGTTCACGAAAATAACATCTTTTTTTTTTCTTTTTTTTTTTTGAAAAATACAAATCAGAAAACTTAACAGGATTTGTTTGAAAGTTACAATGTTACGATTAATCGATTAATCGTAAAGAAAAAATCCCATTAATTTCCAACCTTTTATTCAAAAACAGAACTGACAGTGCAAATTCACAGTGCAAAAAAATCCTCAGAACGTGCAAAAACAGGTTGCTCTTTTAACATCCCTGAGCTGTTAAAGTAATAAAAAACAAAAAACAAAATATGTTTTTTTTAATCAAGTTTACAGAAAAATGTATATTTTTGTTTAAAGGGACCTGGCTGTCAGAACGCTACATCTTTTTCTTTCTTTTTTTTTTTGAAATATACAAAATTCAGGAAAACTTAACAGCGATTTGTTTGGAAGTTTTACATATGTTACTCGATTAAGTTATGAGATCAAAAAGGGAAAAATCCATTATTTTCCAACCTTTTGTTCAAAAACAGAACTGACGGTGCATATTCACAGTGCAAAAAATCCTGAGAACGTGCAAAAACAGGTTGCTCTTTTAGCATCCCTGAGCTGTTAAAGTAATAAAAAAACAAAACAAACAATATGTTTTTTTTAATCAAGTTTACAGAAAAATGTATATTTTTGTTTAAAGGGACCTGAGCTGGCAGAACATAATCTTTTTTTTCTTTTTCTTTAACAGAACAAATACCAAAACTTACAGGATCCTTGTTTGAAAGTTACACTGTTAAGATAATATTAGAAATCAAAAGCAAAAGAATCCCATTAATTTTCAACCTTTTATTCAAAAACATAACTGACAGTGCAAATTCACATTGCAAAAAATCCTCAGAACGTGTAAAAACAGGTTGCTCTTTTAAATTCCCTGAGCTGTTAAAGTAAAAAAAAAAAAATGTTTCGTTTTTTAGATAGAGTGTTACAGGGAAAAAACAGTATATTTTGTTTTCTTTAAAGGGAACCTGAGCTGCAGAAACAATACATCTTTTTTATATAAAGAAAAATACAAATCAGAAAACTTAACAGGATTTGTTTGAAAGTTACAATGTTACGATTAATCGATTAATCGTAAAGAAAAAATCCCATTAATTTCCAACCTTTTATTCAAAAACAGAACTGACGGTGCAAATTCACAGTGCAAAAAATCCTCAGAACGTGCAAAACGTGCTTTTAACATCCCTGAGCTGTTAAAGTAATAAAAAACAAAAAATGTTTTTTTTAATAAAGTTTACAGAAAAAAAAAATATTTTTGTTTAAAGGGACCTGAGCTGTCAGAACAATACATCTTTTTTAATAAAGAAAAATACAAATCAGAAAACTTAACAGGATTTGTTTGAAAGTTACAATGTTACGATTAATTAATAAATCGAAAAGAAAAAATCCCATTAATTTCCAACCTTTTATTCAAAAACAGAACTGACAGTGCATATTCACAGTGCAAAAAAACCCTCAGGATGGTGCAAACAACAGGTTGCCTGTTTAGACATCCCTGGCTGTTATAGAGTAATAAAAAACAAGAATGGTTGTTTTTTATAAAGTTCACAAGAAAGATGTGATATTTTGTTTAAGGGACCTGAGCGTGTCAGAGCAATACATTCCTTTTTTTTTTTTTTTTTTTTTTTTTAGAATATCAAATCAGAAGAACTTAACAGCGGATTTGTTTGGAAAGGTAGAATTTCTTCTCTACACTACACTCACTCACTGCCTCCCTTTGTTCAGACATTTTGCATTGCAATGCAAAGCTGGCGCGTCTCCCCTGGAGTCAATCCTGTCACTTATCAGCCAATCAAAAAGAATTAAGCGGCTACACAATAGCCAATCAGAAAATAACACTATTGTATCTGGGTAAGATTTAACTCAACAACCAATCAAAAAAGAAAGGGGTTAGAGATCACTCTTGTCTGTCTTCAAAACTTAAGAGCCCCTAGGTTTTTGTCATTCAAAGCTGGGGGGGGGGGTTTTGTTTGGCGTCTCGTTTTCATTTGTGATAAAATGTCGCTTTTGCATATTTTTCAATTAACACACTTTTTTTTGAATGATTTAGTATGAAATGCTACCACACCTTGGATGACTTGGGTCGTAATGATTTCTCTGCCTCCGCCATGTGTATCAGAACAATGTTACGGGTTTCTCCGATGGTCTTTCCTCTAACTTCGATCCGTTCCGCTCCGCTATTTATTTAATTTTGCTCCGCTCTGCTTCGCGCTCAACAGCGCTTTTTATACTCAAACATCTCCATGTCTTATTGAGAGGCGTAATAATCACGCGACACAACGAATCGATAACGAAATTCGTTGCCAACTCTTAATAATCAAATTTTATCGATCTTTATCGATTCGTTGTTGCAGCCTACAGCAACAGCTCACAGCGGCACGACACCAGTGACGCACACCACAGCACCAATCACACGACACACAATGACACACACCGTGACACACACACACAGCACCATACACGCTCACAAACACCTCACGACAGACACACACTCCCTCCTCTCTTGCAGGGGTTGAAACCTACAGCTGAAGCCTTTTTCATCTTCCTGTTCACGGTTGCCTTGGTTGCGTACACTGCCACCTCCATGACGTTGGCCATCTCGGCTGATCAGAGTGTGGTTGCCATCGCCAACATCTTCTTGACCATCTCCTTTGTCTTCATGATGGTGACACAAACACACACACCTGCATACGCTTGGTCACCACAACCGATGCGCACAAGACAAAATAACAGGCTTTAATTCAGTGTCAGTATTGAATTTGTGCATGTGTGTGGGGTGTGGTATGTGTGTGTGTTGGTGTGGGTGTGTGTGTGTGTGTATGTCTGTGGTGTGCTGTCTGTGTGTGTGTGTGGTGTGTGTGTGGTATTGTGTGTTGTGGTGGTGTGGTGTCTTGGTGTGTGTGGTGTGTGTGTGTCTGTGTCGTGTGTGTTGTGTCGTGTGTGGTATGGTGTGAGTTGTGTAGTGTGTGTGGTGTGGTGTGTGGTGTGTGTGTGTGTGGTATGTGTGTGTGTGTGTGTGGTGTGTGTGTGTGTGGTTGTGTGTGTGGTGTGGTCAGATTTTTCATGGTGCTGTGGTGGTGAATTCCCAGCATTGTGAGTGTGGCTGGTCCTGGCTGAGTACTTAAGCATCCCTCGATATGCACTCGCAGTGAGTACACTCACACTCACACACTCACACACGAACACTTGCACACAGGACTTCTCAATATATATACTCACTTTCACACGACACATCACCACGACACACTCAATACACGTACACCACACACAAGGAGGTATACAGACACAGCACGGATAGCCACCCACACTCATACAGCACACAGGCTGGGCACGAACTTGCATACAGGCGACAGGAGACACAGCGACGACATCTGGGGACAGTACCAGCACACACACACAGTACACACACACACAGTACACACACACACAGTACACACACACACAGTACACACACACTCAATAACGTTGCTCCTTCTTCAGAGTTAACCGTAGGGGTGTGTGTGTGTCTTTATACTGTGTGTGTGTGTGCGTACTGTGTGTGTGTGTATACTGTGTGTGTGTGTGCGTACTGTGTGTGTGTGTGCGTACTGTGTGTGTGTGTGTATACTGTGTGTGTGTGTGTGTTTCGCAGGGTCTGCAGATAAATGAGTTTGTGGGTCTGCAGTTCTGTGACAACATCCCTCTGCCCTCCGCGTCACCTGGCAACGGGACCATCATCCCACCTCAGTTGGTGTAAGCTATGCTATAACCAACACAGCCAAACACTCTCTGCTCATTGGTCCACAGCTGCGATGACATCAGAGGTGTGTCCTCCATCCCTGCTATCCTTTCTCTTTTCTCATTGGAGGAGGAGATGTCAGGACCCTCCCCTCAAAGCCAATTGGAGGGAGCTCGGAGGTTCTCTTGTGGCTGTATCCTCTGGCGCCCTCTGGTGGACAGACATTGCACTGCACCACCCTAACCCAAAACCTAACCACACCCAAACTCTATACATACACCCACCCTAAACTTGTCCACACCCTAACTCTGTCCACGCCCTAACCACACACCTGAGTTCAAACTGC
>BROE01000023.1:10740279-10742779 GCA_036571765.1 Plecoglossus altivelis | reverse complement strand
GTGAGACGATCATGGCTTCCAGACTAGCAACACTGTGTCTGTTCTCTCTGTTCCTGCTACAGCGTTCTGCTACCGCACACACAGGTCAGTACTGACGGATACCTGCAGATCAAAAGATATACCTGCTGTTTAGCTATTGCGTGGGAGTAAGATGTGTGTGTGTGGGAGTGTGTTGTGTGCGAGTGAGTGCATGTGTGTGGGAGTGTGTCGTTGGAGTTTGTGTGGGAGTGTTGTGTGTGTGTGAGTGTGTGTGGGATAAGTGTGTGTGTGTGTGATGTGTGTGAGTGTGTGTTTGAGTAAGTGTTGTGGGAGTAAGCGAGGTGTGTGAGTGAAGCTAGTGTGTGAGTGAGGTAAGTGTGTGAGTGTTGAGTAGTGTGTGTGAGTGTGGGTGATAAGTGTGTGTGGGAGTGTGTGGTGTGTGGGAGTGTGTGAGTGTGTGGGAGTAAGTGTGTGAGTGTGTGTGTGAGTCAAAGTGTGCTGAGTGTGTTGTGAGTAAAGTGTGGTGGTGTGTAGAGGATGTGTGAGTGTGTGGTTTGTTTTTGAAGTGAAAGTTTTTTGGTTTTTGTGAGTGTGTGGTTGAGTCAAGGGTGTGAGTTGTGTGGGGTAAGTGTGTGAGGAGTGAGGTGTGTGTGAAGTGAGTGTGTGAGTTGTGTGTGAGTGTGTGAGGGAGTAAGTTGTTGAGTGTGTGTGTGAAGTGTGTGAAGTGTGTGAGAGAGTGTGTGAAGAGTGTGTTGAGTTAAGTGTGTGAGTGTGTGGTGAAAGGGAAGGGAGTAAGTGTGTGAGTGTGTGAGTGAGGTGTGTGAGTGGTGTGTGAGTAAGTGAAAAAGCAAACTTCACACTTCATGGACCTACCTGATCAGGTAGATATAAAAACTGAGTGCAGATGAAAGTGTGAGTGTGCCGTGTTCCAGAACTTTCTAACTGGCGTCTATGTGTTTGTCTTCCTGTCCTGACTGTTCTACCTGCATGACCTCCGTCCCTCCCCCCAGGAGGGCAACGCCCTGGGCCTGTAGGGTTCCTGCCAGGGTTCTTGCCAGGGTTCCTGCCTCCAGAACTGGATGGTTCTCCTGTTACCCAACCCTGTAGGGCTCGACCTCCTCTGGACACGACCAGAAACACTGTGACTTCAACTACCACAAGAACTACAACTGCCACAAGAACTACAAAACCCACAAGAACTACAACTACCACAAGAACTACAAAACCCACATTCCTTCCAGCTCCCAGGCTCTACCTTCAGGCCAATCACAGGCTCTGCTTGTCAATTTGTGGGCTCAGACTGCCTTCTTATTGGCTGCTGCCTGGATACAGACTCCTCCCCTACATGCCCATAGGACACTGTCTTTTCCTGAAGGGCGTGGCCTGCAGAGTGATGTCACATGGACTGGTGTCACGTGTTGATTGTAGAAGAAGGTTCGGATTGGACGTATGGTCAGGAATCCACATACGTACACACAAAAGGTTCAGCTCACACACATTCAGCATTCACTCACACACACACATTCCACGCACCACACCCACATTTCAACTTGCACACATCTGTCTAACTGGAGATAAGGCAGCACCAAACAGCACGACTTCGACACACCACCATTTCAGACACACCATTCAGACACACAAGTCGACAGACAGGCGCAGACTAGACAGCACACGGGCAGAGGCAGGTCTGCAAGGCAGGGCAAACAACAGGACAGAGCAGACAGACAGACAGACAGAGCGCAGGGCAAGCAGGCAGGCAAACAGACAGACAGACAGTCAGTCAGTCAGACAGACAGGCAGACAACTGTATTAGACAACACAGAATACAAACGGTTGTATGTTACATGTCTCAATAAAAACACAGTCATTGTTGTCCGTGTGTGTCCGTCTGTGTGTGGAGGTGTTGGAAGGGTGTGTTGTATTGTGCGTGTCCTCCGAGATTGTGTGTGTGCGTTTGTGAGAGTGTGTGTGTGATTGTGTGTGTGCGCGGTCGTTGTCGTGGCGCATGGCGTGGGAATGCGAACACCTTTTTTCGTTGGTTGTTCCTTTGGAAGTGTTTTACCTTGAACACACACACAGACACGCATCTATACAGGTTGTGTTTGTTGTGTGTTGTGTGTCGTGTGTGCTGTGTGTGTGATGTGTGGTGTGTGTGTTATGTGTGTGTTGTGCTGTCTTGGCTATTGTGTGTGTGTGTGTAGCTAGTGTGTGTGTGTGTCGGTGTGGTGTGTGTGTATGTGTGTGCCATGTTATGTGTGTGTGTTGTGTATTGTATGTGTGATGTGTGGTGCGTGTGGTGTATGTGTGGTGTGGTGTGTGTGTGTGAGTGCGTGCGGTGTGCGTTGTGGGTGTGTTAGGATGTTGTGTGTGTGTGTGTGTGTGTGTTATAGTGTGTGTGTGGTGTATGTATAGTGTGTGTGTGTGTGTGTTGTGTGTGTATAGTGTGTGTGTGTGTGTGTGTGTAGTGTGTGTGTGTGTGTGTGTGTGTATGAGTGTGTGTGTGTGGTGCTGTGTGTGTGTA
>BROE01000023.1:10707266-10725169 GCA_036571765.1 Plecoglossus altivelis | reverse complement strand
GGGTGTCAGTCTCTAAAACTCTTCAAAGAACTTAACTGAGACATGTAATTGACTTGTGTGTGTGTGTGTATGTGTGTGTGTGTGTATGTGTCTGTGTGTGTGTGTGTATGTGTGTGTGTTGCAGGGAAGAGGGCTACATCCCTAGTAACTATGTGACAGAGAAGAAATCAGATGACCTGCATCAGTATCTGTGAGTGACATCATCACACTTTACCTCACCACTTGTGACATCATCACTTGTGACATCATCACTTGTGACATCATCACTTGTGACATCATCACATTCATCCCCGCTCACTCACCTAAAACCTGTTTGTTGATTCTTTGTTCCAGCTGGTACAGTAAACAGGTCAACAGGAACAGGGCTGAGGAACTTTTGAGAAGAGAGGTAGGTTCTAGAACCATCACATGACACGTTCTAGAACTATCAAATGACACGTTCTAAAACCATCAAATGACACGTTCTAGAACCACCACATGACACGTTCTAGAACCATGACATGACAGATTCTAGAATTAAATTTAAATCAATTGAGCATCTGAAATCAAATTCGATACATTGAGGATTAATTAGTTGATAACAGTTGATTCAGTAGAGTGTGACTCAGTATTCTGATTCCGTAGTGTGACTCAATAGTGTGACTCAACAGGGATTCTCAGTGGTGTGACTCAGTAGTTTGACTCAGTAGTTTGATTCAGTAGTTTGATTCAGCAGTGATTGTCACTAACGATAGTGTGGCGCCCCCTGCAGGATAAAGAGGGAGGCTTCATCGTTAGAGACTCCAGCAATGATGGAGCATACACAGTCTCTCTGTATACCAAGTCTGGGTAGGTCCTCCTGCAGGGTGTGTGTGTGTGCGTGTGTGTGTGTGGTGTGTGGTGTGTGTGTGTGTGATGGTGTGTGTGGTGTGTAGTGTGTGTGTGTGGCGTGTGCGTGTGTGTGATGTATGTCGTGTGTGTGCGTATGTGGTGTTGTGTGACTGTGCAGTGTGTGCGTGTGTGTGTTTGTGTGTGTATGTGTGTATGTGTGACTGTGCAGTGTGTGTGGTGGTGTATCGTGTGCGTGTGGCAGTGTGTGTGTGTTGTGTGTAGTGTGTGTGGTGCAGGCCACATTAGATGAACACTACTATACTGAAGCAGACTGGTGTGTGTGTGTGTGTGTGTGTTGTGGTGGGTGTGTGTGTGGTGTGGTGTAGTGCTGTGTTGTGTGTGTGTGTGTGGTGTGTGTAGGAAAGGCGGGGCAGCAAGTGAAGCACTACCACATTAAGTGTACCGAGAGCAAGCAGTTTTACCTGGCAGAAGAGACAAACTGTAGTAACACTATAGCCTGCAGTCATCGAATACCCACAGAACTAAACGTGCGGTAGGCGCCAGGTTTAGAAGCACACATACCTGAGCCTCAGCCCACCGAGCAGCACAGGGCGAGGTGTGCATGGTGTACAGGTTGTACATGTATGTGTCATGTGTAGTGTGTGTGTACAATTGTACAGTGTGGTACAGCGCTGTGTACATGTGTACAGGTGTACATGTGTACAGGTGGTACATGTGTGTACATGTGTACAGGTGGTACATGTGCACAGGTGAACATGTGTGTACATGTGTACATGTGTACAGGTTTGACATGGTGTTTTGACCATGTTGTCACAGGTTGAACTGTTGTGTCCAGCGTGTACAGTGTACAAAATGTGGGTGGGTTTTAACATGTGTTTAGCATGTGCTAAAAGGCTGTACTAAGTGGGTACGAGGTGTAAACAGTGTACATGTGTACAGGTGTACAGGTGTACATGTATGCAGATGTACCTGTGTCCTTCCCCAGGACTGGTGGCCAGGCTCAGGTACCCAGTGGGACCGAAACACACAGCTGCACCATCTACTGCTGGCTTCAGTTATGGTAAACACACCTCCATCCCTCCATCCTCCATCTCTCCATCCCTCCATCCTCCATCTCTCCATCTCTCCATCTCTCCATCCCTCCATCCTGCCAGTCTCTCCATCTCTCCTCCCCATCCCTCCATCCCCTCCCTCTTCCAGTCCTCTCCATCCTCCATCTCTCCATCCTCACATCCCTCCATCTTCCAATATTATTTCTCCATCTCTTCCGGTGCTCTCCATCCTCCATCTTCTCATTCTCGATCGTCTCCATCCTACGCCTCCATCCCTCCATCCTCCATCTCTCCATCTCTCCATCCTCCATCCTCCATCCCTCCATCTCTCCATCTCTCCATCTCTCCATCTCTCCAGGCATGCACACACAGGCATAAACACAGGTATCCACACACATATGCACACACAGACATACACACACACATAGGAACACATGTAAAGAATGCATACACACTGACGCACACACACGTACACGGACACCACACACACAAACACACACACACACAACCACACAACACACACACGAACACACACTGGCAAATGAGAGAGATTACAGGCCACTTGTAATCTCTCTCCATGTTTGTGCTCCCTCTCCTGTTGTGCGGAGCAGAGAAGTGGGAGATCAGCCCCCTTGATCTGACCTTCATGAAGGAGCTGGGTAGTGGTCAGTTTGGGGTGGTGCGTCTGGGCATGTGGAGGGGTCGGCACAAGGTGGCCATCAAAGCCATCAAAGAGGGAGCCATGCTGGAAGAGGACTTTATAGAGGAGGCCAAGATCATGATGTAGGTAACACACACACGTAACACACCATGTACAGCACACGCTACACACACCACAATCGTTGCGCCTTGACAAAACACCACATCGTACGGTGACATTAATCACAGGGTCAGGGTGTTAGGTCAGTTATTCACGAACACGTACACACAACGTCATGATGTAGGTAACACACACACACACCCAACACACACACAACCAATACACACACACTAACCACACCACACACCCACACTACATACCACACACACACAACACCAACACACACAGACCACACACACACCACCAACACCACACACACACTATACACCACACAACACCAACATGCACACACACCCACACCACATAACACACACACACCCACACACACACACACCACACACACACATACACACTACACACCACACACACACACTACACACTATTCACCACACATACGCACAGACACATACAGGTACAACACACGCAGGTGTCCCACAAATGTTCTAGATCACCATTTGGTTCTTCCTGGTCTTGTATGTTATCGGTTCTGATCTAGGTATGTTCTAGTTGTTCCAGGTACACACCAAGGTTCCACGTGTGTTGTAGATGGTTCTAGGTTCTGTTCTATGTTCCAGGTACGTTCTAGATGACCAGTACAGCGGTTCTTCAGGGGCTAAGTTCCCAGTGAAGTGGTCTTCTCCTGAAGTTCTTCACTTCTGCAAATACAGCAGCAAGTCAGACGTGTGGTCCTTCGGTCAGGAAACACACTCAGTCATCTGTGTGGTGTGTGTGTGTGCACACTACAGGATACACACCCCACACCAAGGCCACACACACACTCACACACTACCACACACCACTGCTACCAAAGCCCACCACCACACACTAATACCACACACCCAGACCAACACATGTACAACTACATACCAACACACACACACTCCACCACACACACACTACATACACAAACAACACGCTGTATATAGGCGTATATACACATGCCTCAAGCACATACACACATATGGATGTACTGTACAGACAAGGACTGCACACACACTCCACACACAAAAGCCACCCTCACAAACACACACAAACAAAAACACAAACACAAATGTACTCCACCGACAATTACACACACACACACCCACCACACACTTATAAACACACAAACATATATATACACACACATACACACCCTCACCACAACACACACCCACACACGCATACACACTCACACACCACACACACACACTACACACTATTCACCACACATACGCACAGACACATACAGGTACAACACACGCAGGTGTCCCACAAATGTTCTAGATCACCATTTGGTTCTTCCTGGTCTTGTATGTTATCGGTTCTGATCTAGGTATGTTCTAGTTGTTCCAGGTACACACCAAGGTTCCACGTGTGTTGTAGATGGTTCTAGGTTCTGTTCTATGTTCCAGGTACGTTCTAGATGACCAGTACAGCGGTTCTTCAGGGGCTAAGTTCCCAGTGAAGTGGTCTTCTCCTGAAGTTCTTCACTTCTGCAAATACAGCAGCAAGTCAGACGTGTGGTCCTTCGGTCAGGAAACACATCAGTTCCATTGTGTGTGTGTGTGTGTGGTGTGTGGTGTGTGTGTGTGTGTGTGTGTGTGGTGTGTGTGTGGTGTGTGTGTGTGTGTGGTGGTGTGTGTGTGTGTGTGTGTGGTTGGTGTGGTGTGTGTGTGTGGTGTGTGTGTGTGTGTGTGGTGTGTGTGTGTGGTGTGTGTGTGTGTGTGTGTGTGTGTGGGTGGTGTGTGTGGTGGGTGTGTGTGTGTGGTCGTTGTGTGTCGTGCTGTGTGTGTGGTCGTGTGTGTGTGTGGATGTGTGTGTGGTGTGTGGGTGGTGTGTGTGTGTGTGTGGTGTGTGTGTGGTGTGTGTGTGTGGGGTGTGTGTGTGTGTGTGTGTGTGTGTGTGGTGTGTGGTTGTGTGGTGTGGTGTGTGTGTGTGATTGTGCGTATTTAATGTTGTATGTGGTGTGTTTGCTGGTGTGTGTGTTTGTGTGTGTGTGTGTGGTGTGTGTCGTGTGTGGTGTGTGTGTGGTGTGTGGTGTGGTGTGTGTGTGTTTTTGTTTGTGTGTGTGTGCGTCACTGTGTTTCTGCTCGTGTGTGTGTGTGTGTGGTGTGTGTGGTGTGTGGTGGTGACTGTTGCTGTGTGTTGTTTTTGTTTGTGTGTGTGTGGTGGTGTGGTGTGTGTGTGGTGTGATGCTGTGGTATTTTATATTTGGTTGTTATACTGTGTGTGTGCATTCAATGTGTATGTGTCTGTTTTGTGTATGTGTGCATGTGTATGTTCTTATGTGTGTGTGTGTGTGTCTGTATTTATACGTGTGTGTGTATTTATATGTGTGTGTGGTGTGTGTATTTATATTTGTGTGTGTGTGTATTTATATGTATGTGTGTGTGTGTATGTGTGTATGTATGGTGTGTGTATGTGTGGTGTGTGTATGTGTGTGTGTGTGTATTTATATGTGTGTGTGTGTGTGGTGTGTGTGTGGTGTGTGTGTGTATTTATATATATGTGTGCTTGTGTGTATGTGTGGTGTGTGTATGTGTGTGTATTTATGTGTGTGTGTGTGTGCAGGTGTGCTGATGTGGGAGGTGTGTGTATTTATATATGTGTGTGTGTGTGTGCAGGTGTGCTGATGTGGGAGGTGTGTGTATTTATGTGTGTGTGTGTGTGTGCAGGTGTGCTGATGTGGGAGGTGTGTGTATTTATATGTGTGTGTGTGTGCAGGTGTGCTGATGTGGGAGGTGTTCACCGGAGGCAAGGTGCCGTTTGAGCAGAACTCCAACCAGCAGGTGGTGCAACTGCTCTCCCAGGGCACACGCCTCCTCCAACCCAAGATGGCCTCCTCCGCCATCTACCACATCATGCTGCGCTGCTGGCACGAGGTACTTCCTGTCACACGCTTCCTGCTTCCTGTGTGATGGCCTGGCCTGAGAAATTGAGTGTCAGATGGTTAGATCTCTCTTTATCTCTCCCCTGCCTCGCACGCCCACCTTTTCAGAAACCAGAAGAGAGACCGTCCTTCTCCCAGCTTTGTAAACTGATCTGTGACTGTCTGGAAGTGGAGGGGTCATCACCCTGAACCGACTAATCACACAGAGGAACACGCACAACTGACCAATCAGATCCTCAGGAGGATCCACTGTCCCAGACTCACCCAGACTGACGCTTTGGAATGTTAGAGCTTACGGAATATTCTAGAACCTGTTCTAACCTTTCGGAATCTTTCTGTAGAAGCTCAACATTCCAATAAGGGTGAATGGTAACAGACAAGCTTGCGAATGAATGAATGATTTGATTGAATAATTTCTTTAATTAACCCATTGATGTTTCAGTTGGTATCTGGGAGAAGATCCTGTAAACCATCTAACTAAAACCTTCATTCTAAACCTTCATGTGTGTGTTACTGTGTGTCTCATGTGTGTGTTACTGTGTGTCTCATGTGTGTGTTACTGTGTGTCTCATGTGTGTGTTACTGTGTGTCTCATGCTGTTCAGAGACCTCACATTGAATGGTTGTTTACTCATTAAACAGATGTGAAACTGAACTAATAAATAATTCAGAGTGATAAATGATAAACAAAACGGTAAACCAGAACAAAACATACACACATAATGGACACCTACACACACACACACACACATGCTCACACACACACACACTCACACGCTCACACACACACACACACGCCCAAACACACCTTCTTGATAAGAAGCTATGATCTGTGGCCTCCTGATCTGCCAGATCATTTAGTTATGCATGAACGGCTCAACACAACACCCCAGCATCTGATCCCTTAGCGACCCGCCCCGACGACCAGCCAAGTCACTCCGGGAGGGAGAGGAGTCTGAAGACTTTGCCAGCAGGACACAGACTTGGAGAAGTCGAGACAGTTGCAGGACACCTGCAAGACATCTAGAGGACCCCTGTACACCTGTAAGACATCTAGAGGACACCTACAGGACACCTGTACACCTGCAGGACATCTAGAGGACACCTGTACACCTGTAGGACATCTAGAGGACACCTGTACACCTACAGGACACCTGTACACCTGTAGGACATCTAGAGGACACCTGTACACCTACAGGACACCTGTACACCTGTACACCTACAGGACACCTGTACACCTACAGGACACCTGTACACCTGTAAGACATCTAGAGGACACCTGTACACCTACAGGACACCTGCAAGACATCTAGAGGACACCTGTACACCTACAGGACACCTGTACACCTGCAGGACATCTAGAGGACACCTGTACACCTGTAGGACACCTGTACACCTGCAGGACATCTAGAGGACACCTGTACACCTGTAGGACACCTGTACACCTGTAGGACATCTAGAGGACACCTGTACACCTGTAGAACACCTGTACACCTGCAGGAGACATGTACATCTGTAGGACACCTGTAGACCTGCAGGAGACATGTACATCTGTAGGACACCTACAGGACACCTGTACACCTACAGGACACCTGCAAGACATCTAGAGGACATCTAGAGGACACCTGTACACCTACAGGACACCTGTACACCTGTAGGACACCTGTACACCTGTAGGACATCTAGAGGACACCTGTACACCTACAGGACACCTGCAAGACATCTAGAGGACATCTAGAGGACACCTGTACACCTACAGGACACCTGTACACCTACAGGACACCTGTACACCTGTAGGACACCTGTACACCTCCAGGACATCTAGAGGACACCTGTACACCTGTAGGACACCTGCAAGACATCTAGAGGACACCTACAGGACACCTGTACACCTACAGGACACCTGCAAGACATCTAGAGGACACCTACAGGACACCTGTACACCTACAGGACACCTGCAAGACATCTAGAGGACACCTACAGGACACCTGTACACCTGTCGGACATCTAGAGGACACCTGTAGGACACCTATAGGACACCTGTACACCTGTAAGACATCTAGAGGACACCTACACCTGTAGAAACACCATTACACGCAGGAACATGTACACGGTAGACACCTTAACCTGTAGGACATCCTAGAGACACTGTACACCTGTAGACAGCTAAGGACACCTTAACCTAGCAGACCTGTACCACCTTGGACATCTAGAGGACACCGTACACCTACAGGACACCATGTACACGTCGACATCTATAGACACCTGTAGACACCTATAGACACCTGCAGACACCTGCAGACACCTATAGACACCTGGGAGGAGCTTCTATACCTGGACACTTGGGGGAGGAGCTTCTATACCTGGACACTTGGGGGAGGAGCCTAGACACCTGTAGGTTCGGTCTGGAACCCTTCCACATGACCTCCTGAAAGGTAAAACCAGGCTAAGGTAAGACAGGGGTAAGGAGAGGTATGGGGGAGGAGACGCAGGGGTGAGGTGGGGGGAGGAGCTGGGGGGAGGAGCCTCTTGGTGTCAGGGTCATGGAGGTCACTGTCCTCAGGGGTCAAAGGGGATATGTATTTGTCATTCAGCATGATGTCATCTGAATTATTCACTACTGGACATTAGACTGGACTGTCCACAGACACACAGACACACACACACACTCATATATATGCGCACGCACACACACACGCACACACACACACACACACGCACACACGCACACACACACACACACGCACACACACATTGTCCTGTCGTTCAGACGCACGGAACATGAAATTGGATACAGACCTTTACACACACATGCACATTTCAATTTACCTCCTTGTCCTCCTCCCCTCCTCCTCCTCCTCCTCCTCCTCCTCTCCTTTTCTCCTCCTCCTCTCCTTTCCTCCTCCTCCTCCTCTTCGTCCTTTCCTCCTCCTCTCCTGCTCCTCCCCTCCACTTCTTCCTCTTTTCCTCCTCTCCTCCTCCTTTTCCTCCTTTCCTTCTCCTCCCCTCCTTTACTCCTCCTTTCCTTGTCCCCTCCTTCTCTTCCTCCTTTCCTCCTCCTCCTCCTCCTCTCCTCCTCCTTACCTTCTCCTCCTCCTTTCCTCGTCCCCTCCTTCTCTTCCTCCTCCTCTCCTCCTCCTCCAGATGTCATGGTGTTCATCCTGTCACAGTTCCAAGTTCCGTCACGTCTTTGGGAAGGCCGCGGGGCGAGGCCACGCCTACAATGGCGTGCCCATCACACGTAGCGTCCATGACAACCATTACTGCTCCGTAAACCCACTGTTCGTCGCCGTGGTGACGGAGTGCGCCGGGGGCGGGGCTTTCCTGGTCCTGCCTCTCCATCATGTAAACATAATACTTCCTGTTCCTGTTTACTCACCATGTAAACATACTACTTCCTGTCTAGCGTGTGTGCGCAAGTGTGTGCGTGTATGCGTGACAGTATCACTTGACTTCCTTAGTGAAAGCTATTCAATAATAAATGATTTTGACAGTGATCTCCTGATCCTAATATCACCACCTCCTCCTCCCCCTTGCCTCCCCCCCACTCCCCCTCCTCTTCCCCTTTGCCTTCCCCCCTCTCCACCTCCTCCTCCCCCCATGCCTCTCCCCCTCTCCACCTCCTCCCCCCATGCCTCACCCCCTCTCCCCCTCCTCCTCCCCCCTCCAGAAGGGGAGGGTCTCTCCCCAGCAGCCCAGGGTCTCTGGCCACACCTCCAGAGTTCTGGATGTCAAGTGGAATCCCTTTGATGACCTCTGCATTGCATCCTGCTCTGATGACTGTACGGTCAGTATCAGAGAGACACAGTGGGATGCATGGGTTTACATACTGTGTGTGTGCGTGGGTGGGTGACCTGTGTGTGTGTGTGACCTGTGTGTGCGTTTTTGTGTGACCTGTGTGTGTGTGACCTGTGTATGCGTGTGTGTGTGACCTGTGTGTGTGTGTGTTTGTGTGTGTGTGTGTGTATGTGTGTGTGTGTGTGTGTGTGTGTAGGTGAAGATCTGGGACATACCGTCTCAAGGAGTGCAGCAGAACATCACCGTGGCGAGGAAGACTCTGATTGGTCACTCCAAGAGGGTGGGGCTTATAGAGTGGCATCCAACCGCCAGAGACCTGCTGGTTAGCTCTGCCTACGACTACAAGGTGAGGATCACAAACACACACACACACACACACAAACACACACACACAGGTCACACACACACAAACACACACACACAAACTCTCACACACACACAGTGCACTCGATTTTAACGTCGATGTTAAATAGATCGGCGTTCAAAATGTAAAGAATAAAGTGTTTTAAAAATGTTTTGATTCCTGGGGTCCGTTTATGCCTCCCTCACCTCCCCTACCCTCCCCTTCCCCTCCCTCCCTCCCTCCCCTCCAGGTGATGGTGTGGGATGTGTCCCACCCTGGCAGGGTGCTGAGACCAGCGAGGCAGCTCCAGACCCCAGAGTTGCTGCTGTCCGTGAGCCTCAGTAGAGACGGACGCTGGCTGGCTTGCTGCTGTCGGGACCGTAGGCTCCGTGTCCTGGAGCCTCGTACAGGACGCATCCTGCAGGTGGGACAGGGGACACACACCAGGGATAGGACACACACCAGGGGCAGGGGCAGGACACACACCAGGGGCAGGACACACACCAGGGACAGGACACACACCAGGGACAGGACACACACCAGGGGCAGGACACACACCAGGGACAGGGACAGGACACACACCAGGGGCAGGACACACACCAGGGGCAGGACACACACCAGGGATAGGAACAGGACACACACCAGGGACAGGGGGACCAAAGTGTGGGTTATATGTGTCTGTTATGTATGTGTGTGTATATATGTGTGTGTGTGTGTGTGACCTCTGTATGTGTGACCTCTGTGTGTGTGTGTGACCTGTGTGTGTGTGTGTGACCTGTGTGTGTGTGTGAGACCTGTGTGTGTGTGTGTGTGTGTGTGTGTGTAGGAGTCCAGCAGGGCATCCCACAGGGCCAGTAAGGTGCTGTACGCAGGAGACCAGCTGGTGTCAACAGGGACGTCCTGCTGGAACCAGAGACAGGTGGCTGTCTGGGACCCGGTGAGTGTGTGTCTGTGTGTGTGTGTGTGTGACCTGTGTGTGTGTCTGTGTGTGTGTGACCGGTGTGTGTGTGTGTGTGTGTCTGTGCATGTGTGTGTGTCTGTGCGTGTGTGTGTGTGACCTTTGTGTGTGTCTGTGCATGTGTGTGTGACATGTGTGTGTCTGTGTGTGTGTGTGACCTGTGTGTGTGTCTGTGTGTGTGTGACCTGTGTGTGTGTCTGTGCATGTGTGTGTGACATGTGTGTGTTTGTGTGACCTCTGTGTGTGTGTATGTGTATGTGACCTCTGTGTGTGTGTGTGTGTGTGTGTGTGTGTATGTGTGTGTGTGTGTGTAGGAGGACCTCTCTGAACCTCTACTGGAAGAGGAATTAGATGGCTCTTCTGGAGTTCTGTTTCCATTCTACGACCCGGACACACACATGCTGTACCTGGCTGGCAAGGTACTGTGCACACACACACACATGCTGTACCTGGCTGGCAAGGTACTGTGCACACACACACACACATGCTGTACCTGGCTGGCAAGGTACTGTGCACACACACACATGCTGTACAAACACACAAACACACACACTGTGCCACACACACACACATGCTGTACCTGGCTGGCAAGGTACTGTGCACACACACACACACACACATTGCTGTACCTGGCTGGCAAGGGTTTTACTGTGCACACACACACACACACATGCTGTACCTGGCTGGCAAGGTACTGTGCACACACACACACACACATGCTGTACCTGGCTGGCAAGGTACTGTGCACACACACACACATGCTGTACCTGGCTGGCAAGGTACTGTGCACACACACACACACACACACACCAACATGCTTGTTACCGGGGCTGGCAAGGTACTGTGCACACACACACACATGCTGGTACCTGGGCTGGCAAGGTGACTGCCACACCACACACACATGCTGTACCTGGCTGGCAAAACGGCTACATGTGCACACACACACACATGCTGTAACTGGCTGGCAACTAGCACGGTACTGTGCACACACAGCACACACATGCTCTACCCCCCTCGTCCTGCACCAGGCTAAGCTGGGACCACACACCACACACACAACAAACACACAAACACACAAAAAAACACACACACA
The DNA here is from genome assembly GCA_036571765.1 of Plecoglossus altivelis. Lineage (NCBI taxonomy): Eukaryota > Metazoa > Chordata > Actinopteri > Osmeriformes > Plecoglossidae > Plecoglossus > Plecoglossus altivelis. The sequence continues at coordinate 10,713,400 of BROE01000023.1, read as the reverse complement.
CACCACACAAACACACCACATGCCTGTACCTGGCTGGCAAGGTACTGTGCACACACACACACATGTGTACACACACACACTACACATACGCAAACACTACACACAAAACACACACCACACACACCACATGCACACAAACACACAAACAAACACACAACACACACAACACACACCACCACACACACACACAAACAGATATTGACACACAAACGCACACATTCACACCACACACCACACCACATCACACACACAACACACAACAAACGCACACACACACACACACCCACCCATGTATGCGCTACCATCGATGCTGGCAAGGTGAGCCTGGACACACACACACACACACAACACAAACCACAAACCACAAATGTGTCACTGGCTGCAATGGTACTGGACACACACACAACACAAACATAAAGAGCATGCACATACAGACACACACACACTTGGACACACACACACACAAATGCTGTACCTTGCCAGCCAGGTACAGCATGTGTGTGTCTGTGTGCACACACACACACAAATGCTGTACCTGGCTGGCAAGGTACTGGACACACACACACACACAAATGCTGTACCTGGCTGGCAAGGTACTGGACACACACACACACACACACACACGCACACTCATGCATACGCACATGGACACATGGACACACACCACACAAATGCCCATGTTACCCTGGCTGGCAATCACTCCGGCAGGGTTACTGGACCACACACACACACACTACATGCCTGTACCTTGGCTGGCAAACCCACCCGGTACTGTGCACACACCACACACCATTGCTGTACCTGGCTGCAGCCACACCACCCCGCACACGCCACACGGCACCACACCACGCCGGACCCACCACACACCACGCCCCCACACGGCACCACCTCCAACAGGCCGCCACACCCAATCACCCGGTACTTGTGCACCACCCCACATCCACTCCACACACACCACAACACATCTGCCCTACACCAGCCTGTCGCGGCAACAGCACATACGCCCAGGCCGCACCACAGCCCCACCAGCTCGTCTGGACACACACCAACTCCAACACCCACCACACACCACAAAATCCAACTAGCTGCACTACCCTGGCTGGCAACCCACCCCCCCCACGGTACCTGGACACCACACACCACCAACCCCACATTGCTGGCCACTACCTGGCTCAGGCAACGCCACCGGTACTGCTGCACACCACACAACACATGCTCTACTACCTGTCTGGCAAGGTGCTGGACACACACACACACACACACACACGCACACCCCCCACCCCCACACACACACACATACTGTATATACACACATACACACCCCACCTCCTTACCACCACTATACTGACACACACACACCACCACAAATGCTGCGTACCTGCAGCCTGGCACAACCCCCCCCACCGCTCACAGCCCCCCAACACCCCAACACAGCGCCCACCACCCATCCGCCACTCAGCCCACCCCCGCCCACCACAGGTACTGCAGACATTCCACACACCACCACACAACAACATGCCCCACGCCCGCCCTGACCTCAGTCTCGCAAGCCCACAGCCGGTACTGGGATCACCACACACACAACATAGCTCCTCACCGCCCCTATTCTGTACCTGCCGCTCCGGCAACCACCGGTAACTGGACACACACCACAACCAACCACACACCCACACACAAACATCCTCACACACACACCCCATCCTCCCTCTACACACACGCACACAAAACACACAAACAAAACACAAACACACGCACACAAAACACACACACACACCACACATACACCACACCATCCCCTATGCGCTACACCTGGCACACACACACACAACAACCAACATAGCCCCGTACCCTGTCCTCCTCGGCAAGCCCCACAGCAGCCACACGCCACGCCCACCCGCGGCCACCCACCACGCATTTACCGGGACACACCACACCCAACATGCTCCGCCATCTCACCTGTACCTGGCTGGCACGACAACACCAACCACCCACCCCGGTTCTATACTGGACACCACACACAACACACGCACCCACTTTACCTGCGTCCCACCACAGCCAGCCCCCCACGGCCCCGCGCCCTCAACTAGGGCACAATCAATACGTGTACCCCCCCCCCCCCACAGGGAGACCGGAACCACATCCACACAGGCTACTATGAGCTCCGGAGCTCACAGAGCAAGCCCCTACACTGCCAATACCCTAAACCCAGCCAGTACCGCTCTCTACTGCCCCAGAGAGGCCTGGGTAGGTCACACACACACCCCACCACACTTCACCCATCAAAACATACAACACCCACACACACACACACCACACCGCACCCACAACACACCCACACCACACACACACCACCCACTTATAAACATACACACCACACACACACCACACACTTATAAACACACACACCACACACTTGTAAACACACACCACACACTTATAAACACACCCACCACACACACCACACACACTTATAAACACACACCCACCACACACACACACCACACACTTATAAACACACACACCACACACTTGTAAACACACCACCACATAACCACACACACACAAAACACAAAACACAAAACACAAAACACAAAACACAAAACACAAAACACAAAACACAAAACACAAAACACACACACAAACACACAAACCACATGACACACACACACCACCAAACACTTATAAACACACACACCCAATACACAAAAAAATGCCACACCACCCACACAATGCACAACTTGTCAACAGCAACACCACACACTCAGACACTTATAACACACACCGCAAACTCACGCACACCGCACACACACGCACACACACACTTATAAACGACACACACACACTATGTTGTCACAAGCCAGTGTTTGTGTCACAGCGCTGCCACGTACCGAGTGCTGAGTGATGCAGCTGTTGCCTACCGTTCACAGCTTCCACGCGATCCATAAGAGGCCGCCGCTGGATCCTCGTTCTTGTTATCATCATAGCGATGATCATGATGATCAATGTTAGAGCATGTGCTGTGAGGTGCGCGTGAGTGGTGGACTTCTCAATAGATTCTAACAGCCCTGAGTTTTCCGAGAAGAGAAGAAGAGAGACAGCACGCACGACAGAGAGACAGAGAGACAGAGAGAGAAGGAAGGGAGGAGAGAGGGAGGTGTGGGGGGAGGGAGGTGTGGGGCTGGGTGGAGGGAGGGGTGTGGAGGGGGCAGGGTGGTGGGGGAGAGGGGAGGAGAGAATGAGAGAGAGCAAGAGAGAGAGGAGGGTGGAGGAGGGAGGATGGGAGAAGGGGGAGGATAGAGAGAAGTAGAGAGAAAATGGAGGGGTAGAGAGAAAGAGTGGGGGTATAGAGAGAGGGGGATAGAGCGAGCAGGGGGAGGGGAGAGAAGTAGCGAGAGGGAAAGAGGAGAGGAGGAGGCGCAAGGGGAGAGGAGGGGGAGGGAGAGAAGGAGCAGGAAAGAGAGGTTAGGAGAGAGGGAGGAGGGGAGAGGGGGAGGAGAGAAGGGTAGAGGGAGGAGGAGAGAAGAGGACGAAGGGGAGAGACAGGGGGAGAGAAACGGGGAGGTAGAGAGACGGGGGAGAAAAGAGGAATAGAAAGAGAGAGGGAGGGGAAAAGAGAGAGAGAGAGGGGGGAGAGAGAAGAGAGAGGAACAGAGAGAGAAGAAGGGAGAGAGGGGAAGGAAAAGGGTGGAGAGGAGAGAGAGGGAGGAAGGAAGAAGGAGAGAGGGAGAGACCGCGAGGGGGAGAGGAGAGGCAGAGGAGAGAGGGGGGGGGAGATGGGGTGAGGGTGGAGATGTGGTGAGGGTGGAGATATGGTGGTGGAGATGGGTGAGGGGGAGAGAGGGGAGAGTAACAGCGAGGTCTGTAGCAGGTGGGCGTGTTCCAGGAGGACCTGTACCCGATGACAGCAGGTGACCAGGCGGCCATGACAGCACAGGAGTGGCTCTCTGGGCTCAACAGAGGTCAGTGCCTACTCAGGGGTCAAAGGTCACCACCACCACCTCCTCAGGGGTCAAAGGTCACCACCACCACTTCCTCCTCAGGGGTCAAAGGTCACCACCACCACTTCCTCCTCAGGGGTCAAAGGTCACCACCATCAGTGCCTACTCAGGGGTCAAAGGTCACCACCACCACCTCCTCAGGGGTCAATGGTCACCACCATCCCCTCAGGGGTCAAAGGTCACCACCACCACTTCCTCCTCAGGGGTCAAAGGTCACCACCACCTCCTCAGGTGGTTCTGACCTGAAGCTACCATTAGCATTAACCTCATTTAGTCATCGCTGGTCACTACGAAAGCCTCCATGTTGTGATGTAATCAGTCTCAATGTAGCTCAACGTAGCCTCCCCATCTACCTGCCCAGGGCCTCTGCTAATGTCCTTGAAGCCTGGGGCTAGAGTAGCCAACCCCTACCCAGCGCGAGCAACCGAGAGGGGGCCGGACAGGCCCCTGGAGCAGGCCTTCCTCCTGGAGCAGCTGGCCTATCAGGACGCCAAGTACCCCCAGGATCTGAGCGACCTGTCGGGCTGGCAGGCAGACGAGACGCAGGCTCTGGCTTACCCACAATGCACCCCACACTGCTGCGAGCCCATGGAACAGCCCCCGCCCCCAGCGGAGAGAGAGGTGAGGAGGAGGGAGGGGGGGGGAGGAGAGGTGAGGAGGAGGGAGAGGGAGGAGGAGGGATGTTAGGATTAGTTTGTTAGTTGCACGTTTGTTGCATGTGTGACCCTGTTGTGTGTGTGTGTTGTGTGTGTGTCCCTGTTGTGTGTGTGTGTTGTGTGTACGTGTGTATATGTGTTGTGTATGTGTGTATGTGTTGTGAGTGTATGTGTGTATGTGTATGTATGTTGTGTGTGTCAGCTCCTACAAGCTTTCTACAGACAGCAGGATGAGATCAGACACCTGCAGGAAGAGCTTAACCAGAAACAGGTCAGAACACACAACACAAACACACACAACACAAACACACACCATGCAACACAAATACGCAACATAAACACACAACACAAACACACAAACACACACAAACACACAACACAAACACACGCCTGACTCTCTGCCCCAGGTGAGGATCAAACAACTGGAGCAGGAAGTCAAGAACACAAACAAGAAGAGGGCTACCTTCTGAACCAACCAATCACAAGGCTCCGTCTGAAGATGTCCTTCTGAACCAACCAATCACAAGGCTCCATCTGAAGATGTCCTTCTGAACCAACCAATCACAAGGCTCCATCTGAAGATGTCCTTCTGAACCAACCAATCACAAGGCTCCGTCTGAAGATGTCCTCTGAACCAACCAATCACACGGCTCCATCTGAAGATGTCCTTCTGAACCAACCAATCACATGGCTCCATCTGAAGATGTCCTCTGAACCAACCAATGGCATGGCTCCATTTATCATCCAGTTGTATTCTGTGCTCAGATAACTGGTTTTACCAGTTAGGAAAATAAACATATTATATTTGTGTCGTACTGAAATCCCACAGTACTAACAACTCAAACTCAAGTTCAATAAAAACTATAGTAATGTTGAACAGGTATACTCAGTAGCATTAACACTAAATCCTCATCTGAAAGCTATAGAGCAGGAGTGTCAAACTCACATCCTGGAGGGTCGCTGTCCTGAAGGTTACCCACCTGATTCTGATGAATGAGTCGTTATCAGGCTTCCACAGAGCTTGATAACAATTCATTCATTAGAATCAGGTGTGTTGGAGCAGGGAAACATCTCAAACCTTCAGGACAGCGACCCTCCAGGACGTGAGTTTGACACCCCTGCTATAGATGAACAGTATCATTTTATGGCCTACACGTCCTTGTTGACAAGTTAAAACAATAAACCTCCTGATATTGTTGCACTTTCACTTTGAGCACTTGTATAGTCTACATGACAGTAAGCAGAATCCTGGAGCAGTTCATGTTCACACTTAACACAGCGCACATTTAACAAAAGAAGGTTCCAGATATTCGTACAAGCAGAGACAGTACAGGAATAAGGCATGAGCAAAATGTTAAGATTTTATTTACAAAGTCCATTTTTATCTGGTTTTTGTTTTAACTTACGGAAAGTAAAAAAAGACAACCAACACCAGGCAGCGTATCAGGACACACCCACTCAGGCCCCGCCCCCCACCTCA
>BROE01000023.1:10701244-10706531 GCA_036571765.1 Plecoglossus altivelis | reverse complement strand
CACCTGGTTCTACAGTGTTAGGACACACCTGGTTCTACACAGTGTTAGAACACACCTGGTTCTACACAGTGTTAGGACACACCTGGTTCTACACAGTGTTAGAACACACCTGGTTCTACACAGTGTTAGAACACACCTGGTTCTACAGTGTTAGAACACACCTGGTTCTACAGTGTTAGAACACACCTGGTTCTACACAGTGATAAGACACACCTGGTTCTACAGTGTTAGGACACACCTGGTTCTACAGTGTTAGGACACACCTGGTTCTACAGTGTTAGGACACACCTGGTTCTACAGTGTTAGGACACACCTGGTTCTACAGTGTTATGACACACCTGGTTCTGCACAGTGTTAGGACACACCTGGTTCTACACAGTGTTAGGACACACCTGGTTCTACACAGTGTTAGGACACACCTGGTTCTACACAGTGATAGAACACACCTGGTTCTACAGTGTTAGGACACACTTGGTTCTACAGTGTTAGGACACACCTGGTTCTACAGTGTTAGGACACACTTGGTTCTACAGTGTTAGGACACACTTGGTTCTACAGTGTTAGGACACACTTGGTTCTACAGTGTTAGGACACACCTGGTTCTACAGTGTTAGGACACACCTGGTTCTACAGTGTTAGGACACACCTGGTTCTACACAGTGTTAGGACACACCTGGTTCTACAGTGTTAGGACACACCTGGTTCTACAGTGATAGGACACACCTGGTTCAACAGTGTTAGAACACACCTGGTTCTACACAGTGTTAGGACACACCTGGTTCTACAGTGTTAGGACACACCTGGTTCTACAGTGTTAGGACACACCTGGTTCTACAGTGTTAGGACACACCTGGTTCTACAGTGTTAGGACACACCTGGTTCTACAGTGTTAGGACACACCTGGTTCTGCACAGTGTTAGGACACACCTGGTTCTGCACAGTGTTAGGACACACCTGGTTCTACACAGTGTTAGGACACACCTGGTTCTACAGTGTTAGGACACACCTGGTTCTACAGTGTTAGGACACACCTGGTTCTGCACAGTGTTAGGACACACCTGGTTCTGCACAGTGTTAGGACACACCTGATTCTGCACAGTGATAGGACACACCTGGTTCTGCACAGTGTTAGGACACACCTGGTTCTACACAGTGTTAGGACACATCTGGTTCTATAGTGTTAGAACACACCTGGTTCTACAGTGTTATGACACACCTGGTTCTACAGTGTTATGACACACCTGGTTCTACAGTGTTATGACACACCTGGTTCTACAGTGATAGGACACACCTGGTTCTGCACAGTGTTAGGACACACCTGGTTCTACACAGTGTTAGAACACATCTGGTTCTATAGTGTTAGAACACACCTGGTTCTACACAGTGTTAGAACACACCTGGTTCTATAGTGTTAGAACACACCTGGTTCAACACACTTAAGACACACCTGGTTCTACACACTTAAGACCCACCTGGTTCTACCCCTACCCACCCACACTCCCCCCCTCCTCACCTACTCCCTCCTCGTCCTCCAGCCCGTCTCCCTCGCTGTCCGAGTCGGAGGCTTCACAGTCCTGGATGTCATACCCGTCCAGGTAGGTGAGCTGAGGGAGCAGCTTGAAGATGCTGTCCCTGTAGTCACCCAGGTTGGTCACCTCGCAGTTAAACAGGTCCAGAGACTTCAGCTGGTGGAGCTTCTTCTGCAGGGGGGCAAAGGTCAGGAGAGCTAGTTAGCCGCTAGCATAGCGAGTGTTCTTCTGGTACAGTTAGTCCTAGTTTATGGCTAGATAGGGCTAGCATTGTGAAGCTAGTGAGTGCTAGCATAGTTAAGCTAATGAAGGTTAGCATGGCGAAGTTAGTGAGAGCTAAAGTAGTGAAGCTAGTGAGGGCCAGCATAGTTATAGTAGTAGCATTGTTAAACTAGCAAGGGCTAGCGTTATTTAGCTACAGAGGGCTAGCATAGTTTAGCTAGTGAGGGCTAGCATAGTTTAGCTAGTGAGGGCTAGTCTGGTTTAGCTTGTGAGTGCTTGCATAGTTAAGCAAGAGAGGGCTAACAGTTTAGTTAGTGAGAGCTAGCGTGGTGAGGCTAGTGAGAGCAAGCATGGTGAGGCTAATGAGGGCTAGCGTGGTGAGGCTAGTGAGGGCTAGCATGGTGAGGCTAGTAAGAGCTAGCGTGGTGAGGCTAGTGAGAGCTAGCATGGTGAGGCTAGTGAGAGCTAGCATGGTGAGGCTAGTGAGGGCTAGCATGGTGAGGCTAGCATTACCCACCAGGGGCTCCAGTGTACTGATGTCTTTGAACTTGTTCCCACTGAGATTGAGGTGAGTCAAGTTGACCAGGCGCTCTGCTAGAACCTCCAGACCCCCTGATATCCTATTATCACTCAGCTCCAACTGGGGAGGAGACAAGAGGGGAGAGACGAGAGGGGGGGAGACAAGGGGGGAGGAGACAAGAGGGGAGGAGACGAGGGGAGAGAAGGAAGGGGAGAGAAGGAATGGGGAGAGAAGGGAAGGGGAGAAGGGAAGGGGGAAGAAGAAGGGAAGGGAGAGAAGGGAAGGGGGAGAGAAGGGAAGGGGGATGAAGCAAGGGAAGGGAAGAGAGAAAGAATGGGGGAGAGAAGGGAAGGGGGGAGAGAAAGGGAAGGGAGGCGAGATAGGAGGGGAGATAGGAAGGGGAGATAGGGAAGGGGGAGATAGGAAGGGGGAGATAGGAAGGGGGAGATACTGATAAAGGGGGCAAGGCGGCGAGTGGAGAGATATTGGATATCCAGAGTTGAAGATCAGGAGGGCACAAGGGGAAAGAGGCGCGTGAGAGCAGGAGAAATAGAGAGAGAGAGGGTGTATATATAGCAGCGGGGAATACGGCAGGGGAGATAGGTCAGGGGATAGGCAGAATACGGCAGGGAATAGGCAGGGGGAGATAGCAGGGGAGATAGCAGGGAATAGCAGGGGATATAGGCCAGGGGGAGAATAGCAGTAGTGGAGATAGGAATGGGGAGATAGGAATGGGGAGATAGGAATGGGGAGATAGGAAGGGGGAGATAGGAAGGGGGAGATAGGCAGGGGGAGATAGGCAGGGGGAGATAGGCAGGGGGAGATAGGCAGGGGGAGATAGGCAGGGGGAGATAGGCAGGGGGAGATAGGCAGGGGGAGATAGGCAGGGGGAGATAGGCAGGGGGAGATAGGCAGGGGGAGATAGGCAGGGGGAGATAGGCAGGGGGAGATAGCAGGGGGGAGATAGGCAGGGGAGATAGCAGGGGAGATAGCAGGAGATAGCAGGGGGAGATTACGGAAGGGGAGATAGGCAGGGGAGATAAGGAAGTGGCGACCGGAAGGAAGGAGATAGGCAGGGGGGAGAGTCAGGAAGGAGAGCAGAGTATGATGGGTAAACATATAATCATGAGTTGTCCACATCCTTACTCATCACATTAACTCCATTATCTATCATTACAGTAATGTTCAAATATCGACACATCATAACCGCCATAACATTCACCACTCCTAAATTCTACCTTCGTGAGTTTCTCTAGTTTGGGGATGTTGGACACCGAGATGAGGCCGACGTTGACCAAACTGAGAAGCTGCAGGTTTTCAAACTCCTCCGTGATACCCTCCATCTTTCCCTCGTTCGACCGGCAGTTGTCCAGCACCAACTCGTGAACCTGCGACAAAAAATATATATTGTAAAATGTTGACACGCCGGTGTGTTATAAGCTAAACTGTGACATCTCTGAACGGTCATTAGCATCCACACACTTCTGTTCAATTTACACAATTACCGGTGTTTTCGGTTAGATACTTCGGTTATTGTTATCGGTCGGTAGCATTACTTAGTTGAATCCATCTGGGGGTTTATTTAGATGGACCGCGCGGGCAGACCCGTCGCCCGGTGGTTGTTTGTAAACTCCGTAAGCACGTGCTAGCTGACGCGTGTTAGCCAAGGCCGCTCTTACATATAACTAGTTACGTTTAACTGTTGTTATTAATTCCAACAAGTTACACTTCCACAAACACCAATCTAACGACTCATTTACTTTTCACCGCTGTCCTTTCCGTTGAATTTGTAAGCTTTTTTTTTTGCCTTGTCGGTTGCTAAGCAAGCTAGCCATGTTGCCGCTCTAGCAGCAGCTCTCGCGCCATTGCCATTCATTTGTGCAATGCCCACGCGAGCAAGCTAACCTTGCTACGGGTCTCGCTCTCACGCCAGAACTCTGCAGCGTGAACAAGCTGCGCGAATAGCTAGCTAGCTACCTGGACCACAACAGACACAGTCAAACGAGGTTCTGAAAAACCGACAAAATGCAAATGATAGTCGGTAAAATACCTCAACACCGTAACGTCGATTACAGTATATAGTCTCGAGACCGCAATATACCAGGATGCTAACGGCACAGCAGTTTTCCTAGCTTAGCTACGCTAATCAGGACTAGCTAGCTAGCCCAACTTGATTTACTTCATCCAACAAACTGATTAAGAGGAACATTCGCCACGGAACATTTAAGTTACCGAAAGAGTTCAACTTGGACAAACTTGTAGGCCCATCGGAACAATTAATGTTTATATCCAGGTATTAGCCGGGGCCTTTCCAACTCGCTAGCATCTGTGTTCTCTTCGCCCCACATGTGGTCGCCATGACGTTACTACACCGATTCGCTCGCTAAAGTTTGATGTCGCAGCCTTCCAGCCAAACCATACTCACATCTGACGGTGTCCGGTTCCTCAGTTCTAAATGAATTCTCTTTTTCATGTCCATTTTTTCGTCTCTTCTCTCGTATCGTGTTTCACGTTGGTCTTGTTGTAATTCAGCGTCGCTGTTCCGTTGGCGCAGCGGAGAGAAGCCGTTACCGTGTTTAGTAGAAGAGGTTGGAATCTGGGTCAGCGACCGTGTTTTGTAAAACGGAGGGAAAGAAGGAGGTTGAACCAAAAAAAAAATGTAAAACAGCGCCCCCGGTGGCCGTCTCAATATTCACCAAGTAACATCCGGCTTCCAATGTAAATAACTTATAGCTAACTTATAACTAACTTATATAACAGATTTATATTTGGTTATTTGGGTAGACTCGCTCACCTTAACCGAGCAGTTGGTGTCAGTGACAGCGCACGCGGTTGCTGTGTCATTAAACATATAGTGTTTATTTGAATAAGTCACATAGTAGTCAGATTCTCACATCAAGCATTAAGACTTGTCATCTTTTTGTATTTCCAAACACAGGAAACAGAGAAATACAGCATATTTAATATTTGGTAAACATTCATCCCTCCATCTTACGTGTTTTAGCAGATATTTCGC
>BROE01000023.1:10693744-10696244 GCA_036571765.1 Plecoglossus altivelis | reverse complement strand
ACCACATAAACATACATGGATACACACACATGGACACACACACACACCACATACACACACATGGACGCACACACACATGGACACACGCACATGGACACAGACACACACATGGACAAACACACACCACATACACACACCGTACACACCAGACACACACACACTAGTCAGAACCACGTCCTTTAATCTCTCTGGAACTCTGTATGGTTCTATAATCCCTCCCTGGTTCTTTAGGTTCTCCAGGTTCTAGACAGGAGAACGCCCGGTCCTACCTGGATCTCCTTGAGGTCCTTGTCGTGGAGGTTCTGAAGTGGGTCGATGAAGTTCTGCTTCACCTCCATGTCCAGAGCATCTTTCACCTCCCCCAGTTCCCTCATGGCCTCCCCCATGTCCAGTAGTGCCATGCCTGGGGACACGCAGAGTCAGAGGAGGAGGGAGGGACAGGGAGAGACAGGGACAGAGAAAGATAGACAGGTGGTGAGGGACAGGGACAAATGGAAAGACATAAAGAGAGACAGACAGAGAGACAGGTAGTAGAGAGATATAGACAGAGAGACAGGTGGTAGAGACATATAGACAGAGAGACAGGTAGTATAGAGATGTAGACAGAGAGACAGGTAGTAGAGACATATAGACAGAGAGACAGGTAGTATAGAGTTGTAGACAGAGAGACAGTTAGTAAAGACATATAGACAAAGAGAGACAGAGAGAGGCAGGTAGACAGAGAGAGACAGAAAGGTAGTAGAGAGATATAGACAGACAGACAGACAGGTAGTATAGAGAGATAGACAGAGAGAGACATATAGACAGAGATAGACAGGTAGACAGAGAGAAACAGGTAGACAGAGAGAGACAGAGAGAGACAGGTAGACAGAGAGAAACAGGTAGACAGAGAGAGACAGAGAAAGACAGGTAGACAGAGAGAGACAGGTAGACAGAGAGACAGAGAGAGACATATAGACAGAGAGAGACAGGTAGACAGAGAGACAGAGAGAGACAGGTAGACAGAGAGAGACAGGTAGACAGAGAGAGAGCTCCCTGGCTGCGTAGCAAGGCCAGCGTACCAAAGCAGGACTCGTCTCCCAGCTCTCGTCCGAAGCGTTGCATCGCTTCCCCCAGAAGGCTCTCTGCCTGGGGGTAGCCTGGGCCCTTGTCCTGCCCCCGGATCTTAGACATGGTGCTGATCACACTCAGTCTGGCCCTGGAGGCTGCAAACACACACACACGAATACACACGCACGCACACACACACACACACATACACACACACCATACACACGCACACACGCGTGTGTATGAGCGTGTGTGAGCATTTGTGAGCGTGTGTGAGCATGTGTGAGCATTTGTGAGCGTGTATGAGCGTGTGTGAGCGTGTATGAGCGTGTGTGAGCGTGTGTGAGCATGTGTGAGCATGTGTGAGTATGTGTGAGCGTGTGTGAGCATGTGTGAGTATGTGTGAGCGTGTGTGAGCGTGTGTGAGCGTGTATGAGCGTGTGTGAGCGTGTGTGAACATGTATGAGCGTGTATGAGCGTGTGTGAGCGTGTGTGAGCGTGTATGAGCGTGTGTGAGCGTGTGTGAGCGTGTATGAGCGTGTATGAGCGTGTGTGAGCGTGTGTCTCACCTGGGTTTGGCTGCAGGTATTCTGTCGTTTTGGTCATGATGTCCAACACTGCCCTACTGGTGATATCCACCTTCTGCAACACACACACATGCATATACGTACACACACATGCATACACACACACACACACCCATGTATACGTGTATACACATACATACACACACACGTATACATGTATACGCATATATACATACCACACGTATAGACATTTACACATACATATACACACACGCACCTCAGTCAGTCAGACTCTATTATAATACACTATATATATAGTATAGTGTGTAGTATAGTATAGTGTGTAGTATAGTGTATAGTATAGTGTGTAGTATAGTGTATAGTATAGTGTGTAGTATAGTGTATAGTATAGTGTGTAGTATAGTATAGTATCGTATAGTGTGTAGTATAGTGTGTAGTATAGTGTGTAGTATAGCATAGCATAGTATACTATAGTGTTTAGTATAGTGTGTAGTATAGTGTGTAGTATAGTATAGCATAGCATAGCATAGCATAGCATAGTGTTTACCATTTCCATTTCCTTGAAGTCATCATCGAGTTTGGTTCCTTCTGCTCCTCCCACCTTCTCACTGACTTTCTGTTACACACACGTGTCCACACACACACACACACACATGTATCCACACACACACACGTATCCACACACACACACACACATGTATCCACACACACACACACGTATCCACACACACACACACACACACATAGAAGGATATACCTCGTTTTGTCATTACAATCAGCAAGATGAAACACCTTTCACATGTTTCCTGAGTGTGTGTGGTCTGTGTGTGTTTGTGTGTTTGTGTGTGTGGTCTGTGTGTGTGTGTGTGTGTGTGTGTGTGTGTGTGTGTGTAGTGCAGAAG
>BROE01000023.1:10660331-10693251 GCA_036571765.1 Plecoglossus altivelis | reverse complement strand
ATGCAGAGCGTTTGCTATATCTGAAGCTGTAGATCTGTGTGACACAGACAGGTGACACCACTGAACATCTGAATAATACATGTTTAAAGGAGGAGAGGAGGAGGAAGAGAGGGAGGAGGAGACATGGGGGCAGTGTGGAGGAGAGGAGGAAGAGAGGAGAGAGGGGAAAGAAGGGGGGAGGGGGAGAGGGGGGAGAGGAGAGGGGGAGGAGGAGGAAGAGAGGAGGGGAAGAGAGGAGGAAAAGAGGAGAGGAGGAGGAGGAAGAGAGGGAGGAGGAGAGGGAGGAGGAGACATGGGAGGAGTGTGGAGGAGAGGAGGAAGAGAGGAAAGAGGGGGAAGAAGAGGGGGAGAGGGAGAGGAAAGGGGGAGAGGAAAGGGGGAGAAGGAGGAAGAGAGGAGAGGGGAAGGAAAATAGGACATCCAATAGGGGATCGTCCCCTTCATAAACTGGTACCATTTTCAACCATCCCGCCCCTTCCTTTAGAGGCGGGGGTTGTCATGGAAACCCCACACGTGCATTGTCCCTATAACGAAAGGTGAAAATAAGCGTAATGTTGGTGAGTAACGTTAGTGCGTGCACACTCACTCACGATCTCTGGTTGCTCGCTCAATAATTGATTGGTCCTTAAGGACAACACATGTGACGGAGATCTGCGTGTGTGTTCACGTGTGAGTGTGTATTTTAGTTTGTGTGTGTTGTTTTGTGTATGTGAGGGTAGTGTGTGTGTGTAAGCTGTGTGTGTGTGAGGGTAATGTGTGTGTGAGGGTAGTATGTGTGTGTAAGCTGTGTGTGTGTGAGGGTAATGTGTGTGAGAGGGTAGTATGTGTGTGTAAGCTGTGTGTGTGTGTGTGTGTGTGAGGGTAATGTGTGTGTGAGGGTAGTATGTGTGTGTAAGCTGTGAGTGTGTAAGCTGTGAGTGTGTGAGGGTAGTACGTGTGTGTAAGCTATGTGTATGTGAGGGTAGTGTGTGTGTAAGTTATGTGTGTGTGAGGGTAGTGTGTGTGTGAGGGTAGTGTGTGTGTATAAGCTGTGTCTGTAAGGGTACTGTGTGTGTGTATAAGCTATGTGTGTGAGGGTAGTGTGCATGTATAAGCTATGTGTGTGAGGGTAGTGTGTGTGTGTGAGGGTAGTGTGCATGTATAAGATATGTGTGTGATGGTAGTGTGTGTGTATAAACTATATGTGTGTATGTGTGTGTATGTATATTTGTGTATGTTTGTTTCCTCATTAATAAACCATGGTGATTCTCAAGATCTCAATGTCTGGATCAGTCAGAACATATTTAATGAATCTATGGTATCCCTCCCTCCCCCCCTTACACGGTGCAGTGTAGCGGGGTCTTGAGTCATTCTGGCACTAGGACTGATACTATAGATGGCATCACTGGCCACTGNCGTCTCCACGTCACGCCACGCGCGAGGCTCCTGGTTGGAGCATGTCTGTTGTTGATTAATATTTCTATTTTCGGGTACCCGTTACGATGTCGTTGCCTGGCTGCCTATAATGCGGTGAAACGACGTGTAACGCTTTTATACCGTCATAACGTTGATGGATGCTACAATCGGTCAATACCCCTCTTCGGCTCATATAACGGTTTGCTCCGCGGTGTCACAGCGCGAGGGTGAGGGATTCCCCGCTGACTGAATACGTTTCCTCTCGCCTCGGACGGTGGAGGATCGAGCGCTTCCCGTCGCTCACGGTCGGACTGGTTTCCAAACCAGACGCCAAACCTCACGATAGAGAAGCCTTACCGTTACCTAAATGAAACACAAGAGTCTCCTAGACGCATCTCGCTCCACAGCAACGGAAAACGGAGAGGCCGTTTGATAAACACGCATCCTATTGGCCAACCCTTATCGATTAGAACTGGAATATTTAAAATAGGAGAGAAAATTGTCGACCATCATTTTTCGGTATGACGATTAAATGTAGGGTTAACTTAACCGAAATACTGGTGCGTTTTCTCTCTGGTAGTCGGCGGCGGCAATTTAAAGAAAGAGACAGCGAGAAATAAGCACCAGTCGATTTACACAAACCATCAACAACGAGTCCTACTGACTGTACTGATATCGCCATGTAGACCGTCCCCGCCACTACACGGTCTTACCTGTGTAGCTTTGTGAAACTGCTTTTTCAGCCCCGCGACAGACATCGCTCCGGTTGGACCCAACCACGCTCTACAGTAATCTTCGTCTCCGTTTCCTTTGAATTGAAAAATGTCGTTAAGTGACAGTTTAATAACGGGAGTCAGATGAAGCGGCTGACTGGCAACACTGGAGCGTGGCCACGTCGGTGACGTAGCCCTGCCGTGCGCCACAAGCGCTCCACCAGCACGCGACACTCTATTCAGCTGTAGCTACTGTCCGCGCGACGGGAGAAGCGATATTAGCTACCTAGCTATCTAAGGTAGCTAGCTAGGTGGCTGGCTGCACAGTGGTGTTAAGAGGTCATCCATCACCATGACGAACATCTGTCAACCACAGTTTCCGTTACTCTCAACATCTCCAGCCGTTCTTCTTCTCTGGTTAAACCGCAGTTTAGGCTCACACAGACAGTCAGTTTGTCAATGTTCGTCTCTCTGACTTGCCTTCTGAGAAACACCTTCGCGTTTCTATGGCAACAGGGTCAGAGAGCTTCCTGTTGTTCACGTTTGATAGAAACACGCATCCAAACTGAGTGTTTTGATTTGAACTTTTTTTTAAAAAGAAACACATAAACACCACCACAAACACATCTACACAAACTTTGGCAAAAGCAAATGAAAAATAATAAATTAATAAAATAACTGAAATGAACATCCAAAACTAGACAGTTCACATACTGAAGCATTCACTCTGTGACATCATCACATCAACTTTAGGGGGCGGGGCTGTGAGGGTGTGGGATTGTAAGGGGACGGGGCTGTGTGGTGGTTGGGCTGTGAGGGGCGGGACTGAGAGTGGGCGGGGCAGCGAGGAGGCGTCCTATTTGGCAGCTATGGATTTCGGTGTGATGACAGCCTGTGACTCACAGGTGGTTGGTCCAGTCTTTCCAGACTGTTTCCAAGGCTAGGTCTGAAGCTCCTCCCATTCAAACACATTTCCACCTCAACTGAGCTGTGCTGGACCAATCATAACCGTTGGATGGAAGGATGGATGGAAGTATGGATGGATGGATGGATTGTTGTATGCCTGTACTTATGTTGCACTGTGGCTCTGTGAGGCCAAGATTTCGTCCCACTGTATGCCCCCGCATGTAGCAGAATGACAATAAAGCTTGACTTGACTTAAAGGATGGATGAATGGATGACGATATTTGTCCCCATAAACCAATTGGTAACATATTAGTCAGTAATCTGCTTTCTCCACCAGGGGGCAGTATCAATGCACTAATTATTTGCCCTCGCCATAATAACTCCTGGTGGACGGAGTCTAAAACCACTTCATCGGCTCGGATTGTCGGTTTTCAGTTCATTTTCAATCAAGCAAGTGTTAACCTAACGCTAGCGTGGGGCATTCTGGGAAGGCGAGTAGAGGGTAGCGAGCGGAAATTTCTCAACTTTATGTAAATGAGGAGTATTAAACTTTTGCGTTGGCCAATCGGATTGGTTTCGTAGTTCTCGTAACGTAGCAACCGTTGTTCATGGTAACCATTTCTAGAGCAGAAACGTGTTTGTGGCTGTACAGAACAAAGTTACTTAATGTGACGAGCCTGAATTTAAAGATTACAATAAATCCTAATAATTGTACAGGGTTGTCGTTGTGTTTTATACGTTTAAATTCAGATGTCGTTACATGACGTGACTTCGTTGTTATGCTAGTAGCTATGCTGTGCAACTGTTGCTGCTAGCTCGCTAGCTCAGCCGACACAAAACTACTGCTTGACTGACCCGTGGTTTAGGCCTATCTACTGTCATTTTTCACTCGTAAAAGATGTCAGAAAAGAGACAGAATAAGTCATAAGTAGAGCAAATCGAGCTACATCTAGCCAGCGAACAAGATTTCCTGCATCATGTGTTAGAAAGTTGTACTTTGATCGGTATCGTGAGACTGCAATCCACACAGTTCTTCGTGTTGCCTCCGATCATTTAACATTTAAAATACAACATTAAAAAACGAACAATTGCGGGTTGTAGATCAAATCTGGCTACATCTAGCCAGTGGATCAATTATTTCATCATGTTTGTAAAGGTGGTATTTATATAGCGAGTACATGAACTCAAGACTGTACACTTTGACATGTCTACAAATGTGACTAGAGAACTACAATTCAGTATGAAGTTGTTCATGGTGGTGTACTGTGGTCATTAAAGCGGCGCATTGCTTTAAATACCGCTTTACTAAGCTATTGTCAGACTTGTCAGAGAATTCAGTCCAGTGTCGTGAAATCTTAGGAAAGTTTGTCTAGTTACATATGTGATTTGACTCAATTATGTTTGTAGGATTAGCAGCGTAGCTAGTTAGAGCTAGCTAGGCTGTTAGCTCCAAGAGCTAGGTAGATAAAATGACTAAAAACAAGATACCTTCGAAACACACACCACCTAAACATTTCCTCAGGAATATCCCCCAGAAATTGTGCCCTCTCTAGTTACTTTTAGATCATTTTTATGCGGGTCTCTGGACGGGGACATGAAAGAAATGTGTGCTACGGGACTGTGGAAATATACAGAACTTCGCTGTTATCACTGTGCAAATGTACCCGGCTCATCCGAGGAAGGGTGAAGGTTGTTTGTTGGCAAAGATGAACCGGGCAGATGTAAATAGTAATTTGTGCCAAGAGATGTCAGGACCACCGAATGTCACCCTGACCGATTCAACAGGTCAACCTGTTGTAACACGATCCGTTTCGACCGCCCGGTTGACGTTAAAGGCGCGTCTCTCCTATATAAGAGGGACGATTCTGCTAAGCTCTTTTGAGATATTCACCGGGCTGAACGTGGGTTCTTTCTGATTCCAGGTATACTAAAGATGTAGCCTACATTATAACTTAAAGACCTGTTGTCTCTCAGTATTAATTATACCGAGGTGGATATTTCCCACCAGAGTTTTCCCTTGTCTTGTTAGGTAGGCCTACCAGCACACGATCAAAGTTTCCGTGTTCGGTGAAACGAGTCAAAAATTGCGAAAGTGCCGGACCTTTTCTAGTATTACACTATCCTGTCTGCTGCGGTCTTGCTGTTGAAGACGTCTCCGCTTGTCTCTCCAGGAGCGGTGTATGTCTCCAGAATCTTCTATCATCATGAACCTGATGTTTACCCTCTTCCTGCTGTTCTGTGCTTCTCTGGCCCAGGGACAGCAAATGCCGGAAGGTAAAACCAACGCACTCTGGTGGTGAAATAAACCCCTCCAAGCTTTCTGTTGAGCACTCGTTCCTGGCTCCATCTCTGTCTTGTCCTCTGTGAGAGGAGAGCTGTCTCTCTTTTCCTCCATTTCTAGTCTCTCCAGTGCTAATGTCCCTCTCTCTTCCTCCATCTCTGTCTTTCTCCAGTCTCTCCAGTGCTAATGTCCCTCTCTCTTCCTCCATCTCTGTCTCTCTCCAGTCTCTCCAGTGCTAATGTCCCTCTCTCTTCCTCCATCTCTGTCTTTCTCCAGTGCTAACATCTCTCTCTTCCTCCATTTCTGTCTCTCTCTAGCCTCTCCAGTGTTAACGCCTCTCTCTCTTCCTCCATCTCTGTCTCTCTCCAGTCTCTCCAGTGCTAAGGTCTCTCTCTCTTCCTCCATCTCTGTCTCTCTCTAGTCTCTCCAGTGCTAACGTCTCTCTCTTCCTCCATGTCTGTCTCTCTCTAGTCTCTCCAGTGCTAACGTCTCTCTCTTCCTCCATGTCTGTCTCTCTCCAGTCTCTCCAGTGCTAATGTCCCTCTGTCTTCCTCCATCTCTGTCTCTCTCCAGTCTCTCCAGTGCTAACATCTCTCTCTTCCTCCATCTCTGTCTCTCTCCAGTGCTAACGTCTCTCTCTTCCTTCATCTCTGTCTCTCTCCAGTCTCTACAGTTTGTGTACCAGTGATTGTAGGCCCTCAAA
This sequence comes from Plecoglossus altivelis, assembly GCA_036571765.1. Lineage (NCBI taxonomy): Eukaryota > Metazoa > Chordata > Actinopteri > Osmeriformes > Plecoglossidae > Plecoglossus > Plecoglossus altivelis. The sequence continues at coordinate 10,687,253 of BROE01000023.1, read as the reverse complement.
CTAAGTGCCAGAGAGAGGCAAGTGTGACGGTCCCTGGAGCCTTCGTCCCAAGGTGTGACGCCCAAGGCGAGTACCTCCCCCTCCAATGTTGGGAGGCTTCTGGATTCTGCTGGTGCGTCAACACTGCTGGAGAGGAGGTTCAAGGAACGCGGACTCCTGCAGGACAACCAAGACCCACCTGTCCAGGTATGTGTGTGTCAATGACTCGAGCGCTCGTTCTCTTCCCTCTGCAATTACAGAGAGCACTCCTATTTCCCACTCCCTTATCCTCTCTCCTTCTCCTTCTCATTCTCCCTCTCTCTCTATCCTCTCTCCTTCTCCTTGTCTCTCTCCCTCCCCTTCTCTCTCTCTTTCTCTCTCTCTCCCTCCTTCTCCTTGTCTCTCTCCCTCCTCTTCTCTCTCTCTCTCTCTCTCTCTCTCTCTCTCTCTCTCTCTCTCTCTCTTACACCCCCTCTCTCACTTTCTCTCACTTTCTCTCACTTTCTTTCTCTCTCTCTCTCTCTCTCTCTGTTCCCTTTCCCCTCCCAGTTCGTCCCCAGACCCCGTGTGAGCAGAGGAGGGCCACGGTGACGGTTCCTGGAGCCTACGTCCCCCAGTGTGACCCCCAAGGCCGGTTTGTCCCCACCCAGTGCCGCGAGTCTACAGGGGAATGTTGGTGTGTCAACGCTGCTGGAGAGATGGTCCCTGGGACACTGACTCCTGCAGGACAACCAAGACCCACCTGTGCAGGTGTGTGATTTTAAAGGACTTTAGGTTCATGTTTAAATATTGCCCACTCAGTCCATTACTGCTAGCTATTAAGCAGCAACGGTGTCTTGAACAAAGTTTATTGAAGGAGGTCGTTGTGTTCTCTCTCTCCCTTCTCACCTCCCTCACAGATCGTCCTCAGACCAGGTGTGAACTGTGGAGGGCCAGTGTAGCCCAACTCTCTGGAGTCTACGTCCCCCAGTGTGACCCCCAGGGCCAGTTCCTCCCCACTCAGTGTCAGGAGTCTACAGGGCAATGCTGGTGTGTCACCCCTACTGGAGAGGTGGTCCCTGGGACAATGACTCCTGCAGGACAGCCAAGACCCACCTGCACAGGTGTCTGGTTTTGACTTGTGTACAAATCAAACTCTTCCTTTTCCAAATCCATGCAGGTGTTTGTAACTGGCACCTAAAAAACCCTCTAGAAATGAATCTATTGAATTACTTGAACTGTCAATTAACCTGACATCTACCTCCCTCCCTCCTTCCTTCTCTCTCTCTGTCTCTCTCCCCCTCTCTCTGTCTCTCTCCTTCTCTCTCTGTCTCTGTCTCTCTCTGTCTCTCTCTGTCTCTCTGTCTCTCTGTCTGTCTCTCTCTCTCTCTCTCTCTCTCTGTCTCTCTCTCTCTCTCTGTCTCTCTCTCTCTCCGTCTCTCTCCGTCTCCCTCTTTCTCTCTCCCTCTGTCTCTCTCTCTCTCTCCGTCTCTCTCTTCTCTCTCCGTCTCTCTTCCCCTCTCTCTGTCTCCCTCCCTCCCTCTCTGTCTCTCAGGTACCACCCCAACTCTACCAGATACTCGTCAGACCCTATGTCAGTGGTGGAGGGCCAGTGTGGCCCACCTCCGTGGAGCCTACGTCCCCCAGTGTGACCCCCAGGGAAACTTCCTCCCCACCCAGTGCTGGGAGGCTACAGGCCAATGTTGGTGTGTCAACCGTGCTGAAGAAGTAGTCCCTGGGACACTGACTCCTGCAGGACAACCAAGACCTACCTGCACAGGTGTGTGTGAGGACTTGGTAACGTAAAAATACTACTCATCCAAACCATCTCTGTTAGCTTGTTGGTAGCTTGGCTGGTTAAAAATGTGTCAATTAAAGGAGGTTTTTGCGTGTGTTCTCTCTCCCACCTCCTCGCCCCTCCCCCCTGCAAGATCGTCCCCAGACCAGGTGTGAACGTTTGAGGGCCAGTGCGGGCCAGGTCCCTGGAGCCTACGTCCCCCAGTGTGACTCCGAAGGCCAGTTCGTCCCCACCCAGTGCCGGGAGTCTACAGGGCAATGTTGGTGTGTCGACGCAGCTGGAGAGATGGTCCCTGGGACAATGACTCCTGCAGGACAACCAAGACCCACCTGCACAGGTGAGTGTGTCCTTGACACATGTATACACCCACTCTTCCATCTCCAGACCCATTTAGGTGTGTGTAATCCCTCACCCCCGCCCCCCATTTCTAACCCATTATCCACATTTCTCTCTCCTCAGTTCATCTTCTGACTAGGTGTGAGTACGTGAGGGCTACCTTGGCTCTTATCGCTGGAGTCTACCTCCCCCAGTGTGACTCTCAGGGCCGCTTCGTCCCCACCCAGTGCTGGCAGGCTACAGGGCAATGCTGGTGTGTTAACAGTGCTGGACTAATGGTTCCTGGAACACTGGCTGCCCCTGGACAACCGAGACCCACCTGCACAGGTGAGGACTTTGGAATGTTTCAATATGCTTACTTTCAAAAAAAGAGGTTTCATTAAAAGAGACTGTTGCATGTGTTCTCTCCCTCCTCCTCATCCATCCCTCACAGATCGTCCCAGGACCTTGTGTGAGCAGAGGAGGGACAGCGTGACAGGTCCTGGAGCCTACGTCCCCCAGTGTGACTCCCAGGGCCGGTTTGTCCCCACCCAGTGCTGGGAGGCTACAGGGCAATGCTGGTGTGTCAACTCTGCTGGAGAGATGGTCCCTGGGACAATGACTCCTGCAGGACAACCAAGACCCAACTGTGCAGGTGTGTGATTTTTAAACGACTTTACGATCAAATACCACCCATCCACAGCTGCAAGCTTACACATCATTCGAGGTGAATACTCGATTATGATTGGCTGCAGAGATAGCCATTATGAGGTAATAATGGACACCTAATAAGTAGTTCCAGCAAAACTATCTCTTCACTGTTCTAGATTATTGTGCTGACTACATAGCATGAGCCTGGACAAAGTGTCTGAAATTAGTAACCGTGACAACAGAGATGCAGTCTAATCCTTTGTTAATTTACAATTTTGAAAGACATTATTACAAGCAGCAGACATGTAATATTACAACGAGTGTCTTCAATATTTCTTTTAACCTTTTGGGAAAATGTTACTTTTCTTAATTTCTTGCATCAGCCTACTAGTCTGTGTTTGATAGGTCCTAGCTATAACATTAATAACATTAATTATAATATTGTTGGTGAAAATCTTGATATTGATTTGGGGACCGTCACATAGCTGCCCAGCTACTTAGTCTTATTGTCAAAAATACGGTGAAATTAATATTAACAGTTTGCCAACCGTACGCAATGGTATTGTGTTTGACTCATGCTAGCATGACATTAGCTTTCAGGCTAATAGCTCAACCAAAGGAATGCCAGTGCTAGCTAGCTCTATGAGTGGAGTGGACTAGACATATCAAAGTTGACTAATCTAGAACAACATTTCTATTGCAAAACGCTTGAAAACATGCATGTATATATATGTTTTTTTAAAGGTTGGCAAGTAACCATAGTATAAGTGTGATGATGCCCTTCAGGTGCACATTATCACCTGATAATGCACTCCATAGAAGCAACCATCTGACCCACATTGCACATTATCAGGTCATAATGTGCACATCGAAAGGCATTATCCCTCGTAGGTAGCATGGCTGGCTAAAACTACGTTTATTGAAGTAGGTAATTGCGTTGTGTTCTCTCTCTCCCTTCTCACCTCCCCCACAGCTCGTCCTCAGACCAGGTGTGAACTGTGGAGAGACAGTGTAGCCCAACTCCCTGGAGCCTACGTCCCCCAGTGTGACCCCCAGGGCCAGTTCCTCCCCACCCAGTGCCGGGAGTCTACAGGGCAATGCTGGTGTGTCACCCCTAATGGAGATGTAATCCCTGGGACACTGACTCCTTCAGGACAACCAAGACCCACCTGCACAGGTGTTGTCCCTCTCCCTACTCCTGTTGACCCTAGTGTTCCAGTTCGTCCCCAGACCTTGTGTGAGCAGAGGAGGGACAGCATGACGGTTCCAGGATCATACGTCCCCCAGTGTGACCCCCAGGGACAGTTTGTCCCCACCCAGTGCTGGGATGCTACAGGGCAATGTTGGTGTGTCAACGCTGCTGGAGAGATGGTCCCTGGGACAATGACTCCTGCAGGACAACCAAGACCCACCTGTGCAGGTGTGTAATTTTTAAAGGACATGTAAACATTCAAATACTGCCCACTTAATCCATGACTGCGAGGGGTTTTAGTTGAATAGCTGGCTTAAACAAAGCTCATTGAAGGAGGTTGTTGTGTTCTCTCTCTCCCTTCTCACCTTTTCACCTCCCCCACAGCTCGTCCTCAGACCAGGTGTGAACTGTGGAGAGACAGTGTAGCCCAACTCCCTGGAGCCTACGTCCCCCAGTGTGACCCCCAGGGCCAGTTCCTCCCCACTCAGTGCCGGGAGTCTACAGGGCAATGCTGGTGTGTCACCCCTACTGGAGAGGTGGTCCCTGGGACAATGACTCCTGCAGGACAACCAAGACCCACCTGCACAGGTGTCTGGTTTTGACTTGTGTACAAATCAAACTCTTCCTTTTCCAAATTCATGCAGGTGTTTGTAACTGGCACCTAAAAAACCCTCTAGAAATGAATCTATTGAATTACTTGAACTGTCAATTAACCTGACATCTACCTCCCTCCCTCCTTCCTTCTCTCTCTCTGTCTCTCTCCCCCTCTCTCCCCCTCTCTCCTTCTCTCTCTGTCTCTGTCTCTCTCTGTCTCTCTCTGTCTCTCTCTGTCTCTCTCTGTCTCTCTCTCTCTCTCTCTGTCTCTCTCTGTCTCACCCAGTGCTGGGATGCTACAGGGCAATGTTGGTGTGTCAACGCTGCTGGAGAGATGGTCCCTGGGACAATGACTCCTGCAGGACAACCAAGACCCACCTGTGCAGGTGTGTAATTTTTAAAGGACATGTAAACATTCAAATACTGCCCACTTAATCCATGACTGCGAGGGGTTTTAGTTGAATAGCTGGCTTAAACAAAGCTCATTGAAGGAGGTTGTGTGTTTCTCTCCCTCTCAACCTTTCACCTCCCCACAGCTGTCAGACCAGGTGTGAACTGTGGAGAGACAGTGTAGCCCAACTCCCTGGAGCCTACGTCCCCCAGTGTGACTCCCAGGGCCAGTTCCTCCCCACTCAGTGCCGGGAGTCTACAGGGCAATGCTGGTGTGTCACCCCTAATGGAGAGGTGGTCCCTGGGACAATGACTCCTGCAGGACAACCAAGACCAACCTGCACAGGTGTGTCTGGTTTTGACTTTGGTACAAATCACTTCTTCCTTTTCCAAATTATTGGCAGGTGCTTTGTAATGGCACCTAAACCTCTAATATGATCATCTGATTCTTGAACTGCATTAACCTGCATCTACCCCCTCCTCCTTCCTTCTCTCTCTTGTTCTTCCCCTCTCTCTCCGCCCTCTTCCTCCTTCTCTCTCTGTCTCTCTGTCTCTGTCTCTCTCTGTCTCTGTCTGTCTCTCTGCCTCTGTCTCTCTCTCTCCCTCTCTCCATCCCTCCCTCCCTCTCTCCCTCTCTGTCTCTCAGGTACCACCCCAACTCTACCAGGCCCTCGTCCTCAGACCATGTGTGAGTGGTGGAGATCCAGTGTGGCCCACCTAAGTGGAGTTTACGCCCCCCAGTGTGACCCCCAGGGCAGGTTCCGCCCTATGCAGTGCTGGGAGGCTACAGGCCAATGCTGGTGTATCAACCGTGCTGAAGAAGTAGTCCCTGGGACAATGACTTCTGCAGGACAACCAAGACCTACCTGTCCAGGTGTGTGTGAGGACTTGGTAACGTACATGTACTGCTCATCCAAACCATCTGTTAGCTTGTTGGTAGCTTGGCTGGTAAAAAATGTGTTAATTAAAGGAGGTTTTTGCGTGTGTTCTCTCTCCCACCTCCTCGCCCCTTCCCCCTGCAAATCGTCCCCCAACCAGGTGGTAAGAACGTTTGAGGGGCCAAGTGCGGCCAGGTCCCTGGGCCTCGTCCCCCAGTGTGACTCTCCAGGCCGTTCGTCCCCACCCAGTCCGGAGTCGACAGGCGAATGTTGTGTGTCAATGACTGGAGGACATGGTCCCTGGACCATGAACTCCTGCAGGACAACAAGACAACCTGCCACAGGTGATGTGTTATCCTTGACACATGTATACACCCACTCTTCCATCTCCAGACCCATTCAGGTGTGTGTAATCCCTCACCCCTCCCTATTCTCTCTCCCCAGCTCGTCCTCTGTCTAGGTGTGAGTACGTGAGGACTGTTATGGCCCAACTTCCTGGAGCCTTTGTCCCCCAGTGTGACCCCCAGGGCAGGTTCCTCCCCACCCAGTGCTGGCAGGCTACAGGGCAATGCTGGTGTGTCAACAGTGTTGGAGTAATGGTTCCTGGAACACTGGCTGCTCCCGGACAACCGAGACCCACCTGCACAGGTGAGGACTTAGGAATGTTTCAATATACCCACTTTCTAAAAAGAGGTTTATTAAAAGAGGCTGTTGCATGTGTTCTCTCCCTCCTCCTCATCCATCCCTCACAGATCGTCCCAGGACCTTGTGTGAGCAGAGGAGGGACAGCGCAACGGGTACTGGAGCCTACGTCCCCCAGTGTGACTCCCAGGGCCAGTTCGTCCCTACCCAGTGCTGGCAGGCTACAGGGCAATGCTGGTGTGTCAACAGTGTTGGAGAGATGGTCCCTGGGACAATGACTCCTCCAGGACAACCAAGACCCAACTGTGCAGGTGTGTGTGTATGTGTGTGTGTGTGTGTGTGTGTGTCATTGACTCATATAAACACAATCTGTTCTTCAGACACAATTAAGGGTTTAGCTATCCATCCACCTGTCTTGGACTTATCATGGGGTCGTGGGGTCAGGTCGTGGGGTCAGGTCATGAGGTCAGGGCGTGTAGGGCGTGGTCAGGGCGTGGTCAGGGCGTGGTCATGGTGTGGTCATGCCGTGGTCAGAGCGTGGTCAGGGCGTGGGGGTCAGGTCATGGGTGAGTGACATGTCCCAGACCACCCTGTAGTGTCAGGCCAGATTTCAGATACGTATTTCGGTGGCATTCCTGCCTGTGTTTTGGTCTTATAGTGTGTTTAGAGAGGAAATCTGGAGAGGCACCTTCTAACAGCATCTCCTCACAGCCACCTTAAGATCAGGTGGTCAGGTGGTCAGATGATCAGATGATCAGATGATCAGGTGGTCAGGTGTGATGTCATATAACCGCTTAGTGTTCTGGTACGTTTCTTGCATACCGAGTATACGTGTCTGGCCGTTCCCCCTGCCCCCCTCTGCTGTTACTCCTGCGCGGCGCGCCTCTGCTGTTCCTTCTAACACCTGCCCCCCCTCCTGCTGTCCGCTGTCTAACACTGCCCCCCTCTGCTGTTACTCCTGCCCCCCTCTGCTGTTCCCTGTCTAACACCTGCCCCCCTCTGCTGTTCCCTGTCTAACACCTGCCCCCCTCTGCTGTTCCCTGTCTAACACCTGCCCCCCTCTGCTGTTCCCTGTCTAACACCTGCCCCCCTCTGCTGTTCCCTGTCTAACACCTGCCCCCCTCTGCTGTTCCCTGTCTAACAATCACCCTTTGGTTCCTTTCTAACTCTGTGTCGCTCTCCCTTCTGTGCACATGCCTAAAGAGAAATGTCTTCTCTCTCTCTCCTTGTCTCTCTTCTCTGTCTCTCTATCTCTCCTTCTCTCTCTCTCTCTCTGCTGTCTGTGTCTTCTCTCTCTCTCTCTCTCTCTCTGTCTCTCTCTCTCTCTCTCTGTCTCTCTATCTCTCTCTCTCTCTCTGTGTCTGTCTCTCTCTCTCTCTCTCTCTCTCTGTCTCTCTCTCTCTTCAGCTCGTCCTCTGACCAGGTGTGAGCAGTGGAGGGCCAGTGTGTCCTCTCTGCCTGGAGCCTACGTCCCCCAGTGTGACACCCAGGGCCGCTTCATCCCCACCCAATGCTGGGGCTCCACAGGGCAATGCTGGTGTGTCAACTTTAATGGAGACTTCATCTCTGGGTCACTGACTCCTCCAGGACAACCACGGCCGAACTGCCCAGGTGTGTGAGGAGAGTGTGTGTGTGTGTGTGAGAGGGTGAATGTGTGTGTTTTGAGAGGGTGAAAGTGTGTGTGTGTGAGGTGTTGTGTGTGTGTGTGTGTGTGAGGAGTGTGTGTGTGTGGGTATGTGTGTGAGGTGTGAGAGGAGTGTGTGAGAGGAGTGTGTGTGTGTGTGTGAGGAGGGTGTGTGAGGTGTGTGTGTGTGTGTGTGAGTTGTGAGAGGAGTGTGTGTGAGAGGTGTGTGTGTGTGTGTGAGGTGTGTGTGTGTGAGAGAGCTTCTTTCAGTGTCCACCAGCCAGTGAACCTACGTGCATTTTCTCTCATGTAATTCTCTATGTCTCTCCCTGTCTCTATGTCGCTCTGCCTCTCTCTCTCTCTCTCTCTCTCTCTATGTCTCTCTGACTCTCTCTATGTTGCTCTGTCTCTCCCTCCCTGTCTCTCTGACTCTCTCTCTATGTCGCTCTGTCCCTCCCTCCCTGTCTCTCCCTCCCTGTCTCTCTGACTCTATCTCTATGTCGCTCTGTCTCTCCCTCCCTGTCTCTCCCTCCCTGTCTCTCTCCCTCCCTGTCTCTCTGCCTCCCCAGTTTGCCCCCTGACTCAATGTCAGAGGGACGCGAGTGCGGCCCACCTCCCCGGAGCTTACGTCCCCCAGTGTGACTTCTTTGGTCAGTACCACCCAACCCAGTGTCACCAGGCCACAGGCCAGTGCTGGTGCGTGACCCGGGCAGGACAGGAAGTTCCTGGGACGCGCACGTCTCAAGGGCAGCCCAGACCCAACTGCACTTAGACATTCGTCTGCTGTGTAAGTCTGACTGCTAGGTGTCCATGGTGACCGCGCGTAGGTGTGACCACGGTAACTGTACGCGTGACCATGGTTACTGTGTCAATAACAGTGTGTGTGGACTGTGTGTATGGGGGCGTGTCTCGTTTAACTCAATCATTCTTTTTTTTTTACAGGAAGGTGATTTTTTCTAGATGAGAAGGAGGAGGGAGGAGAGGACAGGGGGAGGAGCCTCCACACTGTTATTGTGACATCATCAGTCTGTCTAACCATCTCTCTATCAGCTCTCAAATGATCTCTATCATCTCTATCTATCTCTCAATCATCTCTATTATCTCTCAATCATCTCTCCGATCTGGTTTTCAATAAAGTTCCATCAAAAACTATGTTCCACTCTAGTTATTTTCTGGTTTCTACAAACATACTTGCTTTGATCGTATGCAGTCATATTCCTCACTAAGCTTCCTCTGTCTCGGTACACTTGGACCATTGTCTCATTGGTATCAAATGTAAATTCATTGATCACGTCTAGATTGATTGCTGACCAATCGTAGCGAGGTAAGCTGGGTTGAGTCTAGTTTACCACTTCAGCTCTTCCTGGTGTAAAGAAAAAGGCTCAATCCTATTGGCTGTCAACCGATGAGGAGAAAGGTGAGACAGGAAGTATGTCCATCCACAGAACATCATGTGATTATCAACAGACCACTCTCCTCATGCTAATCATGCTGTATTGGGTAGCTTGAACATTCACATCATGCTGTATTGGGTAGCTTGAACAACCATTCTCTCAATATAATATCTTTATCATTATTATTATTATTATTATATAATATGATATCTTTATAAACTTTTTTTAATCCTAGCATTAATCCACAAGGGTGTTGTGTATCACTAGCATGTGATGTTGTTACTTTCCTATAACAATTACATTATTAGGATTGTTTGTGAAGAGCAACAGTTCTACGTGTTGATGTTGTTGAACTCTGACTGGATACAGCGATGCTGTCTAGTTTTAGATCGTGAGAACATGACGTCTTTACGATGACGTCTCTCCTCCGGCAAAGCTGCATCCTGTGTCGACGTTTAGTGGATCCGAAGTTAACAGATTTAGTTGACTGATGCTGTTACTTAGTGAAGGAAAGGGGTATTACAACCATTTAGTACATTGGCGACAAATCCAAACTGTAACCTAAAATAAAATGGATAAAAAACATGTGAAATGAAAATAAATACAAATAAAATACGTCAAAATAATTCTGAAAGTTTTAGGAAACACACAACTCGTACCTATAACGTAGTTAAAGTACAGCTTTTAAACTTACACACAACAAGACACGCTTCTCCCACATACTACTCCGCAGGGAACGACATCTTTTCTTGAGTATGTTCCAACTTGCAGAAGCTTTGGTGATAAACCAAATTATTGCGATAATAAACACATCTCTTTGACTTAAGAAGAAAAAGAATTGTGATCGAAAACACAATTGATGAAATAGCTTTCAACATTGCTGGAGAAATATAGAGAGCGTTTCTATACACCAAGATCGGCTGTAGAGAGGGCAAGGAGATGTCCAAACGGAGACTGAGAGTTGAAACAAACTAAATAAATATATTAAATATATACATCTGTAAATACATACATCTGTTTGCTGTTCCCAATCCATACAAATATTTTTAAAAGAGCGATAAAGTTTTGACATCGTTTCCAATAAGCTCACTGACAAATCGGTACAAAACATATCAGTCGACATCAACGACCTGTAGGTGAGATCAAGTTAGTCAGATGTTGTGTCATTCATCATTAGCTACTAGAGTCTGTGCTTAATGAACAACATGTTTAAATTATTGGTTAACATCTAACATCTAATAATACTCTTTATATCATGTCGCATATACGATATTTATTTTATTACGTGTTTATTTTATTACTTTATTATATACCAGTACTATCATACTTTGTTTCATGTAGTTATTATATGTCTACATTATATATGTTCAAATAATCTGAGTCATAGTGCCTTTTCTAAGTGTTTAATGTTCAATTTAATATTTGGTAAACATTCCTCCTCCGCTCCTAATTATTATTAGTAATATCATAAAAGTATTTTCTTAACTTAACTCCATTTGGGGGGAAACTATTGTGTACCATGCCATGTAGAGACCTTCAAAAGGTCGCCCTGACTGTTTCTGCCCTGTTTCTGCCCCGACTGTTTCTGCCCCGACTGTTTCTGCCCCGACTGTTTCTGCCCCGACTGTTTCTGCCCTGTTTCTGCCCCGACTGTTTCTGCCCTGTTTCTGCCCCTGACTGTTTCTGCCCTGACTGTTTCTGCCCTGTTTCTACCCCTGACTGTTTCTGCCCTGACTGTTTCTACCCCTGACTGTTTCTGCCCCGACTGTTTCTACCCCTGACTGTTTCTACCCCTGACTGTTTCTACCCCTGACTGTTTCTGCCCCGACTGTTTCTGCCCTGACTGTTTCTGCCCTGACTGTTTCTACCCCTGACTGTTTCTGCCCCGACTGTTTCTACCCCTGACTGTTTCTGCCCCGACTGTTTCTGCCCTGACTGTTTCTGCCCCTGACTGTTTCTGCCCTGACTGTTTCTGCCCCTGACTGTTTCTACCCCTGACTGTTTCTACCCCTGACTGTTTCTGCCCCCGACTGTTTCTACCCCGACTGTTTCTGCCCCGACTGTTTCTGCCCCGACTGTTTCTGCCCCGACTGTTTCTGCCCCGACTGTTTCTGCCCTGAGTGCGTCTGAAGGCACCCTGACCTGTGCTGACATGCCCTGCTCCTAATGTTCTGTTAGTGCTGAAGTCCGCTGATAAAGAATATGAACTTGTGGATCGTGTGATTTCCTGGCAGCTGTTGTTTCACTGGTCAAGAGAGTCCAGTATGTCCAACCAGAGTTTGCCCTTGTCTTGTTAGGTAGGCCTACCAGCACACAACCAAAGTCTCCTTGTTCGGTGAAACGAGTCAAAAGTTGCGAAAGTGCCGGACGTTTTCTAGTATTACACTATCCTGTCTGCTGCGGTCTTGCTGTTGAAGACGTCTCTGCTTGTCTCTCCAGGAGCGGTGTATGTCTCCAGAATCTTCTATCATCATGAACTTGATGTTTACCCTCTTCCTGCTGTTCTGTGTTTCTCCAGCTGAGGGGCGAAAAGCACAACAAGGTAATACATCTTGAATCTAATTCAAATCCAATGTATTTTTTCTACAGCCTTCAAACGGCCCCTTGCATCATCGATAAACCTTTGAGTAAAACAATGAAAGACGTACATGAAGAGTTCTTTAAGAGGTTTACAAATGAAAGATGTACAGGAAGAGTTCTTTAAGAGGTTTACAAATGAAAGATGTACAGGAAGACTTATTTAAGAGGTTTACAAATGAAAGACGTACATGAAGAGTTCTTTAAGAGGTTTACAAATGAAAGATGTACAGGAAGAGTTCTTTAAGAGGTTTACAAATGAAAGACGTACATGAAGAGTTCTTTAAGAGGTTTACAAATGAAAGATGTACAGGAAGAGTTCTTTAAGAGGTTCACAAATGAAAGATGTACAGGAAGAGTTCTTTAAGAGGTTTACAAATGAAAGATGGGCATTGGAAGAAGGAATTCAGTTCCTCTGCTCTAGAGACAGTTGGTGTCAGAGAGAGGTGGACGTCAGAGGAAGAACACACTCGTTCATCCAGATTAGAAATAATAGTTAAAACATGCAAATGGATGTGTGCTTATGTGATGTGGCATGCTGTAATGTCCATCTTATATGATGTGGCATGCTGTAATGTCCATCTTATATGATGTGGCATGCTGTAATGTCCATCTTATATGATGTGGAATGCTGTAATGTCCATCTTATATGATGTGGAATGCTGTAATGTCCATCTTATATGATGTGGCATGCTGTAATGTCCATCTTATGTGATGTGGCATGCTGTAATGTCCATCTTATGTGATGTGGCATGCTGTAATGTGATGTGGCATGCTGTAATGTCCATCTTATATGATGTGGCATGCTGTAATGTCCATCTTATGTTATGTGGCATGCTGTAATGTCCATCTTATATGATTTGGCATGCTGTAATGTCCATCTTATATGATGTGGCATGCTGTAATGTCCATCTTATATGATGTGGCATGCTGTAATGTCCATCTTATGTGATGTGGCATGCTGTAATGTCCATCTTATATGATGTGGCATGCTGTAATGTCCATCTTATATGATGTGGCATGCTGTAATGTCCATCTTATGTGATGTGGCATGCTGTAATGTCCATCTTATGTGATGTGGCATGCTGTAATGTCCATCTTATATGATGTGGCATGCTGTAATGTCCATCTTATGTGATGTGGCATGCTGTAATGTCCATCTTATATGATTTGGCATGCTGTAATGTCCATCTTATATGATTTGGCATGCTGTAATGTCCATCTTATGTGATGTGGCATGCTGTAATGTCCAGCTTATGTGATGTGGCATGCTGTATTGTCCATCTTATGTGATGTGGCATGCTGTAATGTCCAACTTATGTGATGTGGCATGCTGTAACGTCCATCTTATGTGATGTGGCATTCTGTAATGTCCATCTTATATGATGTGGCATGCTGTAATGTCCATCTTATATGATGTGGCATGCTGTAATGTCCATCTTATATGATGTGGCATGCTGTAATGTCCATCTTATATGATGTGGCATGCTGTAATGTCCATCTTATGTGATGTGGCATGCTGTAATGTCCAGCTTATGTGATGTGGCATGCTGTAATGTCCATCTTATGTGATGTGGCATGCTGTAATGTCCATCTTATGTGATGTGGCATGCTGTAATGTCCAGCTTATGTGATGTGGCATGCTGTAATGTCCATCTTATGTGATGTGGCATGCTGTAATGTCCATCTTATGTGATGTGGCATGCTGTAATGTCCAGCTTATATGATGTGGCATGCTGTAATGTCCATCTTATATGATGTGGCATGCTGTAATGTCCATCTTATGTGATGTGGCATGCTGTAATGTCCATCTTATGTGATGTGGCATGCTGTAATGTCCATCTTATATGATGTGGCATGCTGTAATGTCCATCTTATATGATGTGGCATGCTGTATTGTCCATCTTATATGATGTGGCATGCTGTAATGTCCATCTTATGTGATGTGGCATGCTGTAATGTCCATCTTATGTGATGTGGCATGCTGTAATGTCCATCTTATATGATGTGGCATGCTGTATTGTCCATCTTATGTGATGTGGCATGCTGTAATGTCCATCTTATATGATGTGGCATGCTGTAATGTCCATCTTATATGATGTGGCATGCTGTAATGTCCATCTTATATGATGTGGCATGCTGTAATGTCCATCTTATATGATGTGGCATGCTGTAATGTCCATCTTATGTGATGTGGCATGCTGTAATGTCCATCTTATATGATGTGGCATGCTGTAATGTCCATCTTATATGATGTGGCATGCTGTAATGTCCATCTTATGTGATGTGGCATGCTGTAATGTCCATCTTATATGATTTGGCATGCTGTAATGTCCATCTTATGTGATGTGGCATGCTGTAATGTCCATCTTATGTGATGTGGCATTCTGTAATGTCCATCTTATATGATTTGGCATGCTGTAATGTCCATCTTATATGATTTGGCATGCTGTAATGTCCATCTTATGTGATGTGGCATGCTGTAATGTCCATCTTATGTGATGTGGCATGCTGTAATGTCCATCTTATATGATGTGGCATGCTGTAATGTCCATCTTATATGATGAGGCATGCTGTAATGTCCATCTTATATGATGTGGCATGCTGTAATGTCCATCTTATATGATGTGGCATGCTGTAATGTCCATCTTATATGATGTGGCATGCTGTAATGTCCATCTTATGTGATGTGGCATGCTGTAATGTCCATCTTATATGATGTGGAATGCTGTAATGTCCATCTTATATGATTTGGCATGCTGTAATGTCCATCTTATGTGATGTGGCATGCTGTAATGTCCATCTTATGTGATGTGGCATGCTGTAATGTCCATCTTATATGATGTGGCATGCTGTAATGTCCATCTTATATGATGTGGCATGCTGTAATGTCCATCTTATATGATGTGGCATGCTGTAATGTCCATCTTATGTGATGTGGCATGCTGTAATGTCCATCTTATGTGATGTGGCATGCTGTAATGTCCATCTTATATGATGTGGCATGCTGTAATGTCCAGCCAAGGGACTTACTAAAGTGTTCACATTTAAACTCAACTCTCTCTAACTGCGCTTTGCTGTCTCTATATTTTTCTTTCAATCTCATCCTCTTGCTTTCTGCTCTCTCTCTTTCTCCCTCTCTCTTTTGATCTCTCCCTCTCTCTCTCCGCCCCTCTCTCAGTCTCTACCCCTCTCTCTTTCTCTCCCCCTCTTCCCTCTCTCTCTCCCCTTCTCTCTCTATATCTTCCCCCCTCTCTCCCTTCCCCCTCTCCGTCCCTCCCCCCTCTCTGTCTCTCCCTCTTTCTCAGTCTCTCCCCTCTCTCTCCCCCCTCCCCCTCTCCCTCCCCCTCTCCCCCCCCTCCGCCTCTCTCTTCCTCCACTTCCCTCTCCAGACCCCTGTGGGTGTGGGTGTATTGCAGTAGTGTGTGTTTATTTTCTTAGTGTAAGAACACCGTCAACCTAGAGCTTTGTGTATATAGGGACAACAACATGAGCTCTCTCATCCTCTCCCTCTCCTCTCTCTCTCATCCTCTCTCTCATCCTCTGTCTCTCATCCTCTCCCTCTTCTCTCTCTCAACCTCTCTCTCAACCTCTCTCTCTCATCCTCTCTCATCCTCTCTCATCCTCTCTCTCATCTTCTCTCTCATCCTCTCTCATCCTCTCTCTCATCCTCTCTCTCTCCTTCCTCTCCCACTTCATCATCTTCTCTCTCATCCCCCATCTGCCTCTCTCTCCCCAGTCTCTCCACATCGTCCTTTGACTAAATGTCAGAAGGAGGCCAGTGAGTCTCCTGCTGGTGGGATGATTGTCCCCCAGTGTGACTCCCAGGGTCGGTACCTGCCCACCCAGTGTGCGAGCGGGTTTACAGCTCCATGTTGGTGTGTCAACAGTGCTGGAGAAGAGATACCAGGAACACGAACACATTTAGGACAACCAAGACACAACTGTGCAGGTGTGTCTATCATCCCATCTCTCATCCTCTCTCATCCTCTCTGTCGTCTCTCATCCTCTCATCCTCTCATCCTCTCTGGCATCGTCTCTCACCCTCTCATCCTCTCTCATCCTCTCTCTCATCCTCTCCCTCATCCTTTCTCTCATCCTCTCCCTCATCCTCTCCCTCATCCTTTCTCTCGTCTCCTCCCTCATCCTCTCTGTCAACCTCTCTCATTCTCTCTCTCCTCTCTCTCTCTCATCCTCTCATCCTCTGTCTCTCATCCTCTTATCCTCTCTTTCATCCTCTCTCATCCTCCCTCTCTCCTTCCCCTCTCCCTTCATCATCTTTCTCTCTCTACTCCATTCTCTCCAGGTCATCCTCTGACTAAGTGTCAGAAGGCGGCCAGTGAGACCCCTGTTGGGAGTGTGTACGTCCCCCAGTGTGACTCCCAGGGTCGGTACCTGCCCACCCAGTGTGCTGGAGGGTTTACAGCTCCATGTTGGTGTGTCAACAGTGCTGGAGAAGAGATACCAGGAACACGAACATATTTAGGACAGCCAAGACATAACTGTGCAGGTGTGTCTATCATCCCCTCTCTCATCCTCTTTCTCATCTTCTCATCCTCTCTCTCATCCTCTCTCTCATCCTCTCATCCTCTCTCATCCTCACTGTCATCCTCTCTCTCATCTTCTCATCCTCTCTCTCATCTTCTCATCCTCTCTCTCATCCTCTCTTTCTCCCTCATCTCTCTCTCATCCCCTCCTCACTGTCATCATCTCTCAACCTCTCATCCTCTCTGTCATCCTCTTTGTCAACCTCTCTCATTCTCTCTCTCCTCTCTCTCTCTCATCCTCTCATCCTCTCATCCTCTGTCTCTCATCCTCTCATCCTCTCTTTCATCCTCTCTCATCCTCCCTCTCTCCTTCCCCTCTCCCTTCATCATCTTTCTCTCTCTACTCCATTCTCTCCAGGTCATCCTCTGACTAAGTGTCAGAAGGCGGCCAGTGAGACCCCTGTTGGGAGTGTGTACGTCCCCCAGTGTGACTCCCAGGGTCGGTACCTGCCCACCCAGTGTGCTGGAGGGTTTACAGCTCCATGTTGGTGTGTCAACAGTGCTGGAGAAGAGATACCAGGAACGCTAACATATTTAGGACAGCCAAGACACAACTGTGCAGGTGTGTGTGTCCTTGACTCATCTGTTATCTCTTCACACAGATGTGGGTATGTGTCAGGCATGTTCATCTCTCTCCTCACTGTAGCAATCCTTCTCATCCTCTCTCTCATCCTCTCTCTCATCCTCTCATCCTCTCTCTCATCCTCTCTCCCTCCTCTCTCCTCTCTCTCTCCTCTCTCTCATCCTCTCTCTCCTCTCTCCTCTCTCTCTCCTCTCTCTCTCCTCTCTCTCCCGTCCTCCTTCCTTCTCATCCTCTTCTCTTCTCTTCTTTCCTCCTCTCTCTCTCTCTCCCTCCTCTCCTCTCTCTCTCCTCTCTCATCCTCCCTCCCAGGACGTCCCAAGACCAGATGTGAGCAGTGGAGGTCCAGCGTGGCGACCATCCAGGGCGTCCACCACCCCCAGTGTGACTCCCAGGGCCGCTTCCTCCCTTATCAGTGTTACCAGCCCACCCGGTACTGCTGGTGTGTCTCTCCTGTAGGAGAGACCATCGTTCAGACACTGACTCCTTCAGGACAACCCAGACCCGACTGCTCAGGTGTGGAAGGAGTTGCATGCGTCTCAGCCTTCATGCCACCCCTGCTAGCTTGTTGGTGGCAGGGATGACTACGGAAGTGTTTAAACTCTCTGTCTCTCTCTTTGTCTCACTCACTCTCTTTGTCTCTCTCTCTTTGTCTCTCTCTCTTTGTCTCTCTCTCTTTGTCTCTCTCTTTTTGTCTCTTTCTCTTTGTCTCTCTCTTTTTGTCTCTCTCTATCTTTGACTCTCTCTCTGTCTCTCTCTTTGTCTCTCTCACTCTTTCTCTCTCTCTCTCTCTCTCTCTCTCTGTCTCTCTCTGTGTCTCTCTCTCTCTCCTCAGTTCGTCTCCAGACCTTCTGTGAGTACTGGAGGGCCAGTGTGACTCCTGTTCCTGGAGCCTTTATCCCCCAGTGTGACTCCCAGGGCCAGTTCCTCCCCACCCAATGCTGGGGCTCCACAGGGTACTGCTGGTGTGTCAACTCTGAGGGAGATGGGATCCCTGGGACCATGACTCCTCCAGGACAACCAAGTCCCAACTGTGCAGGTCTGTGTGTGTGTGTGTGTGTGTGTGTGTGAGGTGTGAGAGAGGTGTGTGTGTCTGTGTGAGAGGTGTGTGTGTGTCTGTGTGTGAGAGAGGTGTGAGAGGTGTGTGTGTGGGTGTGAATGGTGTGTGTGGGTGTTGAGGAGGGTATGTGGGTGTGAGAGGTGTATGTGTGTTGAGGAGTGTGTGTGTGTGGTCTGTATGTGTGTGTTGAGGAGTGTGTGTGTGAGAGAGGTGTGTGTGTGTGAGAGAGAGAGGTGTGTGTGTGTGTGTGTGTGTGTGTGAAAGGACTCTGGACTCTGTTTGCTGGGGTGTAGAATGGCAAAAGTCTGATTCATGACAGAAGTTTGATCGCTTTATCTCTTATTCTCTCCCTACCTGTCTCTCTCTTTCACTCTTTCTCTCCGTACCTCTCTCCTCTACCTCTCTCTCTCCCTATCTCTCTCTCTTCCTATCTCTCTCTCTCTTCCTATCTCTCTCTCTACTTCTCTTCCCATCTCTCTCTCCCTACCTCTCTCTCTCTCTCCCTGTCTCTCTCTCCCTACCTCTCTTCCCACCTCTCTCCCTACCTCTCTCTCTCTCCCCACCTCTCTCCCTACCTCTCTCCCTCTAGTTGTTCCCCTGTCCTTCTGTCAGGTTTGGAGGAACAGTGTGACCCATCTCCCTGGGTCTTTGGTCCCAGAGTGTGACTCCCGTGGCCAGTTCAAGCCCACCCAGTGTTGGGCTTCTACAGGGTACTGCTGGTGTTTTAACCCCAGGGGAGAAGTCATTCCTGGGACACTGACCCCTCCTGGACAACCAAGACCCACCTGTGAATAGACTTAGACGTGGTGACTGTGTAGGTGAGTGACTTTTAGTGACCGTGCGTGTGGACTGTGTGTATGGGGGCGTGTCTCATTTAACTCAATAATTCTTTTTCCTACAGAAAGGTGATTGTTTCTAGATGAGAGGGAGGGAGGAGAGGGGGAGGAGCCTCCACACAGTCCTTGTGACATCATCAGTCAGTCTAACCATCTCTCAAACAATCTCTTTATCCATCTCTATATCATCTCTATCCATCTCCATATCATCTCTCTGTCATCTCTCTATCATGTCTGTGTCCATCTCACTGATGTGGTATTCAATAAAGTTAAATCAATCAAAATAGTTCAACTACACTTGTTTTCTTTTACACAAAAGGTATTTTCAAGGCCATATATAGACTTTTACTATCAAATGTTGCCACCAAACCTGTATATTGTTGATAAATTAGTATTACAATTTTAAATGACATTTGCCTTTAATTTATTACGATCAAAACACCAATAGTTACGCTGAGCCCGTTGACGAGATCAACTGTCATTTTCACCTTGACTTAAATTTTCAAGTCAAGTGTCAAGTCAACTGCTTCCTCTAGCTGGAGGATAAGTCACTTTTTAAATACAAAATGCTGTTTTTCCGGAGATATTCGGGTTGTCTTCTCAAAACAACAATCATCGATGTCATGTCAGTCTTTGCTGCTCTTCAATCAGAGAGAACAGGTGTTCAAATTAACTTTCGGAGGTAGACTACATCGACGAGTAAGAAAGTAAGTTCAGTTGATCTCTCTCACACTGTGAATGTGGTTACAGTTGCTAGGCTAACTCGAGATGTAGAAGTCAAGTATAATTTGAGCCGTAACGTTAGCTAGGCCAGCTAGCTAAAAAAAACCCGGTATTATAATGTACTTAATTATCCGTCAGCTTGCATGCTAGCATTTAAAGTTAACTCGTGTACATATTTGTTCCTTATAGATAATATAGTGTCAAATGTATTGATCAGTTTCAACATAAATCTGGAAACAGGAGAGATCTCCGTCAGGTCGACCTGATATCGATCAATGAAAACATCACTGGAAGTTTCCCTCCCACTGAGGAGCGTGAAGTGAAGCAGTTTATCTCTACATTGTGTTTACTGTGTGGCTCAGATGGACATGATCAATATTTTAACCTTGCAAGTAAAAAAGGGCGCAAATTCTCTCCACACAATGTTCATGTAATATCTGTTAGCTGGCTAACGAAGGAAGAAAGTTTACGAGTGTAAACATACAACTACAGTGATAAGTGATAAGATGAGTTTCTGTTGGTCGAGATGATTTTAAACTGCAATGCCCACAAAAACGTCGGTAACCAAGTTTCAAACTGCCGTTAATGGCCGACATCCACCGCTAGATGGAACTGGTACATGACGGAGAGCGAGCGAGACTGAGACACTGCATCAGAGAGAGAGAGAGAGAGAGCGCGTGTGCAACCAGTGAGCCATCTGATTGGCTGTCATGTCCAAGTGTGCAGGCAAGCTCGCCCCTCCCCCCTCCAGTGCTGCATCTCTCAGTCTGCTCCTGCTGGTGTTGCCGTGGCGAACCTCCCCCTCCTCTCCCTCACCCCCCCTCGTAGATGTGCTCGCTAGCAAAGGATGGAGCCACCCAGGACCAACACACGCACGCCCAAACCCCCTCCCCAAACACTGGGACACAAGGTAAGACTACAACGGGGGAGAGAGGAGAGAGGGGGAGACAGAGTGGAGGGATGGGGGAGGGAGGGAGGATGACAGCAGCATCTGTGGTACCGTGTGTTTCCGCAAGAGAGGGAGGGAGAAGGGGAGGGAGGAAAGGAGAGATGCAGAGGGGGAAGGAGGGAGAGAGAGAGGAAGGGAAGGAGGGAGAGAGAGTGAAGGGGGAGAGAGGAAGGGAAGGAGGGAGAGAGAGGAAGGGAAGGAGGGAGAGAGAGAGGAAGGGAAGTAGGGAGAGAGAGTGAAGGGGGAGAGAGGAAGGGAAGGAGGGAGAGAGAGGAAGGGAGAGAGGGAAGGAGGGAGAGAGAGGAAGGGAGAGAGGGAAGGAGGGAGGGACAGGAAGGGAAGGAGGGAGAGAGAGTGAAGGGGGGAGAGAGGAAGGGAAGGAGGGAGGGATGCGTGTTGTGATGGTGGATGTAAGGTGACAAGGCTTCTTTTCTCTATAGCATATGGTATGTCCATGTGTGTGTGTACGTCTGTGTGTGTGTACGTCTGTGTGTGTGTACGTCTGTGTGTGTGTATGTCCATGTGTGTGTGTACGTCTGTGTGTGTGTATGTCCATGTGTGTGTGTACGTCCGTGTGTGTGTATGTCCATGTGTGTGTGTACGTCCATGTGTGCGCGTACGTCTGTGTGTTTGTGTGTGTGTACGTCCGTGTGTGTGTGTGTATGTCCGTGTGTCATGATTATGGAGGCTTGTTTACAAGGTGTCCTTAGTAGGCCCTATCTTTCTCTCTCATCCTGTCTCTATTTCTGTCTGTCTGCCTGTCTGGCTGTCTGGCTGTCTGTCTGTCTGCCACGCTCTGTCTCTCTTCCTGCCTGCCTGCCTGCCTGCCTGTCTGTCTGTCTCTCTGTCACACTGAAACCCCTAGACTCTGGCAGTAAATATCTGTTAATGTGATTAGATCATGTCTAGTCTGTGAGTGTTTCTCTATGTGTGTGTGTGTGTGTGTGTGTGTGTGTGTGTGTGTGTGTGTGTGTGTGTGTGTGTGGTTCTATGAAGGGCGTTTCTGTGTGTGCCTGTGGGGTCAATGAGGAGGAGAGAACAGGGGAGGAGGAGACTGAGATGCTAAGAGAGTAAGAGATCAGATTACCTTGTGAAGGGGCATGGGTCACAGCCACTGCTCCTGTGTGTGTGTGTGTGTGTGTGTGTCTGTGACTGTGTGTGTGTCTGTGTCTGTGTGTGTGTGTGACTGTGTGTGTGTGTCTGTGTGTGTGTGTGTGACTGTGTGTGTGTGTGTGACTGTCTGTGTCTGTGTGTGTGTGTCTGTGTGTGTGTGTGTGTGTGTGTGTGTGTCTGTGTGTGTGTGTGTGTGTGTGTGGAGGGTGGGGAGGGAGAGAGAGAGTGTGTTGAAGACTGAAAGACAGCCTTTATGTCAGACACAACACTAGTCTTCAGCTGAAGGTTGTGTGTGGTACAGATCCATGATGTGTGTGGGTGTGTATGGTGTGTGTGCGTGTGTGGGTGTTTGTGTGTGGTGTGTGTGTGCGTGTGTGGGTGTTTGTGTGTGGTGTGTGTGTGTGTGTTCTTCATGACGTCACCTCATTGAGTCTGGGAGGATATCTGGCCCAAGATGTAAATGTCAATACTCCCCGTGTTCGCTGAGGGAGGGGGGGAGGGGGGGAGGAGGGGGGCGTGTAGGGGAGGCTGGAAGAGAAGGGGGTGACAGAGAGAGGGTGTAGAATAAGAGGGGGTGGAGAGAGACAGAGTAATTGTCTGTTTCTCTAACAGTGACAGCCACAGACAGGCACAAACTCCACTACCCAGAATGCTTTACAAGATACTGCAGATAGATTTGGGATTTTAAACTCCTGATCATTAGCATAATTCCGCCCCACAAGGCACTTCAGGCCTCGTTCTGATTGGTTGGGATCTTGACAATATGTGCATCCCTCGTTCACCCTCACACCCACCGTAAAACCCTTCTCTTTTCATCTTAGGGGTTACCATGGTAACTTGCATCTCTCTCTCTGTTTCTGAATGCTTCCCAGTGACCTATATAATCATCCCTAAACTACCGTCCACCCCCACATCACCAGCCCAGACCCCAGCTTCTTCATTCTGTCTGCCTTTACAATCCTCTTAGGGTTCTAGAACTCTGACAGGATCTTCTCAGGGTTCTAGAACTCTGGCAGGATCTTCTCAGGGTTCTAGAACTCTGAGAGGATCTTCTCAGCGTTCTAGAACTCTGACAGAATCTTTTCAGGGTTCTAGAACTCTGGCAGCATCTTCTCAGGGTTCTAGAACTATGGCAGGATCTTCTCAGGGTAGAATTTGGACCCATGTGCTCCATCTGCCCAGAGGCCCCTGAACAGCTTCCTCAGCAGAGTGTACCATCTGGACACTGAGCATCTGCTGTGGAAATACCAGCATTCCTCTGGTGTGTCTGTGTGTGTGTGTGTGTCTGTGTGTGTTTGTGTATGTGTGTGTGTCTGTGTGTGTGTGTGTGTGTGTGTGTGTGTCTGTGTGTGTTTGTGTATGTGTGTGTGTCTGTGTGTGTGTGTGTGTGTCTGTGTCTCTCACCCTCTCTTCTCTCTCTGCTGTGTCTGTGTGTGTGTGTCTGTGTGTGTGTGTGTCTCTCACCCTCTCTTCTCTCTGGTGTGTGTGTGTGTGTGTCTGTGTGTGTGTGTGTGTGTCTGTGTGTGTGTCTGTGTGTGTGTGTGTGTGTGTGTGTCTCTCACCCTCTCTTCTCTCTGGTGTGTGTGTGTGTGTCTATGTGTGTGTGTGTCTGTGTGTGTGTCTGTGTGTGTGTGTGTCTGTGTGTGTCTCTCACCCTCTCTTCTCTCTGGTGTTTCAGAGCTGAGGTCATCCCTGCTCTGGACCTGATAAGCCCTGTGTGTCCGTCTCCCTGACTCCTCCCCCAAACACCGGAAAGGGGCGTGTCTGTAGCCGGCTCCTCCCAGATGGAGGGCTGTTGTTCTCCTGACAGCAGCAGTGAAGAGTGTACTGTCCTGGAGGCCACGCCCCCTAAAGATACCACTTGCCCCACGCATGCTGGGAAGGTCAACACGCACACACGCACACAGTCACACACACACTCACACACACAGTCATATGCTCACACACACACACACAGTCATATGCGCACACACACACACTCACACACACAGTCATATGCACTCACACACACACACTCTCACACACACAGTCATATGCACACACGCGCGCGCGCACACACACACACACACACACACACACACACACACACACACACTCATACACACACACTCAGTGACCCTTGTTCCCTGTGCCCCCAGGTGTTGGAGTGGTACTGTTCCAGCTGTGAGTGTCCTGTGTGTGAAGTGTGCATGTCTGGTGACCATGACAACCACCCTGCCCTGTTGCTGTCTGAGGCTCTGCAGCAACAGAGAGCTAACCTGGAGGAGAGACTCAGAGCTGCTCAGAGCAGGTACACACACACACACTCATACACCACACACTCACACACACCACACACTCACACACACACACACACTCATACACCACACACTCACACACACCACACACTCATACAGACACACACACACACACACTCACACACGCACACACTCACACACCACACACACTCACAACACACACACACACACACACACACACACACTCATATACACACACCCCACACACACACCCCTCACACACCCCACACACACACTCGTGCACCCACACCACACAGACTCACAAACACCCCCTCCCTCCCTCCCCCTCCCTCCCCCAGACTCCCCCAGATCTCCCAGGCCGTGTGCTCCCTGAGGGAGACCCTGCAGATGCTGAGCAACCAGAGGGTTTCCATCCAGGATGACATCAGCAGCAGCTTCCAGGAGCATAATCAACCAAGCGCTGCAGGTTACGCACAGAGTGTTCGCTGATTTTGGAACTGCTGCAGAATCAAACCCACTTCACGCTCAAAAACACCAGGAGTGTGGGTCTGATGGGAGTTCGACGTCTGGAGGGGGTCTGAGGGAGGTTCGAGGAGGTTAGTGAGGAGGTAAGTGAGAAAGGTCTGGAGGAGGTCTGGAGGGGGTCTGGAGGGGGTCTGAGGGTGTGTCTGTGAGGGGTCTGGAGGAGGTCTGAGGCGGTTCTATATGGTGCTTATGAGTGTGTGGGTGGTTTACTGTGTGTGTGATTGGTTCTGCAGTGTGTGTGTGTGTTCTATATGCAGTGTATAAAAGTTGTGTGTATCGTCTGGTATGCTGTGGTGTTTGATGAGTGTGTGTGTCGTGTTTATGAGTGTGCAGACTCTGTGTTGTGTGCTGTGTTTAGAGTGATGTGTGTCGTGTCTTGTTTATTGAGATGTCGTGTGTGTATGTTTTATTGCAGTGTGCTTGTGTGTGTTTTATGAGTGTGATATGTTGTGTAAGTGGTTTATGAGGTGTTGTGTGGTTGTGGTTCATGAGTGTGAAGCTGTGTGTGTTTATGAGTGTGTGCTCACCAGTGTGGTTGCTCGGTTATGAGACAGTGCTGTGTCATAGGATGTGTGTGTGTGTTATGACATCTGTCTATAGTTATGACTGTGTGATGACTGTTTTTTTATGAGTGTGTAGTGTGTGTTTATGAGTCTGTGTGTGTTGTTATTCCTCGTATAACTGATATAAAGAAAGATCTCGGTGTGCTTATGTGATGTTTTGACACATGTTCTGGGATGCTTTACCAGGTGCTAGAAGCCCAGCTGGAGACATTGCTCCAGGGGGAGGAGGGCATCTCCAGCAGCTGTGCCCAGGCGGAGGCAGCCCTGGGCAGTGAGCCGTGCCAGGCGAGTCTGGGGTCTGAACGGGGCCTAGGGGAGTTGCTGGAAGAGCTGGCTAGTCAGGGCCTTCCCTTCCAGCCTGAAGAGAATGACCAGCTGGACCTGCTGATGGAGATGGAGGGACTGAAGAAGTCCATCCACAACCTGGGCACCATAGTAACCACCAGGTAACCGCTACCACGGCAACTGCCGGGAGAGGCGTTCTGTCTCCCTGGTGACCGTATCATAGTAACCGTCGCCATCTTTGTCTCCAGTGCCGTGGCAAGCCAGAGCGAGGTGATGGGGGAAGGTTTGGAGGAGTGCATTGTGGGACGCCCAGCTTCAGTGACGATAGTGACACGCGACAAAGTGGGCGGGGCCTGCAAGACTGGCAACGCCATCCTATCTGCTGAGGTTGGTGATCACACACCTGTACTCACACACCGGTACTCACACACCTGTACTCACACACCTATACTCACACACCTGTACTCACACACCTATACTCACACACCTATACTCACACACCTATACTCACACACCTGTACTACCACACCTGTACTCACACACCTATACTCACACACCTATACTCACACACCTATTCTCACACACCTGTACTCACACACCTGTACTCACACACCTGTACTCACACACCTGTACTCACTCACCTGTACTCACACACCTGTACTCACACACCTGTACTCACACACCTATACTCACACACCTATACTCACACACCTGTACTCACACATCTGTACTCACACATCTGTACACACACATCTGTACTCACTCACCTGTACTCACACACCTGTACTCACACACCTGTACTCACACATCTGTACTCACACACCTATACTCACACACCTATACTCACACACCTGTACTCACACACCTGTACTCACACACCTGTACTCACACACCTGTACTCACACACCTATACTCACACACCTATACTCACACACCTATACTCACACACCTGTACTCACACCTATACTCACACATGACCCCCCCAGGTGTATACTCCTGATGGCAGTGTAGCAGATGGGGAGATCTTTGATCACAAAAACGGAACCTACGACTTTGTCTACACCGTCGCCAAAGAGGGAGACTTTTCATTGGCTGTTCGTCTCTACGACCAACATGTGACAGGAAGTCCCTTCAGGCTGAAGGTCACCCTTCCCCCAGACCCTGAGGTGACCCCTCTCACTCCCTCCCCACTCTCTCCCCCCTCTTTCTTCCTCCTTCCCTCCCCCTCTCTCTCTCCCTCCCCCCTCTCTCTTCCTCCTTCCCTCCCCCCTCTCTCTCTCACCCCTCTCTGTCTCTCAGCATCTTTCTGTCTCCATCTACTTCTATTTTTCCATCTAATCCCCCCCCGCCCCTCCCCAAGGTCTCCACTCCCACCACCAGTGGACCCTCCTCAGTGGCCATCGCCACCCCGTCCACAGGCTCCTCTGAGGGGGCCAAGCGCCGGGGGAAGTCCCCTGGGACCAGCTCCAG
>BROE01000023.1:10629975-10648009 GCA_036571765.1 Plecoglossus altivelis | reverse complement strand
GAGGGAGGGAGTGGAGAGGCGAAGAGGGGTGAGAGAGGTAGGAGATAAGGGTGATTGATGGAGAGAGTGTATTTGTGTTGCCATCTGTCCACAGATCAGTCTATCCATCCAGCTCTCAATCTATCCATCCTTCAGTGTAGCCATTTATCCATCGAATGGATCTACCTGTCCATCCACCTACACACCCATCAGTCCAGCCAGGTAGTCTCACCTGAGTCTGTGACCAGCTTCTCTCTCAGGTAGTCGTAGGTTTGCCTGGAAGCCTGCTCTGTGGAGCGAAACTTCCCCTGGTTCTCTATCAGAAGCTTCCGGATCTTCTCGATCTTCTTCAGGAGGCTGACGTCTGTATCCGCGCCCCTGGTCCTCGCCAGTGGGCCTTAGGGCTGGGGGAGAAGAGGGGGGGGGGGGGAGAGGGGAGGGGGGAGGGGGGGGGGAGGGAGGTCTGGAGGGCGGGGGGGGGGAGGGAGGGGGGAGGAGAGATTATGTGTCAGTCGTGACAGACTCACCCCTAGGGTTGACGTAGCCCCTCCCCTCCCGATCACCATAGATTCGTACGAAGCCCCTCCCCTCGACTCCATTGTTCGTTCTAACGTGTAGCCTCCCCTCGATCACCAATCAGAGTCGTATAGCAGGCAGGCATCCTTTCTGTGGCAACAGTTCTCACTTTGTAATCATGCTCTACCGGACGGTTCCTTGAGGTTGTTTCAGGCTGTCTTACCCCTTCCCACTCCTCCTGGGTGTGGGAGGGAGGGAGGGGGAGGATGGGGGGAGGGAGGGGGGAGGGGAGGGAGGGGCGAGGGAGTGGGAGGAGGGAGGGGGAGGGAGAGGAGGGAGGGGGCGGGGGAGAGGAAGGGGAGGGGAGGGAGGGGCGGAGGAGGGGGGAGGGGGAGGGGAGGGGGCGAGGGGGGAGAGAATGAGGGGAAATGGAGGAGGAGGGAGGCAGGACGAGGGGGGAGAGGGACCGATAGGAGAGGGATGGAGGGGTGGAGATGCAGAGGTTTGGGTCGAAGGAGGGAGAGATTTAACATAACATTGTACTTCTAACTAGAGGTTGTTGCATAATTCTTAGCTCCGTTCTTCTAATGCACAAACATACAGAACATGGTCACCTTGTGCAGACAGCGATAAGCTGTAGTCAGATAACCTCGCTACAATCACACTGAATCAAAATGGTTTCTAAAGAAATACTTCTGATGTACTAGAACGGATGAAATACACATGGTATGACTTAACACTTACGTGTGATTTAAAAGGTACATTTAAACGTTGAGTAAAGAATGATCATGTCTATATTTAAATTCGTTTTTTGACACATACACAACATAAGCTGATGTGATATTTGTTGTTTTAAGACAAACATTATCCACCACAAAGTACTGAACACCTTTCATCCTCTCTACCACAAAGTACTGAACACCTTTCATCCTCTCTACCACAAAGTACTGAACACCTTTCATCCTCTCTTTCCTTCAGTCCACAACTTTTCATTTCTTATTTCTCTAATCATCCCTAATCATCCCTAACTTTCTCTCCTCTAAAATCATCACTTCTTCTTCCTTCTTTTCTAAAAACCATCCGTCGTTTCTCTCTTGTCTGTTCTTACCATGGCTGAAGCCAAGCAGAGCAGAGCCACACAAACCAGAACGCTTCTGTCCATCCTTCTACTGAGTACTGAACCCTGTCTCTCTGTCCCTCTCCTTAAACCACGCTGGCTCTGTGGGTGTGTGTGTGTGTGTGTGTGTGTGTGTGTGTGTGTGTGTGTGTGTGTGTGTGTGTGATGTCCAGCTCGTGGTTAGTCAGTGTTTGTCTACACCACACAAACACTGTTGGTCAACACCAGGGTCTCTGTCCTCAGGTGATGCAACATTGATGTTTGAAAGGTTGTTTTTTCTTCTTGTGGCATAACGTCTACAGATCTCTCTCTTCTCTCTCTCCCCCTGCCTCCCTCTCTTCTCTCTCCCCCTGCCTCCCTCTCTCTATCTCTCCACCTCCCTCTCCCTCCCTCCCAGCCTCATCATCTCTCTCTTTCTTCGTTCTCCTTTCCCTCTCCCCTCCTCGCTCACGCTCTCTCATTATCTCCACCTCCCGCTAATATTTTGATGACACAGGAGTTATTTGGAAAAGCTTGTCTGTCCGACTGATATGCTAACACACTCATACCGCCCACACACACACACACATACATACCGCCCACACACACACACACACACACACACACACACACACACACACGTCCTCTGAACATGGCAAGGTAACATCCTGTAGGACGTCTGATCTGGAAAGTGACTTCACAACTTCTCAGTCTGATCAATGTGTGTGATTAGTCACCATTGATTGATAACCATTCTGTGATGCGATACGACAAAATCATTATGTTGTCAGTCCAGCTAACTTCACTTGTGTTTTTGGTCATGTGATTATAGACTACAATAAAACATTCCATAGTTTCAGCACAATTGTCATTATAGCTGATGTTCTTATGTAATTTCTAAAGAGTCATTTAGATAGATATTAGTAGTTATTACTGTAATATTTCCTCAATAATTCCCAATCCGTCTACTAGGGTGATGCAAGTGGACAGCCAAGCTAATGAAAACAACGTAAAGCATGGAAGATTAAAAAAATAACACAATTTAAATAGACTGTTGTACTGTTTTTTTAATCGTCAGACATTTTTAAAAGCCATTTTGCTTTTAAGTATCGATGACAAAAAAACCGGTATAAAAAAATAGGTAACGGGAGATTTTAGTCTACATATTGAGGAAAAAAACTTGAGATATTTCAAGATTCTCATTTATCTGATCCATTTTCCGTCAGACCATATTTGCCTTCTACTTCCGTTTGAACTAGTTTTAATTTAGTGGTTCTAGTTGTGGTTCGGTTCGGTTCAGTCGTGTGACGTTTTCTGGTTCAGTCATTTTATTGCTACTGATCGCTGCCTACCGGCCGTATAGGCCAACTACAGTTTAGTCACTAAAGAATTGTTCCGGTTGGCTCAGTACACGCTTGATTCTACACGGACTGTTTTTGTTGACGGACGGGTCCATGTTTCTCCCGCTACCTTGAACTTAGAGTAGACTTTTTAAATAATTATATAACATAAAATTGTTTTATAATGTCGAATTTTTCACATTTAACTCGTATTGTTCAAACGTCTTCTTTACAACGGTTGTCGCATGCATGTATCACGAAAACACCCGCACTTTTGTGTTCGACATCGTTTGCTTCCAGCAACAGCAAAACTTTCGACAGAAAGTGTTTGTACAGAAAAAGGACCAGACAATATTCGTCCTCAACAGAGAAAACTGTTCGGATAGGATGCGCGTCTGGTTTTTGGGGCGATACTGCAACCTCCGGTAAGACCGTCGGAGTTAGCCAGCTAGCTCAGTGATATATAACCGTCCATGAATCTCGCGTCGTGCATAGACTACAAGGTTGCTAGGTTGTCTGTCATGTGACTTGAAGACAACCTTTACCCTAGATCAGGGGTGTCAAACCCTGGTCCTTGAGGGTCGCTGTCCTGAAGGTTTTCGATGTTTCCCTGCTCCAGCACACCTGACTCTAATGAATGGTCATTATCACAGAGCTTGATAAGAACTCATTCATTAGAATCAGGTGTGTTGGAGCAGGGAAACATCGAAAACCTTCAGGACAGCGACCCTCAAGGACCAGAGTTTGACACCCATGTTCAGGATAGACTAAAAGTTAAATAGTCTCATTCATTTATTTTGTCATGTTAGTTTTTATGTACGTTCTCCAATGTGTGATTGTGTGATATGTGTGTGTGTGTGTTACGTGTGTGTGTGTGTGTGTGTGTGTGTGATACTTGCGTGCGTGTGATACGTGCGGGCGTGTGATACGTGTGTGTGTTTGTGATACATGTGTGTGTGTATGATACGTGTGTGTGTGATGTGTGTGTGCGTGTGTGTGTGTGTGTGATGTGTGTGTGTGTGCGTGCGTGTGTGTGTGTGATGTGAGTGTGTGCATGATACGTGTGTGTGTGATGTGTGTGTGTGTGCGTGTGCGTGTGCGTGTGCGTGTGTTCTCCCAGTGCCCCAGCTGATCCATGGAGGTCGGCTTGACTTCCTGGTGTTTGACTACCTCAGTGAGATCACCATGTCTCTGCTCACTGCCGCCAAAACGAAGATGCCCGTGAGACTCTCATACATCCATCCACCATCCATCTATACATCCATCTATACATCCACCATCTGTACATCCACCATCTGTACATCCATCCATCTATACATCCATCCATCTATACATCCACCATCTGTACATCCATCCATCTATACATCCATCCACCATCCATCTATACATCCATCCATCTGTACATCCATCCATCTGTACATCCATCCATCTATACATCCATCCATCCACCATCCATCTATACATCCATCTGTACATCCATCCATCTATACATCCACCATCTGTACATCCACCATCTGTACATCCATCTATCTGTTAATTCATTCCATCCATCCATCCATCGATACATCCATCCTCCATCATACATCCATCCATCCATCATCTATACATTCCATCCATCTTACTCATCCATCCATCTGTACATCCATCCATCTATACATCCACCATCTGTACATCCACCATCTGTACATCCATCCATCTATACATCCATCCATCTATACATCCATCCATCTGTACATCTATACATACATCTATACATACATGTATACATACATACCTACCTCCCTTCCTTCTCTCCATTCATGCATCACATCACGGTGCTTCAGCAGGATATCAGTAACATATAATCTTCCTCTCCTCTCCTCTTCTAGAACATGGGCTACGCTCCAGATTTCGTCCAAGTAGCCATCGCTCCCTTCATCCAAGACATCCACAAGAAAGGTTTGTGTGTGTGTGTGTGTAATATCTGTGTTTGTGATGTGTGTGTAATAAGTGTGTGTATGTGTGTGTGTAATAAGTGTGTGTGTGTCTGTGTGTGTGTAATAAGTGTGTGTGTGTGTGTGTGTGTGTAATAAGTGTGTGTGTGTAATAAGTGTGTGTGTGTGTGTGTAATAAGTGTGTGTGTGTGTGTAATAAGTGTGTGAAACGTGTGTGTGTGTGTGTAATAAGTGTGTGTATGTGTGTGTGTAATAAGTGTGTGTGTGTCTGTGTGTGTGTAATAAGTGTGTGTGTGTGTGTTGTAATAAGTGTGTGTGTTAAAAGGGTGTGGTAAAAGTGTGTGTGTGTGTGTAATAAGTGTGTGTAATAAGTGTGTGTAATAAGTGTGTGTGTGTGTGTGTGTGTGTGCGTGTGTGTGCGTGCCAGGTATCCGTGTGATCAGTAACGCGGGAGGGGTCAACCCTCTAGCCTGTGCTGCAGCCATCCAGGAAGTAGTCAACAAGGCCGGCCTACCTCTCAAGGTTGCCGTGGTGACCGGAGATGACCTCATGCCTCATGTAAGGGCGGGAAATGTTCAATATCCTAAATCATGACATGCACTCTCTTTGTGTTGACTGATCCACTCCTCTCCTCCCCTCCTCTCATCTCCCTTCCCCTATCCTCCTCGCCCCTCCTCCTCCCTTCTCCTCCCCTCCTCTCCTCTCCTCTCCTCCCCTTCCCCTCTTCTCTAATCCCCACTCCTCCCTCCTTTCACCCGCCCCTCCTCCTCTCATCTCCCCTCCTCTCCTACTCCCCCCTCCCCTTCCCGCCTCTCATCTATCTCCCTCCTCTCTCCTCTTCACCCCCTCCCCTCCTCCTCTCATCTCCCCTCCTCTCCTCTCCCCTTCCTCCCCTCCCGCCTCCTCTCATCTCTCCTCCCTCCTCCCCCTCCTCCTCTCATTCGTCTCCCTTCCCGTATCCTCCTCGCCCCTCCTCCTCCCTTCTCCTCCCCTCTCCTCCTCCCTCCTCTCATCTTCCCTCCTCCTCCCCTCCTCCCCTCCTCTCCTCCCTCCTCCTCTCCTCTCTCCCTCCCCTCCTTCTCCTCCTCTCCTCCTCTCCTCCTCTCCTCCTCCCCTCCCCTCTAGAAAGCTTCTCTGTCAGAGTTGAGGATGGCTGATGGATTTAGCAAAAAGAGGCTTCCCAAAACTGTCCACAGCATGAACGCTTATCTGGGGTAGGACACACACACACACACTCCACACACACACACACACACTCCACACACACACACACCACGCCATACGCAATACGCACACAAACACACACACCACGCACACACACACACACACCACTCCACTCACACACTGACAATAGAACGTTCACATTGTAACCCTTAACAACAGAGTTCTGGAACATTCCTCCTTGCCCCCCCCCCCAGGGCAGTACCCATCCAGAGGTGTCTAGACCAGGGTGCAGACATTGTGGTGACGGGGAGGTGTGTGGACAGCGCTGTTGCACTGGGACCACTCATGCACACGGTACCACTGTGTGTGTGTGTGTGTGTGTGTGTGTGTGTGTGTGTGTGTGTGTGTGTGTGTGTGTGTGTGTGTGTGTGTGTGTGTGTGAGGGGGGAGGGTTAGTGGCTGTAAGTGTGTGAGAATGAGTAAGATGTAGTTGCATGAATATCGTGAGAATGGGGTTAAAACATTTTTTTGTAAAAATGGTAACGAGTGTGAACTGTGTTTAAACCTTGCAGCTGTGTGTGTGTGTGGTGCGTGTGTCGTGTGTGTGTGTGGTGTTTAAGGTCTCTGTTTTTATCTCTGGCAGTTTGGGTGGAAGAGAGACAACTATGATCTGTTGGCAGGAGGAAGGTAAACACACACACTCATGAACATAAACACACTCATCAACGTAAACACAACTTACGCACAACACACACACACATTAAACACACACCACATATGAACAAAACACACACACACACACATATAACAACACACACATGAACAAACACACACACACATGAACAAAACACACACATGAACAAACACACCACAAGGAAACAACATACACACATGAACACATACACACATGAACACGATACACACACACACAAATGCAAAAACATACAGTCACTAACACACACAGTAACACAAACACACACACATGAACACATTACACACACATGAACACATACACACATGACCACAAACACACACACAAACAAAAAAAACATTCAGCGACTGCACCCACCCCCACCCCCCATTCACACACACACAAACAAAAAAAACATTCAGCGACTGCACCCACCCCCACCCCCCATTCACACACACACAAACACACACACATGAACACATACACCACAACGATGAACACAATTACACACACATGAACACATACACACATGAACACATTACACACAGAACACAAACACACACATGAACACAAAACAACACATGAACCATACACACACAATGAAACACATACACACACATGAACAATACACACACATGAACAACATACACACACATGACCACATACACACATGAACACATACACACATGAACACATACACACATGAACACAAACACACACATGAACACATACACACACATGAACACATACACACACATGAACACATACACACACATGAACACAAACACACACATGACCCACATCACACATGACCCACATACAAACACATGAACACATACACACATGAAAACACATACACACATACACACAAAACACACACATGAACACATACACACACATGAACACATACACACATGACCACATACACACATGAACAAACACACACATGAACACAAACACACACATGAACACATACACACATGAACACATACACACATGAACACATACACACACATGAACACATACACACATGAACACATACACACATGCCACCATACAACACATAAACCAAACACACACATGAACACAATACACACACATGAACACATACACACATGAACACATACACACATGACCACATACACACATGACCACAAACACACACATGAACACATACACACATGAACACATACACACATGAACACAAACACACATGAACACATACACACACATGAACACATACACACACATGAACACATACACACATGAACACATACACACACATGAACACAAACACACACATGACCACATACACACATGAACACATACACACATGAACACATACACACATGACCACAAACACACACATGAACACATACACACATGACCACATACACACATGACCACATACACACATGACCACAAACACACACATGAACACATACACACATGAACACATACACACACATGAACACATACACACATGACCACATACACACATGACCACATACACACACATGAACACATACACACATGACCACATACACACACATGAACACATACACACACATGAACACATACACACACATGAACACATACACACACATGAACACAAACACACACATACCACATACACACATAACACAATTACACACACTATGAACACATTACACACCATAGACACACCATGTATACACACCATGAACACACATACACACATACCACAAACACACACATGGAACACATACACAACACATGAACCACCATACACACCATTGGAAAACACATACACACATGAACACATACACACATGACCACAAACACACACATGAACACATACACACACATGAACACATACACACATGACCACATACACACATGAACAAACACACACATGAACACAAACACACACATGAACACATACACACATGAACACATACACACACATGAACACATACACACATGAACACATACACACATGACCACATACACACGAACAAACACACACAATTGAAACACAAAACACACACAGAACACATACACACATGAACACATTTACCCACATGAACACATACACCACTCACATGAACACATACACACATGAACACCTACACAAATGACCCCACATACACACATGAACCACCAAACCAACACACATGAACACATACACACATGAACACATACACACACATGCGTACACACGCGCATACACAAAAACGTATGCTCAGACATACACATGTACACACCCACATACACACCATGAACACATACAGCCACACATGGAACACAAAACACACACATGACCACATACACACACATGACCACATACACACATGACCACATACACACACATGACCACATACACACACATGACCACATACACACATGACCACATACACACATGACCACATACACACATGAACACATACACACACATGAACACATACACACACATGAACACATACACACATGACCACATACACACACATGACCACACACAACCACACATAAACACCATACCAACATGAACATACACACACATGAACACAAACTTTGTTTGTATGCAGGTTGTATTTCCAGGCTAGATGACACACATCTACTGCGTGTGTGTGTGTGTGCGTCAGTCTGGCAGGTCATGTGATCGAGTGTGGCGCCCAGGCGACTGGAGGGATCTTTACTGACTGGCATCTTGTTCCTGACTGGTGAGGTCATCAGCTCTCTTCAGTCCTTGGGTCCTTTAGCAAGCATGTGGAGACAGAACACCTAGTGGATTAGTGGATTGGGTCCTTTAGCAAGCATGTGGTGTGTGGAGACAGAACACCTAGTGGATTAGTGGACTGGGTCCTTTAGCAAGCATGTGGTGTGTGGAGACAGAACACCTAGTGGATTAGTGGATTGGGTCCTTTAGCAAGCATGTGGTGTGTGGAGACAGAACACCTAGTGGATTAGTGGATTGGGTCCTTTAGCAAGCATGTGGTGTGTGGAGACAGAACCCCTAGTGGATTATGTCAAACTGTCATGCTTTATTTAGACATTGTTGTTTTTTTACATGTTTTGGATGGTGAAGTGTGACAAGAGGGAAGAAGACAGAGAGAGAGAGATACTGGGTGGGAGGGAGAGAGAGGGTGGGTGGGGAGGAGGGAGAGAGGGTAGAGAGAGAGGTGGAGGGAGAGAGAGGTGGATGGGAGGGAGGAGAGAGAGAGAGAAGAGGGAGAGAGAGGGCGGGTGAGAGAGTGAGAGAGACAGAGGCGGGGGAAGAGAGAGGGAGGAAGGAAGAGAGAGGGGGAGGGAGGAGGAGAGAGCAGAGAGCGGTGGGTGGAAGAGAGAAGGGTGGGAAGGAGAGGAAGTGAGAGAGGGAGGCAGAGGGAGAGAGAGAGAGGGAGAGAGAGAGATAAAGACAGAGAGGAAGAGAGAGAGAGAGAGCGAGAGAGATGATAACAGAGAGAGACATGCAGCATAGTACCCAGGGTGGATTCGAACCCAGGCTCCTGTGGTGAAAAAGGTCCCTTTATCAGATTGACTTCCGTCCTCCAGGGACACCATGGGGTTCCCTGTGGTGGAGTGTTCCGCAGACGGGTCCTTCTTACTGGGGAAACCTCCTGGGACAGGAGGCCTGGTGTGTGTTGGAGGAGTGAGCGAGCAGCTGGTGTATGAGATAGGAGACCCACGCAGATACTTGTTACCTGACGTCACCTGTGACTTCTCCCAGGTCACCATCACTGAAGTCCCTGGTAGGACAGACGTATGGACACACACACTCATGCACACACACACACACACACACACACACACACACACACACACTCACACACTCATGCACACACACACACACATGCACACACACACACACCACACCACTTCATGCACACACACAACCACACACTCATGCACACACACACACACACAGCAGCCACACACACCACACACACCAACTCCATGCACACACACACACCACACACCTCATGCACACACACAACCACTCCCATGCACGCGCACAACAACAACGTCATGCACACACACCTCATGCACACACAACACACACTCAATACACACAGCACAGCACAACACACTCATTGCACACACACACACACACACTCATGCACACACACACAACACTCATGCACCGGCACACACACTCATGGCACACCACACTCATTGCACGCGCACACACACTCATGCACCACACACTCATGGCACACGCACACCACCACTCATGGCACGCGCACACACACTCATGCACACCACACTCATGCCATGTGCACACACCACACATACACTCATGCACGTATAGGACACAACACACTCACACACACGACACACACACTCATGCACACGTATAGACACACACACTCATGCACACACACACACACACACACATAACTCATGCACGTGCACACACACCAGAACACACGCACACACAACACTCATGCAAACCGCACACACACACACACACACACACACTCATGCACGTATAACACACACACTATGCACACCACACACACACACACACTCATGCACACCACACACACATACAGACACCCATGCACGTGCACACACACTCATACACCACGCACACACCACACATGCATGCACGCCCACACACACACACACACACCACACTCATGCACGTTAAACACACACACTTCATACACACACACACACACACACTCATGACGTATAACACACACACTCATGCACACACACCACACTCATGCACGTGCACACACACTCATACACACGCACACACACACTCATCCGCGCGCACAACACACACAGACTCATTCACGTATAGTAGACACACACACTCATGACACAAACACATACATACATATAGTCACGAACACACACACACACACAGTCACACAACACATACATACACTCATGCACGTGCACACACACTCAACACACCACACACACACTCGATGCACGCGCCGCACACACACACAGACTCATTCACGTATAGACACACACCTCATGCACACACATAAAATACATACAGTCACGCACACACATACATCACACACACACACATATAGTCACACACACGCACCACAACATACAGTCACACACACACACACTGTTTGGGCCTGTGAAAAACTGACCCCTTCCGCCTGGACCTCTCCTCCTGACCCCTAACCTAACTCTGACAGCCCCAAAGATGAACCCTGACAGGACAGTGACCCGCTGAGCCTCTGTGTCCTCATCTCAACTGTCTGGCAGATGGAAGCTCTGGGGAGGGTGTGTGGTAGCTGACAGTGTGTGTGTTGTGTGTGTGGTAGCCTGACTGTGTGTGTGTGTGTGTGTAGCTGAGACAGTGTGTGTGCTGTGTGTGTGCTGTGTGTGGTGTGTGTGTGTGTTATAGCTGACAGTGTGTGTGTGTGTGTGTAGCTGAATGTGTGTGTGAGTGTGTGTGTGTGTGTGTGTAGCTGACAGACTGTGTGTGTGTGTGTGTTTAGCTGACATGTGTGTGTGTTTGTGTCGTGTTTAGCTGACAATTGTGGGTGTGGTGTAGCTTGACAGTGTTGCGGTACTGACAGACTGTGTGTGTGTGTGACCTGAACAGCCTGTGTGTGTGTTGTGTGTGTGTACTGTACAGCCTTGTGTGTGTGGTGTGTGTGTTGTATATGCTAGACAGTGTGTGTGTGCGTGTAGCTGACAGACTGTGTGTCTGTGTAGCTGACAGCCTGTGTGTGTGTGTAGCTGACTGTGTGTGTGTAGCTGACAGCCTGTGTGTGTGTGTAGCTGACAGCCTGTGTGTGTGTAGTTGACAGATTGTGTGTGTGTGTGTGTGTGTGTTGCTGACAGCCTATGTGTGTGTGTGTAGCTGACAGCCTGTGTGTGTGTGTTGCTGACAGCCTGTGTGTGTGTGTTGCTGACAGCCTGTGTGTGTGTGTAGCTGACTGTGTGTGTGTAGCTGACAGCCTGTGTGTGTGTAGCTGACAGCCTGTGTGTGTGTAGTTGACAGATTGTGTGTGTGTGTAGCTGACAGCCTGTGTGTGTGTATGTACACCTGTGTGTGTGTGTGTAGCTGACAGCCTGTGTGTGTGTAGCTGACAGATTGTGTGTGTGTGTGTGTTGTGTAGCTGACAGCCTGTGTGTGTGTGTGTAACTGACAGATTGTGTGTGTGTGTTGCTGACAGCCTGTGTGTGTGTGTGTTGCTGACAGCCTGTGTGTGTGTATGTGTGTATCTCCAGGTGTGGAGGGTGGGGCTGTGAGAGTCACAGGTGCCAGAGGATATGCCCCGTCCAATGACTACAAGGTAAAACGCCTCCGTCCAATCAGACGCTGCCTTGTCCTGATGTTCTGCAGCTGGTCAGAAAGGGGCGGAGTCAGAGCCGACGTGTTTCCTGTGTCCAGGTGTGTGCTACCTACATGGACGGCTTCAGAGCAACAGCAGTCTGTCCAGTCGGGGGCCCTAGGGCTGCAGAGAAGGCCAGACGCACAGCTGAGAGCATCATCAAACGGTTAGCATTAGCACCTGCGCACATTAGCTTTAGCATTTTGAATAGGTTATTGTATGATTTTAGCATTGGCTTCAGACCTGTTGTAGCTTTAGCATGTTTTACTCACGAAGGCATGAAAATAAAAACGGAATATGGTGAGTGTGTTTGTTTGTCTCCCTGTGTGTGTGTGTGTGCCTGTACCTGTGTGTGTGTGTGTCCCTGTGGCGTGTGTGTGTGTCTGTGTCGTGTGTGTGTGTGTGTGCCAGGACAGGGTGTTTGAGGCAGCGGGTCTAGAAGACTTCAGCTCAGTGAACATCCAGGTTCTGGGAGCAGAGGACACCTACGGACCACATGCTGAGAAACAAGGATGTGTGTGTGTGTGTGTGGGTGTGGATGTGTGTCCGACTGTTCTGGTGTGTGTGTGTGAAGATTGGGAGTGTGTGGACTGTGTTGTGAGGATGGGAGAGACATGTGTGTGTGGGTGCAACTATTAAGTCACAGAGCGTGTGTGAGGATGGGAGAGAGAGAGTGTGTGTGTGTGTGTGCGTGAGGATGGGAGAGAGAGTGTGTGTGACGAGGATGGTGTGATGCCGTGTGAGGATGCGGAGGAGAAGCAGTGTGTTGTCATTGGGTGTTGTGTGTGTTGCCGGCACGACGAAAATACAGTTGTGAGGATTGGGAGAGAGAGAGTGTGTGTGTGAGGATGGGAGAGGATGCGTTTGTGTTGTGTGTGTGTGTGTGTTGTGAAAAATGTGTGGTAGTCGATGGTGTGTGTGTGTGTGTAGACTTGTTGAGAGAATAAGAGAGACGGATGGTCTGAGCATGCTTACTGTCAGCGTGTGTGTTTGTAGTGTGTGTGTGTGTGTTTGTCTGTAGTGTGGATGTGTGTGTGTGTGTGTTTGTAGTGTGGATGTGTGTGTGTGTGTGTGTGTTGTTTGTCTGTAGTGTGATGTGTGGTGTGTGGGTGTGCTGTGTGTTTGCTGTTTGTGTGGATGGTGTGTGTGTCTGTGTGGTTGTTGTTGTTCTGTAGTCGTGGGTTGGATGTGTTGTGTGTGTGTTAACGTGTGTATGTGTGTGTTTTTTGTCTTTGTCATGTGGATGTAATGTGTGTTGTATGTGTTGTGTTCTGACCTCTTGAAAGGAAAAATATATTTTAACAATCTGTCATTGAATGTTTTATCATTATATCCCTCCCCCCCTGCCTCCCCTCTGTCTCTCCCCTGCCTCCCCTCTGTCTCTCCCCTGCCTCCCCCTCCTTTTTTCCTGGGGGCCTCCCTCATCTCTCCCCTTTCTCCCTCTGTCCTCTCCCCCTGCCTCTCCCTCTGTTCTCTCCCCCTGCCTCCCCTGCTGTCTCTCCCCCTGCTCCTCCTGCCTCCCCTCTTTGTCTTCTCCCCTGCCTCCCTTGTCCTCTCCCCCTGCCCTCCCCTCTCCTCTCTTCTCCTCACATCTCCTCACCTCTGCTCTCCTTACCTCTCCACTTTTCCTCACCTCACCTCTCCTCCGCTCCTCTCTATCCTTTTCTCTTTTCTCCCCCTGCCCTCCCCTCTGTCTCTCCCCTGCCTCCCCTCTGTCTCTCCCCTGTCTCTCCCTCTCTCTCCTTCATTATTTCTCCCTTTCAAAGCTTGTTATTGCTTTTCTCCCTCTGTCTTTGTTAAACTTTCTTTTTTTTCCTGAAATGTTTTTTTTTCTCTCTCCTTCTCCTCCCCTGCTCCCCTCCTGTCCTTTCCGCCTGCCTCCCTCCCTCTTGCCTCCCCCCTGCCTCTCCCTCTATGCCTCCCCTGTCTCTCCTTCTCTCCCCTGCTCCCCCCTGACTCCCCCTCCCTTGTCTCCCCCCTCCCTGTATTCATCTCTCCCTGTCTCCCCTCCCCCTGCCTCCCCTCTGTCTCTCTCTCTCTTGCTCTCTCTACTTTCTTTTTTTCATCTTTTTTTTTCTCTCTATCTCTCTCTACCGTCTCCCTCTTTCATTTTCCCTCCCCTCTGTCTCTCCCCTGCCTCTCCCCTGCCGCCCCCCCTGCCTTCCCCCCTTGCCCCTCCCCTTGCCTCCCCCTGCCTCCCCCCGCCTCCCCACTTTGCCTCCCCCTCTTCCTCTCCCCCTGCCTCCCCCCTGCCCTCCCCCACCAGACCCCCCCCAGACCCCCACCCCCCACCCCACACAACAACCCCCCCTCTCCCCCTCCCTGCCTCCCCCCTGTCTCCCCCCTGCCTCCCCCTCCCCCTAGGGCCAAAGGGAAGTCGTGTTGTGGATGTCTGCTCTTCACAGACAGAAGAAAGCTCTGGAAGTGTTCGCCAGAGAGATAGCACCTGCTGGCACTGGCATGGGATGGTAGGGTGATATACACACTCACACATGCAGGCAGGCAGACAGGCAGGCAGGCAGGCAGGCAGGCAGGCAGAGAGTGAGGCAGGGAGGGAGGCAGACAGGCAGGCAGGCAGGCAGGCAGGCATTGCAGAAAGGAAACACGGCAGGCAGACAGGCAGGCAGAGGGACAGACACCACTCACAAAGACAGACAGACAGACAGACAGGCAGACGACAGACAGACAGGCAGGCAAGAAGGACACACACTCACAGACAGACAGACAACAGACAGCACAGGCAAGGCAGATAGGACATGCACACTCAGACACACAGACAGCAGACATACAGACAGACAGACAGGGCAGGCAGAAGGACACACACTCACAGACAGGCAGACAGACAGACAGACAGGCAGGCAGAAGGACACACACTCACAGACAGACAGACAGGCAGGCCAGACAGCGACACACACTTCACAGAACAGACAGACAGACAGGACAGGCAGGCAGAAGGACTCACACACTTACACAGACAGACAGACAGACAGACAGACAGACAAGGCAGTAGGACACACACTCACGACAGACAGACAGGCAGACAGGACAAACAGACAGACAGGCAGCAAGGCTAGTCCAATACAGACAGACAGAACAAGACAGGGCAGGCAGACAGGCAGCAGAAGGATCTCACACTCACAGAAGACAGGACAGACAGACAGACACGACAGACATGCAGAGGACACACACTCACAGACAGACAGACAGGGAGCCGTGTGGCAGCGTTAAGGGTGCATGTTCCCTATGAGAGGTTGTGTCCTCGTAATTCTGGATATCTGTTTAGGGTGAACAGTTCAGAACCACACACACACACACACAGTTCACGCACACACAGCACACACAACACAGTTCAGAACCACACACACCCACAGTTCAAGACCACACAAACACGCACTCCTCCCACACCACACACATTCTTATCTGTAGCCTCAGTAATACTGAGATAGGATGAGTCCATTTGGTTCACCAGGATTCAGTTACTCAGGCTTTAAGTGTGTGTGTGGTATAATGTGTGTGTGTATGTGTGTGTGTGTCTTGTGTTCGTGTGTGGTGTCACAAATTGATCGATACCTGGTGTGTAGTGTGTGTGTGTCAGGGTTTAGAAGCTGTGCTCAGGGATGATGATGGGGGGATGACGGTGGTGGTGATGATGGTGATGATAGTGATGATTGTGATAGTGTTGATGATTGTGATGAATGTGATAGTTATAGTGATGATGATAGTGGTAGTGTTGATGATTGTGATGAATGTGATAGTTATAGTGATGATGATAGTGGTAGTGTTGATGATTGTGATGGTTAGTGGGTGATGATTGTTGATGTTATGGTCAGAGTGAAATTTGTGATAGTGATGATTGATTGTTGATGGTGGTGGTGGTGATGATTGTGATGGTTATGGTGGTGATTGTGATAGTGATGATGATTGTGATGGTTATGGTGATGATTGTGATGGTTATGGTGATGATTGTGATGGTTATGGTGATGATTGTGATGGTTATGGTGATGATTGTGATAGTGATGA
The DNA here is from genome assembly GCA_036571765.1 of Plecoglossus altivelis. Taxonomy (NCBI): domain Eukaryota; kingdom Metazoa; phylum Chordata; class Actinopteri; order Osmeriformes; family Plecoglossidae; genus Plecoglossus; species Plecoglossus altivelis. Next base: position 10,630,970 of record BROE01000023.1, on the reverse strand, counting down.
TGATTGTGATGGTTATGGTGATGATTGTGATAGTGATGATGATTGTGATAGTGATGATGATTGTGATAGTGATGATGATTGTGATGGTTATGGTGATGATGATTGTGTTGATGATTGTGATAGTTATGGTGATGATTGTAATGAGCATTGTGTTCTCCAGCTCCAGGGCTCACAGGAATCGTAGGTGGAAGACCCAGAGTGTAAGAACCTCCACACACACACACACACACACCTCTCTCCTCTCCCTCTCTGTTCTCTCTTTCTCTTTCCATTTCTCTCTTTCTCACCTCTCTCTCCTCTCCTTCAGGTCTCCTGTTCTGAAGCCTTTCTTCTTCATGTATCCCAAGTCCCTGCTGCAGGTCAGCTGACCCCACCGCACCCTCTGATTGGCCCACTCATTCACATACACCCTCTGATTGGCTGACTGACTGATGATGTTACTGCAGGTGGACGTGCACATGGGTGGAGAGCTGGTTGAAACCTTGCGGGAGGAGGAGCTAGAGTCAGTTGAGCTAGAAGCCCCGCCCACCCCACCTGAAGACACGCCTCTTACAGGTGCAGTATTCACTGGCGGTTGCTTTTATCTGAATTGGTGGTTCTGGGCTCTGGAACTGTACAGTGTAGCGCTACCTACTACACACTGCACTGTGACTGGTTGCCAGGTAACAGGTTCTTGTTTATATCCAAAATAAGGGGGAAGTCGTTGCCTAATGGTTAGGGAGTCAGGCTTTGTAACCCTTCAAGTTGCTGGTTCGATTCTCACACCGGCAGGAAGGTGGGGATTGTGAATAAAAACTGCGCTCTCTCTGCCTTCCAATATACCAATGACTGGGGTGCCCTTGAGCAAGGCACGAACCCCCAATTGCTTCCTGAGCAATAGCTGGAGCAATAGCTGCCCAATGCTCTGGGTGTATGTTCACTGTGTGTGCGGGCGGTTGCCCACTACTCACTTGCGTGTGTGCACTTGAATGGCTTAAATGCAGAGGTAAATTTGG
>BROE01000023.1:10612015-10623741 GCA_036571765.1 Plecoglossus altivelis | reverse complement strand
ACACACACACACACACTATACACACACTATACCCACACTATATACACACACACTATATACACGCTATATACACACACACACATACTATATACGCACACACACCACGCACACACACACACACACTCTCTCTCACTGCCTCCCCAACACCTTAGGCTCTGGGTGTCACTAGTTCAGGTTTTAGTAGCTTGCTGGAATCCAGCAAACTTCAAAGGCGCACTTTGACACACACACAAACTCTCTCACACTTTCACTCTCTCACACTTTCACTCTCTCACACTTTCACTCTCTCACACTTTCACTCTCTCACATTTTCTCACAGTGTGGTTGGTTTTCCATTCTCACCTTCTGTCCTCATTATATCCCCCCTTCCCTCACCTCCTTCCTTCTCCTCCCCCCTCCTACCTTCTCCTCACCCCTCCTCCTCTCTGCTCCTCCCCCTACCTCTTCTCTCCTCCTCCTCTCTCCCTCTCCCCCCTCCTCCTCTCTCCTCCAGGGGAAGGCATTCGGACAGATGCTGTTGGACCTGAAGCTGAAAGGCCTGCCTGACCTCAAGTCTCTTGTGGACTGAGAGGAGGGGGGAGGAGAAGAGAGTAGGAGAAGAGGAGGAGGAAGGGGGGAGGAGATGAGGAGGGAGGGGAAGAGGAGAGGAGGGGGAAGAGGGGAAGAGAGAGAAAGAAGTGAGGAGGAAAGAGGATGGGGAAAGGAGAAATAGGAGTTGGATGGACACACAGAGATGGGAGAAAGGGGGGGGGGGAATTCTTCACATTGGTGAGAGAATGAAAGAATGAATCAGGATGAAAATCAGATTCTACCAGCTGCCTTCTATGATTATGTGAAGAATAAAAACATAATCAAATACAAACAAGCCCTAAAACACTAACGATAATAATTATGTTTCGAATGTGTGAGAACTAGCTTGCTGGTCCACCTCAATAGTGGTTAAACTGTGTGTGTGTGTGTGTGTGTATGTGTGTTTGTACTGAACAACATGGGCATTAAACGAAGAACGTCTAGCTACAGTTAGTTAGTAGAAATCCTTCGCTATGCTAAAATGAGCCTTATGTGAGCTAGCGCCATGCTAGCGCCATGCTAGCGCCATGCTAGCGCCATGCTAGCGCCATGCTAGCGCCATGCTAGCGCCATGCTAGCCTGAGGATAAGTGGAACAACACAAGCTAGCTGTGGTTTAGCTAGCACTGTGCCTGTTAGCTTCATTGTTAGCTTTAGTTCACTCCTTATTAAATAAATGAAAGAAGTTTTAACATTTGTACTGTTCATTGGCTACGTGTGTGTGTGTGTGTGTGTGTGTGTGTGTGTTTATCCAGCAGAGAGAGGGGAAGGGAGAGATCCCTTTAGGATCTTCACTTTGACACAGGAAGCAAAGGTCAAACTATCAACAGGACCAAGGCAGGGTTAGGGTGTGTGTGTGTGTGTGGGGAGGGGGGGGGTGCGGTCTGGGAATGTGTGCGTCTGGGTGCTGAAGTGTGTTTGTAGTGTGTGTGTCTGTGTGTTTTTTTTTTTTTTTTTTTTTTTTTTTTTTTGTGTGTGTGTGTGTGTCGGGTGTCTGAAGCGTGTGTGTGTTGTGTGTGTTGCCTGTGCTGTGTGTGTTGGCATCTAAGGTTCTGTGCTTTGTGTGTTTTGTGTGTGTGTCGTGTGTGAGAGTGTGGTGTGTGTGAGAGTGTGTGCTGGTGTGCGATTGTGATGTGTGTGGTTGAGGTGTGTGTGTGTTGAGTGTGTGGTCGCTGCGTTGTTTCCTATCCCACTAGAATGAACATTAGCAAGGTTTGTCAGGTTGGTTGTTAGGACATTGTATACAAGCGAGAAAGAGAGAGGAAGGCAGAATAGAGGGGGGAGGGAAGGGAGAGATAGAAGAGGGAGGGGGGAGAGTGAGAAGAAGAAGAGGGAGGGCAGAGAGAGAGACGGAGAGCGAGCAAGAGAGAGAAAGACTGAGGGAAAGAGAGAGAGAGAGGAAGGAGAGAGAAGGAGAGGGAGGGAGAGAAGAGGGAGCGGCCCAGGAGTTGGGTCTTTGCGGAGGAGAAGTCGGCTGGGTTTTATTTCTAGGCCGTTCGGGAGAGGAGGAAGGAGAGAAGGGTGCGAGAGGAGAGGGAGAAAGAGATAGGAAGAGGGTGTCCTGGGAGTTCATTAATCAAGGCTGTAGCTCTGATCAACCCTCATCCTTTCAACCTTTAACTCTCATCCTGACGCACTCTACTCCTCGGCGCTCCCTTCCTGCCTCCCTCTCGCAACCTACCGGCACTCGAGCAGGTGGGCGGGGCCCACTGTGCCCGCTCCCGCCCAGCGATTGCCAGTATTTCCCCTCGCTCCTTTCTCCGTACCTGTTATTTGTTCTCATCATGGTTGGGTTTCTCCATCTCTGTGGCAGAGATGGATGGCCATGAACACTGTCACACACACTTTCGTCTCCAACACGCACTGCGTTAAGAGGTCTACACACACACACACTTCTTTTCTCTCACACACCCACTCACAGTGTACACTGTCAAACGAAAAGCAAACCATTATTGTTTGCATTTGATACAGGTTAAAGAAGTCTGCCATTTCTGGGCTTGTGGAGTCCAACGTCGCAACTTACCACACACATCGTAAGACGCGGTGGGGTGCACAGGGAGGATGACAGAGATAAAATCGTCCTATCATCCATGCCGTATGGCTTTTAGGTTCTGCGGGACGGAGACGCCAAGACATTGCTGGACAAAACACACACAAAAACACACAAACAACACACACAACAAACAACAACAAACGGCAGGGAACACACACACACACAAACAGATCACCATAACAAGCAAAGACCCCAGTAGTGTTTCAATGAAGTTCCTCCTCCCTCTCATCTCTCCTCCCTCTCATCTCTCCTCCTTCTCATCTCCTCCTCCTCTCCTCCTTCCTCCCTCTCCCTCTCTTCTCCTCTTCCCTCCTCTCCTCTCTCGCCCTCCTCCTTTCCTCCTTTCCTCTCCTCCCCCAAACAGTGGAAGGTCATTAGCCCCATGCCAGGCACAGTTATTGTGTAAACACACACAGACACACACACACACTCTCTCTCACACACACACTCACACACACACACACTCTCTCTCACACACACACACACACACACACCTCAGGCCGCATCTCTCATGTCAATCAGGCGTCTCAGTGGGGGAGAGGGCAGTGTGTGTGTGTGTGCATGTGTGTGTGTGTGTGAGAGTGCATGTGTGTGTGTGTGTGAGAGTGTGTGTGTGTGTGTGAGTGTGTGCATGTGTGTGTGTGTGTGAGAGTGTGTCTGTGTGTGTGTGTGTCTGTGAGTGTGTGTGTGAGTGTGTGCATGTGTGTGTGTGTGTGTATTCTATTCCTTCTCACTCACCACAATCCCCTCTAATCCTTTTCTCCTTTTAAAAGGGAGAAGCAGAAATGAACACTGGGAGGAGGGGAGAGGAGAAGACACACACACACACCAAAACAAACTTAGCTAAACAAGCAACCGTGTGTGTTGCATCCATACCAAGGTTCCCATCGCTGTAAACACGCACAAAGTTGTCTTGGGTGAGTCAGATTCATTTCCCATGTGTGACCGTGGGAGCACCCTTATTCCCAAACCAAACGGTCTCCTAGCGCGGCTGTAAGACCATGACAAGTTGCACTTCTCTTAGAATACAGACTCGGCCCGTTAGCTTGCCTGTTGCCATAGGAATCTGAACTGAATGTATGGGATGTCAGAATGATGGAACCGGCAAGTGTTCTAGAACAGTTCCTGGTGGAACCATACTTGTGGAGCTGTGTTCTAGAACAGTTCCTGGTGGAACCATACATGTGGAGCTGTGTTCTAGAACAGTTCCTGGTGGAAGCATACTTGTGGAGCTGTGTTCTAGAACAGTTCCTGGTGGAACCATACTTGTGGAGCTGTGTTCTAGAACAGTTTCTGGTGGAACCATACTTGTGGAGCTGTGTTCTAGAACAGTTCCTGGTGGAACCATACTTGTGGAGCTGTGTTCTAGAACAGTTCCTGGTGGAACCATACTTGTGGAGCTGTGTTCTAGAACAGTTTCTGATGGAACCATACATGTGGAGCTGTGTTCTAGAACAGTTCCTGGTGGAACCATACATGTGGAGCTGTGTTCTAGAACAGTTCCTGGTGGAACCATACATGTTTAGCTGTGTTCTAGAACAGTTCCTGGTGGAACCATACATGTGGAGCTATGTTCTAGAACAGTTCCTGGTGGAACCATACATGTGGAGCTGTGTTCTAGAACTGTTTGTGGTGGAACCATACATGTGGAGCTGTGTTCTAGAACAGTTCCTGGTGGAACCATACATGTGGAGCTGTGTTTTAGAACAGTTCCTGGTGGAACCATACATGTGGAGCTGTGTTCTAGAACAGTTTGTGGTGGAACCATACATGTGGAGCTGTGTTCTAGAACAGTTCCTGGTGGAACCATACCTGTGGAGCTGTGTACTAGAACAGTTTGTGGTGGAACCATACATGTGGAGCTGTGTACTAGAACAGTTTGTGGTGGAACCATAGCTGTGTTCTAGAGCTGTGAGAAGAACGTTGTGTGGAAGTGTCTTGCGATTGGACAGATCTGTGGCGGAATGCTCTAGACCAGTGAAACCGCAACATTGCTCAGCTTGCGCTCTCGGCCAATCACTGGCCGGTTACCGTGGCAATAAGAAGGATGTGTCTCCTACCATGTGGACACAAGTCAACGCTTAACTGCTGAGTGTGTGTGTGAAGACTTTAATGAATGCCATATGGTGACCACACTGTGGTCTTCCTCTTCAGCAAACCAAGACTACAAACTTTCCAGCTCAAAGTCTGCTGTCTCTCTTTCCTTCTCTCTTTGTCTCTCTTTCCTTCTCTCTTTGTCTCTCTTTCCTTCTCTCTTTGTCTCTCTTTCCTTCTGTCTTTGTCTCTCTTTCCTCCTCCCTTTGTCTTTCTTTCCTTCTCTCTTTTTCCTGCTCTCTCTCCTTGTCTCTCTCTCTCCTTGTCTCTCTCTCTCCTTGTCTCTCTCTCTCTCCTTGTCTCTCTCTCTCTCCTTGTCTCTCTCTCTCTCCTTGTCTCTCTCTCTCTCTCCTTGTCTATCTCTCTCTCCTTGTCTATCTCTCTCTCCTTGTCTATCTCTCTCTCCTTGTCTCTCTCTCTCCTTGTCTCTCTCTCTCCTTGTCTCTCCTTCTCTCCTTGTCTCTCTCTCTCTCCTTGTCTCTCTCTCTCCTTGTCTCTCTCTCTCCTTGTCTCTCACACTCTCCTTGTCTCTCTCTCTCCTTGTCTCTCACACTCTCCTTGTCTCTCTCTCTCCTTGTCTCTGTCTCTCTCCTTGTCTCTCTCCTTGTCTCTCTCTCTCCTTGTCTCTCTCTCTCTCCTTGTCTCTCTCTCTCTCCTTGTCTCTCTCTCTCCTTGTCTCTCTCCTTGTCTCTCTCTCTCTCCTTGTCTCTCTCCTTGTCTCTCTCTCTCCTTGTCTCTCTCCTTGTCTCTCTCCTTGTCTCTCTCTCTCCTTGTCTCTCTCCTTGTCTCTCTCTCTCCTTGTCTCTTACACTCTTTCCCGTATTCTTTAGAGAGAAAACTCCCTGACCTGCGTATGACACTAGTCAAAAGAATTCTTATTTCTGTATACATGCACATATGAATCATTTAACGATTCCATTGAAATGAAACACGACGGTTCCTTGAAGCTCGCGTCTCCGACGCAATGTCTGAGTGGCCGAGGGCACCGTTATCTGTCCAACCGGAGTTTTGAGAATGTGTTATGTATGTGTGCCACACCGGTACTGACGCGACAGATGCGGTTGTGAATTCTGTAGCCCACGCCTGGCTAACGGACGTGACCGACAACATAATTAATTCCCATCTCCTCCCTTCTCACGCTTCTTTTTTGTGCAAAGGGAGTTCGCTATTTCTCTCTCTTAGTTTTGACAACCAATCGGAACCCCGAATTCCACATGATGTCACGGAGCCCCCCTTTCGCGGTGTGTCCGCGAGGTAAAGATGCCGTTGGTTCTTGAGCGTCCCCGGGACAAGGAATCTTCTCCGCCTCAAAATGTTAGACTTGCTCACGTTCATTTGGGAAAAGGTTATCCTGCTTGCTCATCTCAAGTTGTTTAGCCATCTCGCGGCGGGACCGGAGAGACGGGAGCAGAAACGGGAGACGAGGCACGGTGAGCGGGACAGGAACGGAGCGGCTCGCTACCAGCGGGGCGATCTCTTGGAGGTACCCCGGACTTTGTTTGTTCACTTCGGTATCTACCTGGGAGAGAACCGCGTCGCGCACCTAATCCCGGACATACTCCCAGTGCTCACGAGCGACAAAGGTCAGACTCAGGTAATGGTGACCAACACGAGGCTGCTGCTGGGGGTTCTATCTAAGAACGCCAGCGTCCGCGTGGACTCCGTGGAGGACTTTGCATACGGTGGGTCCATCCTAATCAACGCAATGGATAGCACGCTCCAGAAACATCCGCTGGAGAACGAAGAGGTCGCGCGGAGAGCGGAAAAGCTCGTCGGTGCCACACCGTACAGCCTGATGTGGAACAACTGCGAGCACTTTGTCACGTACTGCCGGTACGGTACGGCCGTCAGCTTGCAAACAGACGAGGTAAACTTTACCACATGTTTTGACCCGCCGGAATAAAAACGTTTAATGTTAGAATTGGCAGACGTTTTCATGATAATGGGGTTATGTTCGTTGTTATATTGCCATGTATAGTGCTTCCAGTTCCAACTGCTTATAGTTAGTTAAACGGTGGTGAACTATTTCAGACACGGTTGTTGTTGAAATGTATCTCGTACTTTTAGTCAGAAATGTGGAGCGTTGGAGCACCACGAGACAGCAAGACTGATCACCGTCAACACCGTCTCAGACCGACACGATCAGAACCCATTAAAGCTGTTTCCCTTCGTTCACAGTTGTCGGACAGCGCGTGATCGCCTGCGTTTAAATAGTCACCGTTTGTTTTTCTTTCTTTTTTTCAATTAGTCAATTGAGGCGCCGTTTTATTGAGTCTGACCCGCCGGTCCGGTTCACAAAAACCGTGTCACCGTCACCGAAAACAGCCCGGGCGCTCCAGCTCACTTGGCTTGTTTCGAGATCCTTTTTAAAAGACCGAAAGCGTCTCTTATTTTCAAAAGGTGTGAAAGAAATCCACGTCATCGGCCTTCTCAGACCCGCACGAGGGAAATGTAGGTCGTTCTCAAGAAACCGTAGAACAACGGGCCTATTGAGTGGGTTGTCGCCAGGCGCCAAGTCACCGGGCGTTGTGTTTTTTTTTTTTTTTTGGAGAGGTGATTTGAACCAGACCTCGCAGCCGGCCTCCCAGGGCCCTGCTGGCGGCGGTTCGACTTTACAAGACCTTTTGTAAACTAGGCATGATTAGGGGCAAGCTGACGCGCACATACACACACGCGCACATACACACACGCGCACACACACACACATACGCGCGCGCACACACACACACATACACACCACTCCCACACACACATACACACACACAGTTGAGACATTCAGTTAGGCGCACCAACTATTTAGGTATAATTGGATCTGACTGAAGACAGAGGAAAGGGAGAGGGAGGGAGAAGAGGGGGGGAGACAGGAGAGAAAATGGAGGAGGAGGAAAGGGGAGGAGAGGGAGAAGGACTATGGGAGAATGAGAGGGAGAGGAGGAGAGGAGAGGGAGGGAGACGAAGGCACGCAGGGAGAGGAGAGGGAGGGACGAGGAAGGAGAGGGAGAGATTGTGTGGAGGGGAGAGGAGGAAGGAGAGGGAGAGAGGAGAGGGAGAGGAGGAGAGGAGAGGGAGGGAGAGGAGGAGAGGGAGAGATGTGTGGAGGGAGAGGAGGAGAGGAGAGGGAGGGAGGGAGGAGAGGGAGAGGAGGAGAGGGAGAGATGTGTGGAGGGAGACAGGCCAGCCTGAAGAGCAATAACCTCTTAGTCTGGAATGGAAACAGCTCCAATTAACTCTGCCTCCTCTTTCTCTCTTTTGTAAACCCCCCTCCCTTGTCTATCTCTTCCCCCATCTCTCTCAACCTCTCTCCCCCTCAACTCTCTCCCTCCCCCCCCCTCTCCCTCCTCTCTCCCCCCTTTCCCTCTGTACCCTGCTCAACTCTCTCCCTTCTCTCTCCCCCTTCTCTCTCCTCTCTATCCCCCCTCTCTCTGTACCCTAACTACAACTCTCTCTCCCTTCCCCCATCTCTCTCCTCTTTCCCTCCCTCCTCTCCGACACCTGTATCTGCTCAACTCTCCCCTCGTCCCCCCATCTCTCTCGCCCCTTTCCCTCCCCACTCTCCCTCCTGTTCTAACTCACTCTCTCCCTCTCCCCCCATCTCTCTCCCCTTTCCCTCCCCCCTCTCCCTCTGTATCCTGCTCAACTCTCCCCTCTTCCCCCTTCTCCCCCTCTCTCCGCCTCTCTCCCCCTCTCTTTCCCGCTCTCCTCTCCCCTTCTTCCCTTCTCCCCCTCTCCCTCCTCCTTCCCCTCTGCTCCCGCACTCATCTCCCCCTCTCTCCCCCTCTCTCCCCCCTCCATAGTTCTGCCTCTGGCTGAAGAGGGCGCTCCGGGCCCAGAAGAGTTTCCATGTGTCCTTGTTGCTAGGGTTACTGGCTCTGCTCTATCTGGGCCTCTGTCCTGCTGTCGTTCTGCCCTCTCTTCTCATTCCCTTCACCATCTGGATGGCCAGCTGAACTGCCCTCACCGCCTCTTCACTCTCTCATCTTCATCCTTTCATCATCGTCCTCTCCTCATCCACACACATCCCTCCATCAGCCCGTCTCTGCTCACGGATCTGCAGTCCAGCTACTCACCCGTCCGGAAGGTTCTAGAATCACCCGTCCGGAAGGTTCTAGAACGACCTTCGAGTTCCGCCGAGGGATTCCGTTGGAGTCTCCCCCAAGTATGTGTGTTTGTAAGGTGTTTGTGTGTGGTCTGTTGGAAAGGGGGAGCAGAATGAAGTGTTTAAACTGTTGAAAAATGCTTTTGTACATAATCTATTTTTGGAATTCTCTCACGCATCCATTGTATATTTTAGTATGTAAATAAAAGAGGTTCAAATAGCAGCTAACCACCAGCAGGTGGCACTCACAATGTGTGTGTTACAGAGACTAGGAGTGTGTGTGTGTGTGTGTGTGTGTATGTGTGTGTGTGTGTGTGGGAACGAGTGCGTTTCTGAAACTTTCAGGTTCCAAGTCACACCTGACAGTTCTCTGTTTACCTACTGTCTATAACTCACTGTAGGCAGGCACACACACACACACATACACACACACACACACACATACACAGACACACATACACATACACACATACACACACATACACACACACAGACATACACACACACATACACACAGACACACACACACATACACAGACACACATACACATACACACATACACACACACAGACATACACACACACAGACACACATACACACACACAGACACACACACACATACATACACACACGGTAAGTACCTACCTAGAGTGGGTTAGTGTAAGGTCACTGAGGCTACTAGCTCCAACACCGGGTTCAAACACACTCACACAAACATGGTACACACTTACACACACACAAACATGGTACACACACACACACGCACACAAACATGGTAAACACACACACACACACAAACATGGTAAACACACACACACTCACAAACATGATACACACTCACACAAGCATGATACACTCACACACACACATGGTACACACACACACACTTGGTAGGGAGCTTCCAGAACAGTGGGGTGGTGTAAGGTCTATTTGATTACTAAATTGTGCAACAGATAAATATTCAGCTCTCTTGTACAATCTGCTACAGATGACACACACACATTGACACACACATACTGACACACCAACAGTGACACACCACACACTGACACACACACCCACACTGATACACACACACACACACTGACACACACACCCACACTGATACACACACAGAGCAGATGCATGTGACTCACAACACTATGTTCCTTCCTTCCTCACACTCTCCATTCCACACCCTCCCTCTCTCCGTCTTAAATAAAGAAATAAAAAATATGTAGGAAAGGAATCCATTTCTAATCCACCTAAGAGTTACTAACAGACCCAGGAGCAGTTCTCCAGGCTTTCTCCACAGCGTAACGACCTCTGACCTGATCTCAGATCAGTTCTTACAATCTAATCCCCAGCAGAGCTTAGGTATAAGAGCCTAGAGTCTGGACACCAGACCACTCTCCTCCAGTCCTCCTCCTCTCCATCTCTCCTCCAGTCCTCCTCCTCTCCATCTCTCCTGCACTCTACTATTCTACTCTCTCTTCACTCCTTTATCCTCTCCTCCTCCTTTCCACCTCTCCTCCTCCTCCCCACCTCTCCTCCTCCTTTCCACCTCTCCTCCTCCTCCTCCTCCTCCTCCCCACCTCTCCTCCTCCTTTCTGCACCATGTTTCCTCTCTACATCTTCGGACTCCTCTTCATTGAGCCCCGGATGGACGACAAGAAAGAGGAGAGAGAGAGCAAGAAGGTGAGAGAGAGCGCTAAAGAGAGTGAGAAGGAGAGAGAGAGCAGGACTAGGAGCGAGCGAGGGTGCACTGGATTTGATCGTGGGGACGTGCTGGAGGTGTCCCGGGCCATGTTCACCCATTACGGGGTGTACCTTGGAGGGGGCAGGGTGGCACATCTGGTGCCTGACATCCTACCTGTTGTGTCTGATGACATGCACGCCATCGCTCAGGCTGTCACCAACACCAGGTACCTGCTGGGGATACTGGCCAAGGTGAGATAACTGAGGTACCCGTCTCTCTCTCTGTCTGAGGTATCTGTCTATCTCTCTGTCTGAGGTACCTGTCTATCTCTCTGTCTGAGGTACCTGTCTCTCTCTCGACCTGTCTGTCTGAGGTACCTGTCTCTCTCTCTCTACCTGTCTGTCTGTCTGAGGTACCTGTCTCTCGACCTGTCTGTCTGAGGTACCTGTCTCTCTCTCTAACTGTCTATCTGAAGGTCCTCTCTCTCCACCTGTCTGTCTGAAGTACCTGTCTCTCTCTCTGTCTGTCTGAGGTACCTGTCTCTCTGTCTGTCTGGAGTACCTGTCACTCTACCTGTCTGTTTGATAGACCTGTCTCTCTCTCTATCTGATGGACCTGTCTCTCTCTCAGGCGGCTAGTGTCAGGGTGGATAAGGTGGAGGACTTTGCCTGTGGATCACAGATCATCGTCAACTGCACAGACAAGGTAGGACACACACACGCACACGCACACACACACGCACACACACAGACACACACACGCACACACACAGACACACACACACACAGACACACACACGCACACACACAGACACACACACAGACACACACAGGCACACACTTTAAACATTTACTTACAAACACACATTTGAAGTCACAATATACGTGTGTGTGTGTGACTATGTGTGTCTGTGTGTGTGTCTGTGTGTGTGTATGTGTATGTGTGTGTGTGTGTGTGTGTAGCTGGTTAGCCGCCCCCCCCTGCAGGGAGAGGAAGTGGCCCGCAGAGCAGAGAAGCTGTTGGGTCCTGCAGAGTTCAGTTTGCTGTGGTGGAACTGTGAACACTACGTCATGTACTGCCGCTACGCTAGCAGCATGAGTTTCCAGAGCGCACAGGTACGCCACACTGCTGCTACGCTAGCAGTATGAGTTTCCACAGGTACGCCACACTGCCGCTAGGCTAGCAGTATGAGCTTCCACAGGTACGCCACACTGCCGCTAGGCTAGCAGTATGAG
>BROE01000023.1:10593824-10606639 GCA_036571765.1 Plecoglossus altivelis | reverse complement strand
AAAAAGAGAATCCAGTGCTACAGACAAGACAAAGAACAGAGGCTTTGCTCATAGAGTACGATGTCTCCCACAAGGCCGCTGCCTATGGCCCCGCAGGAAGCTCAATCCCAGGTACACAACACACACAACCATACACAACCATACACAACACACACACAACACCACACCATACACACCATAACACACACACAACCATACACACCACACACCCACACACACATACACAACACACACACACCAAATAACATAAAACAAAAATTACAAATACATACATACACACAACCACACAACCAATAACAAACACAACAACAACAACACAACAACACCAAACAACCAAATACACACACACACACACACACACACCATACACACACACACACACACACCATACACACCATACATACATACATACACACACACACAACATACATACATACATACATACATGCACACACACACACAGGTGACACACACACACAGGTGACACACACTGGTGACACACACAGGTATCACACACACACAGGTGACATGCACATTCTCACTGGAGCAGGAAGATTTGGTCCCAGTAGCCATCAGGTGTTTCAGTTCCATCTGTATCCTGTAGAGGGCAGTATAACACACCTGAAGCTCACAGCTGTCTGGATCTGTGTGTCTCTCCTGTGTCACCTGTGTGTGTCTCCTTTGTGTGTCTGTGTGTGATTGTGTGTCATCTCTGTGTGTCTCTTGTGTCTGTGTGTCTCCTGTGTGTGTGTGTGTGTGTCTCCTGTGTGTTTCCTGTGTGTGTATCCTGTGTGTGTGTGTGTGTGTGTGTCTCCTGTATGTGTTTGTGTGTGTATCCTGTGTGTGAGTGTGTGTGTGTGTATCCTGTGTGTGTGTGTGTATCCTGTGTGTGTGTGTATCCTGTGTGTGTGTGTGTGTATCCTGTGTGAGTGAGTGTGTGTGTGTGTGTGTATCCTTTGTGTGTATGTATGTGTGTGTGTGTATCCTGTTTGAGTGAGTGTGTGTGTGTGTGTATCCTGTGTGTGTATGTGTGTGTGTGTATCCTGTGTGTGTGTGTACGCAGGAACGTTCCAGCTGTGGGGCAGCACCATCCAGGTGGACTGGGCGGAGCCAGAGCGGGACGTAGATGAGGACACCATGCAGCAGGTACGCGTCCTGTACGTCCGGAACCTCATGCTGTCCACCACGGAAGACATGTTACGACGAGAGTTCTCCCGTCTCCGCCCCGGTGCCGTGGAACGGGTCAAGAAACTGACCGACTACGCTTTCATTCACTTCCACTCCCGCGAAGACGCCTTGAACGCTCTGCAGCGCATGAACGGAACGCTGATCGATGGAGCCGCCGTGGAGGTTTCGCTGGCCAAGCCAGTCTGCCGGGAAGGGGGGAGAGGCGGGAGGAGGGGGGGAGGAGGAGGAGGAGGAGACATGGGAGGAGGGGGAGGTGGAGGGTGTCTGTTCCTCCCCCGGGAAGAGGGAGGGATGGGGGGAGTCGGAGGGGGAGTCGGGATAGAGAACATGCGTACGGTTCCCCCTCGCTTGACCTCTCCCTTCATGTTGGGGTTGTCTGGGGGGGGAGACGGGGGAGGCGTGGGGGGAGAGAGGTGTGTGTACCCCCTGGTCCCAGGAGCTCCCCTCTCCCCAGCCTCTCTGCAGAGCTTGCGTCCTGGGCAGCTGGCCTCGGCTGTGTCCCTGCTGGAGCTCCTCTGCCTCCAGAACTCTTGGAGCTCTCCAGAGTACCAGCTGCTCTCATGCCCTGGTCCACATCACAAGAACCTGCTCATCTACAAGGTGACACGTGTGTGTGTGTGTGTGTGTGTGTGCGCAGGGAGGTGTGTGTGTGTGCGCAGAGAGGTGTGGAGGCTGTGTGTGTGTGGAGGCTGTTTGTGTGTCTGTGTGGAGGCCGTGTGTGTGTGCAGAGTGGTGTGTGTGTATGTGTGCACACAGAGGTGTGTGTGTGTGTGTGCAGAGTGGTGTGTGTGTATGGAGCCTGTTGACTTGGTGATAACCTGGATCTGCATGCATGGCTGATCTTCACTGTCTAAACTCCAGAAATAACTTCTACTCCATGATCATTGAAGCTGTCTACCTGTGTGTGTGTCTGTGTGTGTGTCTGTGTGTGTCTGTGTGTGTGTGTATGTGTGTGTGTCTGTGTGTGTGTGTGTGTGTGTGTGCAGGTGTTGATCTCCAGGAGCAGTTTCCTTCCTGATAAGTTGTGTTCCTGTGTGGAGGACGCTAAGGAGCTGGCTGCACAGAACGCTCTCTGGAGCCTGGGTGGGCACACACACGCACACACACACACGCACACACACACACACACACATAGACATAGACACACACACACACACAGAGATATACACAGACACACACACACACACAGACATAGACACACACACACACACACAGAGACACACACACACACACACACACACAGACATAGACACACACAGACATAGACACACACACACACACAGAGACACACACGCACACACACTCTGGAGCACACACTTTTCATTTCACCTTTTAATTGTTCAACTGTTTGTGTATCTCTCTGTGTGTATGTGTGTGTATGTATCTGTGTGTATCTCTGTGTGTGTGTGTCTGTGTGTGTGTGTGCGTGTGGTGTGTGTCTGTGCGTATGTGTGTGTGTGTATGTGTGTATCTCTCTGTGCGTATCTCTGTGTGTGTGCGCGTGTGGTGTGTGTCTGTGTGTGTGTGTGTGTATCTCTGTGTGTGTGTGTGTGTGTATCTCTGTGTGTGTGTGTATCTGTGTGTGTGTGTGTGTGTGTGTATCTCTGTGTGGTGTGTGTGTGTATCCAGACTGTTCCTTCCTGAGTGGAGGTTCTCCTGGTAGCTTGTCTCCAGCTGGTGCTGGGCTGCTGTCGTACAGCTGCAGAGCCTACCCCTGCCCTGCCTTCCCCCTCTCCCCCCTCTCTCCCCCACTGCCCACCAGCCCACTGCAGAGGATCTACCTCCCCAACCAGCCCTCCACCTTCTACTAACCTCCAGGTGAGGGGGGGAGGGAGGGAGGGAGGGAGGGAGAGGGAGGGAGGGAGGGAGAGAGGGAGGGAGAGAGAGAGAGAGAGGAAGGGAGAGAGAGGAAGGGAGGGAGAAGAGAGAAGAGGAGATGGGAGGAGTGTGTTAGTCTGTGTAGTTATTTGTTATCATTAAAGGAGTGTGTTTAGTAAGAGTGTGTGTGTAGTCAGTGTGTTTGATGTGCATGCTTAGTAGGAGTGTGTGTTTTAGTCAGTGTGTTTGATGTGCATGCTTAGTAAGAGTGTGTGTGTAGTCAGTGTGTCTGATGTGCATGCTTAGTAGGAGTGTGTGTTTAGTCAATGTGTTTGATGTGCATGCTTAGTAGGAGTGTGTGTAGTCAGTGTGTTTGATGTGCATGCTTAGTAAGAGTGTGTGTGTAGTCAGTGTGTTTGATGTGCATGCTTAGTAGGAGTGTGTGTGTAGTCAGTGTGTTTGATGTGCATGCTTAGTAGGAGTGTGTGTTTAGTCAGTGTGTTTGATGTGCATGCTTAGTAGGAGTGTGTGTTTAGTCAGTGTGTTTGATGTGCATGCTTAGTAGGAGTGTGTTTAGTCAGTGTGTTTGATGTGCATGCTTAGTAGGAGTGTGTGTAGTCAGTGTGTTTGATGTGCATGCTTAGTAGGAGTGTGTGTAGTCAGTGTGTTTGATGTGCATGCTTAGTAGGAGTGTGTGTTTGGGTTGTGTGTTTGATGTGCATGCTTAGTAGGAGTGTGTGTCTCTGATCAGGTTTCTGGTTAAAACCTTCAGGATCCCTGATGCACAAACACCTGTAGAGAGGAGGAGAGAAGGAGGAGGAGGAGACGAGGAAGGAGAGAAGGACGAGGAGGAAGGGGAGGAGGAAGGAGAGAAGGACGAGGAGGAAGGGGAGGAGGAAGGAGAGAAGGAGGAGGAGGAAGGACGAGGAGACGAGGAAGGAGAGAAGGACGAGGAGGAAGGGGAGGAGGAAGGAGAGGAGAAGGAAGGGAAGGAGGAGGAGGAAGGAGAGGAGGAGGAGGAAGGGAAGGAGAGGAGGAAGGAGAGAAGGAGCAGGAGGAAGGGGACGAGAGGAGGAGAGAATGTTCTTGTATATTTTAGTTCTGGTTGAGTGGTTGAATGGTTCCTTTAGAACCATTGGGGTTTGGAGTTCTGAACCAGCTTGTTCTTGGTTCTGTTGATGTTCTAGGTTCTTTTTAGCTTGATATTCACACACACACACTTACACACACACACACACACACACTTACACACACAAACACACACACACACACATACACCATACAGACATACACACACACACACACACACTATACACACACACTCACACATACACCATACAGACATACACACACACTCACACACACACATACACCATACAGACATTCACACAAACAGTCACACACACACAAACACACACACACTCACTCACTCACTCAACAACAAGACATTGTGTTGTATTCACAAGGTGTTGGTGACTTGGTATAGACAGCAGTTTAAGATGAGACAGCGACGCCCTGATTTGAAGCCAGATGTCGTCCACCTGATCACAGGTATGCTGCTTAGCTGCTTAGCTTCAAACATCCGTCTCATTTCATTATCTCTGCCTTGTCAACCTAAAATGCCTTTTATGGCTCAGCTCAAGTGATTGAAATCCCTTGTGTGGTATAAACATCTTTAAACCCCTTCTGAATATCAATATATATTTATAAAGAAATCCCTTATTCAATATCAATATTAGTATCTTAATTATCTAGATGATTACAATGGAGAGAGACGCGTTGTGAATATGAGCATAATTACAAACACATGGAGGGCTTCTTGTGTCGTATAATTACAAAGATATAAATTATTCAGAGCATATTATTTATTAAAGAATAGAATCCATGGAGATTGAACTGTATGGATGTTTCAATCAGGATGCAAAATCTATGAGAATCAAATGTATAAAAAAACCTGAGAAAATGACCACTCAATTTGTCAGTAAATGTTCGCACACAAACACACACACACACACACACATTTAAAAAAAGATGTCAAAATGTCTAGTTCTATAAAAATGTATTATTTCTCTATACAGATTTTCCCCCCCCGTTTTAAATGCTTTAGTCATAAACGTGATTTAATAACAGATGTTTTTCCTTATTTCATATTTGTAGTTTTTGATATTGACTTGTGTGTTTGTGTGTTTTTACAGAGCAGCTGTAAAAACACATTTAGAACGGCAAACTGTCAAGCTCCTGCTCAATTACATGTATTTATTGTTATTGTTTTTGCCGCAAACGCACACATATTGTCTTGTTGACAAGTTTACCACTTCCTGGACCAGGTTGTCGCGGCAACGCCGCTGGTTTGAAAGGAAGACAAAAAGGTTGTTGTTGTTTTTCTTTTCCGTGTTTTTAGTTACGTTACGAGTCTGTGTTGGATCTGCCAGTCTGATTTGTTAGTGCGGACGGACACACACACACACACACACACACACAACATCATCATGACACACACACACACACACACACATCATCATGACACACATACACACACACACACACACATCATCATGACACACACACACACACCACAATCAAACCATGAACACACACACACACACACATCATCATGACACACACACACACACACATCAACATGACACATACACATATCAACATGACACACATCAACACGATACACACACATCATGACACACACACACACATCATGACACACACACATCAACATGATACACACACACACACATCAACATGACACACACACACATCAACATAACACAAACACACACACATTAACATGATGCACACACACATTAATGATTAACACAACAACACAAAACACAACACAAACACACACACACATCAACATGACACACACACATCAACATGACACACACACATATTAACATGATACACACACATCCTCTGTTGTATTTCATCTGGTACCATAGATGCTTCTGTTCTTGTGGAACATTTTAACTGTTGATCATGTTGAATAAATACCAGGAATTCAGACTGAAGATTGTTATCAATACTCAAGAGGAGGAAGGGAGGAGGAGAGGATAGAGGGAGGAGGTGAAGAGGAGAGAGGCAGGGAAGGAGGTGGAAAGGAGGGAGGTGAAGAGGAGAGGGAAGGAGGTGGAGAGGAGAGGGAAGGAGGTGAAGAGGAGAGAGGCAGGGAAGGAGGTGGGAAAGGAGGAGGTGAAGAGGAGAGGGGAAGGGGTTGGAGAGGAGAGGGAAGGAGGTGGAGAGGAAGAGGGTGCAGGAGAGAGGGAGGTGGAGAGGAGAGGGAAGGAGGTGAAGAGGAGAGGGAAGGAGGTGAAGAGGAGAGGGAAGGAGGTGAAGAGGAGGGATATAGGATGGAGGCGAAGGGAGGGAGGAGGAGAGAAGAAGGTGGAGAGGAGAGAGGGAGGAAAGGAGGTGAGAGGGAGGGAGATGAGGAGGGAGGTGAAGAGGAGAGATGGAGGGAGGAGGTGAAGAGGAGAAAGGGAGGAGGGAGGGAGTAGGAGGAGAGAAAGCAAGAGGACAGGAGAGCAAGTAGAGTAAGCTACCTTCCAGGCCTGTGTGAGTCGTGTTCACAGGAGGACTCCCTCACTAGGCAGGGGAGGAGAGGATGAACACCTGTGTGGGTGTCTGAAATGGCACCAGCACAAAGTGGTCACCATGACCCAAAGATGGAAGGAGAGAGAGGCTGGAGAGGAGAGAGAGAGAGGCTGTGGAGAGAGAGAGGCAGGGCTGTGGAGAGAGAGGAGGCTGTGGAGACTAGAGAGGAGACTGTGTGAGTAGAAGAGGAGGCCTGGGGAGAGAGGGATTGGGAGGTAGAGAGAGAGGAGGCTGTGGACAGAGAGGAGGCTGTGGACAGAGAGGAGGCTGTGGAGAGAGAGAGGAGGCTGTGGAGAGAGAGAGGAGGCTGTGGACAGAGAGGAGGCTGTGGAGAGAGAGAGAAGAGGCTGTGGACAGAGAGGAGGCTGTGGAGAGAGAGAGGAGGCTGTGGACAGAGAGGAGGCTGTGGAGAGAGAGAGGCTGTGGAGAGAGAGGAGGCTGTGGACAGAGAGAGAGAAGAGGCTGTGGACAGAGAGGAGGCTGTGGAGAGAGAGAGGAGGCTGTGGGAGGGAGAGAGCCTGTGGAAGGAGGAGAAGAGGTCGTGTGGAGAGGAGAGGCTGGGCGTGTGGGAGAGAGAGGAGGCTGTGGAGAGAGAGAAGAGGCTGTGGAGAGAAGAGATGTAGGTCTGTTGGAGAGAGAGAGGAGCTGTGCGAGAGAGGAGGGGCTGCTGGACACGAGAGGAGGCTTTGGAGAGAGAGAGGAGGCTTGTGGACAGAGAGGGGGGGGAAGCTGTGGAGGAGAGAGAAGAGGCTGTGGAGAGAAGAGGAGCTGTGGAGAGGAGAAGGAGGCAGTGTGGAAGAGAGAGAAGAGGCTGTGGAGAGAGAGAGAGAAGAGGATGTGGAGAGAGAGAGAAGAGGCTGTGGAGAGAGAGAGAGAAGAGGCTGTGGAGAGAGAGAAGAGGCTGTGGAGAGAGAGAGGAGGCTGTGGACAGAGAGAGAAGAGGCTGTGGAGAGAGAGAGAGAAGAGGATGTGGAGAGAGAGACATTAACATATCTGGTATGTAGGATGTGGCGTATGGCATATGTGTATACATGACTGTGTGCGTTGGTGAGCAAATGGCTTATTTATGTGTTCATGTGAGTGATGTTCTGAGATAGAGATGCTCAGTGAACAGCAGAGGGATTCACATAAACATTAAGAGACAGTCATTTATTATCCTGACAACATTCTTTCAGCGTGTGTGTTTGTTAGTGTGTGTTTGTTAGGTGTGTTAGTGTGTGTTTGTTAGGTGTGTGTTTGTTAGTGTGTTTGTTAGTGTGTGTATTGAGAAAGATATATATTCTGTCCTCCCTCCTCTCTCCCTCCCTCTCTCCCTCCTGTCCTCCCTCCTCTCTCCCTCCTGTCCTCCCTCCTCTCTCCCTCCCTCTCTTCCCTTCTGTTCCCTCCTCCTCTCTCCCTCCCTCTCTCCCTCTCTGTCCTCCCTCCTCTCTCCCTCCTCTCTCCCTCCTCTCTCCCTCCCTCTCTCCCTTCTGTCCTCCCTCCTCTCTCCCTCCTCTCTCCCTCCCTCTCTCCCTTCTGTCCTCCCTCCCTCTCTCCCTCCGTTCTCCCTCCGTTCTCTCCCTCCTGTCCTCCCTCCTCTCTCCCTCCTGTCCTCCCTCCTCTCTCCCTCCTGTCCTCCCTCCTCTCTCCCTCCCTCTCTCCCTTCTGTCCTCCCTCCTCTCTCCCTCCTCTCTCCCTGCCTCTCTCCCTCCTGTCCTCCCTCCTCTCTCCCTCCTGTCCTCCTCTCTCCCTCCTGCTCCCCCTCCTCTTTCTCCCCCTTTGTTCCTTATGTCTTTCATTCACCTTTTCATTGTCACATTAGTGTCACTTTCTCTTGTCTCCCCTCCTCCTCTCCCCCCTCCTCTCCTCCTCTTCCTCTCCCCCCTCCTCCTCTCCTCCTCTCCCTCCCCCCTCCTCTCCTCCCCATCTCTCCTCTTCTCCTCCTCTTCCTCCTGCCCTTCTCTCCTTCTCTATTTCCAGATGGGCCCTGAATTGTTCATGACACTGTGACACACATCTGTAGTCTAACCAGCCATCCCCATCACTCACACTCACACTACACACACTCTCTCTCTCTCTCTCTCTCTCTCACACACACACTCACACACACACACACTACACCTTCTCACACACACACACACACACACACACACCTCAGTCATGCAGAAGGATGAACATCGAACATCCTGGAACGCAGTGCTGCTCTCTGTGGGAGCAGACATCCTGTCTGTCTGTCTGTCCGTCCGTCCGTCCGTCCGTCCGTCCGTCTGTCTCTTTCTCTGTCTCTCTCTCTCTCTCTCTCTCTCTCTCTCTCCGTCTCCGTCTCTTTCTCTCTGTCTCTCTCTCTCTGTCTCCCTCTCTCTCTCTCTCTCTCTCTCTCTCCGTCTCCCTCTCTCTCTCTCTCTCCGTCTCTCTCTCTGTCTCTCTCTCCGTCTCTCTCTCTGTCTCTCTCTCTCTCTCTCTCTGTCTGTCTCTCTGTCTCTCTCTTCTCCCTCTTTTTCTCGTCTGAATTGTGTGATCGTGTGGGTGTGTGTGTGTGTGTGTGACACAGTTGGCAAATGCCAATGGAAAGCCTATCGATCTCCTCCGCCCCAAGTTAAGTAGTAAAGGGACATTCCACCTGAGACTAAACTGTGTGTGTTAGGCATCTCAAGTACCTGTGAGGCCATGTGCATAGTATCATTCATCCTGCATTACTCTGAATAAACTGTGTGTGCCCGTACATCGCGTGAATTGTGCTGGTGTGTGAGTGCGCCGGTGTGTGCGTGTGATTTGTGCGGTGTGCGAAAACTCAATGTGGTGCTGTGCGTGGTGCGTCGTGTGTTTGTGTTTGTGTTTGAGTGTGTTTGAGGGTGTGTGTGAGAGTGAGTTGTAAAAGAGACAGACTGTGAAGGTCAAGTCAGGCATGAGGTGCCATGCAGTAAACGAAAGTGTGTCAGTGTGAGGAGCATAAATATTCTTCTTTCCCTCCTTCCAATCTCTCTCTACCCAGAGGGATGAAGAGACACAACACCTCGTTTATTTACTCGTCTGTCCATCATCCTCTCCCCTCTCTCTTTCTCCTCCCTCCCCCATCTATCTCACCTTCCCCCCTCCCCCCAGTCTCTCTTCTCCTACCTCTCCCTTATTCCTTCTCCTCCCTCATTCCTTTTCCTCCCTCATTCCTTCTCCTTCATCACCCTCGCCCCATCTCTTCCTCCTCCATCTCCCCCATTCCTTCTCCTCCCTCACCCCTCTTCCCCCATCTCTTCTCCCTCCACCCCTCTCTCTCATCCCTCCGTCTAGCTACACACTCACAGCCTGTGTGTGTGTGTGTGTGTGTGTGTGTGTGTGTGGGCACAGAGTTCAACACACACACATTAACCCATGAACAACCCTCACATACATCAAATGAATACACACACTTTAACCCACTGACCAAAGACTAAACACACACACACACCACACTTAAACCACACACCACACTCAAAACACAAACACACCACACTCAAAACACAAACACACCACACTCAAAACACAAACACACCACACTCAAAACACAAACACACCACACTCAAACACACACACACTGACCAAAGACTAAACACACACACACACATTTAACCCACTGACAAAAGACTAAGAACACACCACAACACACTATTAACCCACTGAGCCCAAAGACTAAACACAACACACAACTTTTAACCCACTGAACCAAAGACTAAACACACCCACCACACACTGTAACCCAGCTGACCAAAGGGACTAAACGCCACAACACACACACTTTAAAACCCACTTGACCAAAGACTAAACAACACACACACTTTATAACCCCACTGACAAAGACTAAACACAACCCACACACACTTTAACCCACTGACCAAAGACTAAACACACACACACACTTTAACCCACTGACCAAAGACTAAACACACACACACACTTTAACCCACTGACCAAAGACTAAACACACACACACACAACACACCTTTTAACCCCACTGAAACCAGAAGACTAAACACAACACACACCACTTACCAACTGACCAGCAGATAAACCACACATCCCACACTTTAACCACTGACAAACTAAACACACGCACATCACTACCCACTGCCCAAGACTAAACACACACACAGTTGCTTTAACCCATGCCCAAAGAAAAACACACAGCACTTTAACCACACGACAGAAGACTAAACAAACACACATACTACTTTAACTCACGAGACCAAAGACTAAAACACACACACACACTTTAAAAGCACACTGAAGAAGATAACAACACACACAGCTTAAACCCACTGCAAAGATAAGACCCACACACGATTACCATGACACGCAGAAACAACCTACAATTTAACTACCATGCAAGAGATAAACACACACACACTTTAACCACTGACCAAGCGACCACACACACACTTAACACACTGACAAAGACTAAACACAAAACACTTAACCCATGGACCAAAGAACTAAACACACCACATTCAATTACACAAAAGACAATAACATGACCACCTAACCCCGACCAATAGACTAAATCAACATCCATCACTTTTAAACCAATGAAAAAGACTAAACACACAATCACACTGTATTAACCCACTGACCAATAGACTACCAACACTACTTTAACACTGACCCAAGACTAACCACACATCCACTTTAACCACTACCAGCAAACACACACACACAATAACCCACTCGCACAAAGATAAAACACATCCACCACACCACTTTAACCACTGAGGAAAGATAACAGGCACACCACACCACTTAATTCTCACTGAAAAGACTAAAACCCAGCACACAACAGCATTTAACCTGAGCAAGACAAAACAACACACAACACACCTTTGAACGCCACTGAATAAGACTAAACACCACCACAGTCAGTCTACATTAACCACGACCAAAGGATAAAACAACACACACCTTAAACCCACTGGACAAAACTAAACACCACACTTACCACTGACGGCAAAGCTACAATCACACCTCTTGACACTTAACCCACTGCAAAAAGTGGAAACAACACCACACACACTTTAACCCCTGAACAAGAGAAACACACACACACAATTTAACCCACTGACCAAAGACAAAACACACAAGCTTAACCACTGACAAAGCTAACACACACCTTTACCACTGACAAGAGACAGAAAGACGCCACCCACACTTAACCCAAACAAAGACAAACCAACCATCCTTTAACCAACCACGCTCACACCCACATACTTCAATGACCAAAGAGCTAACCACACACTTTACACACTGACCAAGAGACTAAACACAACACACTTTAACACCACTGACCAAGAATAAACATCACACATCAACATTTACCCATGGACAAAGACTAACGCCAAACACATTAACCCCTGACAAAGACTATACAAATCACAAACACTTTAAAACCACGAACCAAGAAGACTAACACCACACACTTAAGACCTCTGACCAAGATAAACATACACACACAGATTGCATGTAACCCACTGACAAAAGACTAAACACACACACAAACTTTAATTCGCACTGACCTAAAGATAAACACACACACAATTTAACCCACTGACCAAAGACTAAACACACGCCCTTTAACACGACCAAAAGACTAACACACATCACACACACTTTACCCTGCCAAGACTAAAAAGCAACACACTTTAACCCACTTGACCAAAGACTAAACACAACACACCACGTTCACACCTGACAAGAGAGAAACACACACCCTACCCCTGACCAACAGACAAACACACTCAACACTGTTACCCACTGACAATAGCTAAACACACCCCACCCACAACTAACCAGTGACCAAGACTTAAACAACCATGTCCACAACACTTAACACCCACGCACCAACAAAAACACACACACACCTTTACCACTGACAAAGACTAACACAACCACACATTATACCCTGACTAAGACTAAACACACCATGACTTTAACCCAAACTGCCGCAGAGACAACCACACAGCACCGGAGTTTAACCACTGACCAAGATAAACACCACCCCCTTTACACCATGAAAAGACTTAAACACACACACAATTTAACCCACTGACCAAAGACAAAACACACACACACTTTAACCCACACCAGACACACACACAAAACACAAAACACAAAACACAAAACACAAAACACACACACACAAAGATAAACACACACACACACCACTGTTACGCACACACCACAGACACACAAAAACACAG
>BROE01000023.1:10577534-10591510 GCA_036571765.1 Plecoglossus altivelis | reverse complement strand
CCCCCAGGAGAGAGATTTGCATGAGTGTGTGTGGTGAAGAGTTGGTGTTTGTGTGTGTGTGTGTGTGTGTGTGGGAAGTGTGTGTGGTGTGCATATGTGATGTTTTCTCACTTCAGATAGAAGCAGAGGTGTAAAAAGACTTCTGGAGAGAAACACACACAAGCTTTTTTTTATTTCTGTTTCTGATCCTCTACCTCACTCTGTTCTGTCGTTCTCTGTCTTGTTTCTTGGTTCCTGTCTGGTTGTTTGGTTTTGGGTCTTGGGTTTGGTTTGTCTGTTGTCTGTTGTCTGTCTGTCTGTTTTTGTATTTCTGTCTGCCTGTCTCTGTCTGTATGTCTCTATCTCTCTCCCCATCTCCCTCAAACCCTCTCTCTCTCTCTCTCTGGTTTAGACATGTGTCACTCCTATCTGTGGGTATTCCCTAGGGAAAGAGATAAGCTTGTGACTGACCATGAAGAATGAAGGTAAAGCAAGACAACAGATAGATAGATAGAGAGATGGAGGGATGGGAATGGAGAATGGAGAGTATGGAGAAAATGGAGAGATGGAAATATGGAGAGATGGACGGATGGAGAGATGGAGATATGGAGAAATGGGAGTGGGAATGGTAGAGATGGTAAATATGAGAGAGTGAGCGATGGAGAGATGGAGAGATGGAGATATGGAGAAATGGGGGGATGGAGGGATACGGGAGATGGAGAAATGGGGGATGGGAGATGGAGAGGATGGGATGGGTTGGGATGGGGAGAGATTGGGAAAGGCTGGAGGGATGTTGTGTGTGTGTGGTGCTGTGAGGTTGGCTGGGTGTGTGTGTGTGTCTGCTGTGTGTGTCTGCTGTGTGTGTGTGTGTCTGCTGTGGTGTGTTGATGTGTGTGTCTGCTGTGTTGTGTGTGTCCTGCTGTGTGTGTGTGTGTCTGTCTGCTAACGTGTGTGTCTGCTGGTGTGTGTCTGTGTGTGTGTGTGTGTTGTGTGTGTGTTGCTGTGTGTTGTGTCTGCTGTGTTGTGTGTGTTGTTGTGTGTGTGTGCTGCTGTGTGTGTGTGTGGTGTGGTGGTGTGTGTGTAAGTGTGGTGTTGATTGTGTGTGAGAGTGAGCAGAGAGGTCATGTGATACTGTAGTGTACTTCCTGCCCTGTGGGCCAGTGAGGGCCTGTGAGATGTGTGTTTGTAGTGTACTTCCTGCCCTGTGGGCCAGTGAGGGCCTGTGAGATGTGTGTTTGCTTTTGATGTGAGATTGTGTGTGTGCGTCCGATAGGGCCATGGTTGGGTAGGTTTTGAAGGGTGTATTCGGCAAGGGGGGTCACTCAGGCAGGGGATCTATACATACTATCTGCTGTCTCATAACTGTGGTGTGTGTGTGTGGGTGTGTGTGTGTGTGTGTGTTTGTGTGTGTTATGGGTGTGTGTGGGGTGTGTGTGTGTCTGTGGTGTGTGCAGGGGGTTGTGTGTGGTACGGGTGTGTGTGGGTGTGTTTGGTCTGTGTGTGTCTTGTTGTGTGTGTGGGGGGGGGTGTGTGTGGTATCTGTTGGGTGTGTTTGTGTGTGTGTTGTGTGTGTGTATGTGTGTGTGCATGTGTGTCTGTGTGTGTGTTTTGTGTGTGTAGTGTGTTGTGTGTTTTGTTTTGTTGTGTTTGTGTTGTTTTGTGTGTGTTTGTTGTGTGTTTGTGTGTGTAGTGTCGTGTGTGTGTTTGTGTGTGTGAGTGTCTGTGTGTGTGGTTTTGTGTGTGTTTGTGTGTTTGTGTGTGTTTGTGTTTGTGTGTGTTTGTTGTGTGTTTTTGTGTGTGTGGTGTTTTGTGTGTGTGGTTTGTTGTGTGTTTGTGTGTTTTGTGTGTGCTGTGGGTGGTGTTAGGTGTTGGTGTTTGTTGGTTGTGTTTTTGTGGTGGTGTGGTCTATGGCTGCCCTTCTGCAGACCTGGAAAGAGAGTCTTTCCTAGTTCTCTCCTCTCCCTCTTTGTATCTTCTCCTCTCTCACTCCTTCTATAATGATTGGTCTCTCTTCTATATCTCTCTCTCCTCCTGTCCATCCCTCTCCACCCACCCTCCTCCTATCCCCAGGTCCCTCCACCTCTCCCCAGCCCCTTCAATCCCTCTCCACCCACCCTCCTCTCTCTCCCATCTTCTCTCTCCTCTCTCTCTTTATATCTCTCTTTTCTCTCTCTTTATATCTCTCTCGTTCTCTCTTCTATATTCCTCTTCTCTCTTGCCTCTTTATATTCCTCTCTTCTCTCCTTCTGTATCTTCTCCTGTCTCCTCTTTTATCTCCTCTCCTCTCTCTCTTCTCCCTCCTTCCTTCCCCTGTCATTCTTTTTCTCTCTCTTGCTCTTTCTCAACTCTACTGTCTCTCAATCTTTATATTCTCTCTCTCTCTCTTCTATCTCCTCTTCTTTCTCCTTTATCTATTCCTCTCTCTCTCCTCCTTCTATATTAGCAGTGAGTCTTAATTTATTTAGCTACGATCGGGACTACTGGGGGTGGGTGCATGCAGGCAATGAACAGTCCCTCCGAAACTCTGTTCCTAACCCTGTGTTTGGGGGGTGTGTGGGGGTGTGTGTATGTACGTCTCTGTATGTATGGTTGGGGTGGTAGTGTGTGTTTTGGGTGTGTGTGGGAAGGTGTGTGTATGTACCTGTCTGTATGTGTTGGGTGCGTGTGTGTGTTTTTGGTCTGTGTTAGAAAAGTCCTGACATTTTAGCTTAGTCATTATCCCTTGCTAAGCCCCTCTGACACATGCTGACTCTGCCGTGGTGTG
Organism: Plecoglossus altivelis; assembly: GCA_036571765.1. Classification (NCBI taxonomy): domain Eukaryota; kingdom Metazoa; phylum Chordata; class Actinopteri; order Osmeriformes; family Plecoglossidae; genus Plecoglossus; species Plecoglossus altivelis. Next base: position 10,588,767 of record BROE01000023.1, on the reverse strand, counting down.
TGTGTGTGTGTATGAACGTGTGTGTGAGAGTGTGTGGTGATGGTACGAGTGGTGTGTTGTGTGAGTGTGTGGTGTTGTGTGTGTAGTCGAGTGGTATGACTGGTGTGTGGGTGAGAAGTGTGTTGTGTATGACTTGTGTAAGGGTGTGTGTGTATAAGAGTGGTGTGTGTGTTGTGGTGTATATATGGTGGGGAGTAAATGAGTGTGTGTGGTTGTGTTATGGGACTTGTGGTTGATGTGTGGTGGTTGGGTGGCAAAGGCGTGTGTGTAAAGAAAGCTTAGTGTGTGAGGTGAGAGAGGTGTGTGTGAGAGTGGTTTTGTGTAGTGTGTGTGTGTGAGAGTGTGTGTGTATGAGGTGCCATGTGTGTATGAGTGTGTGTGACAGTGTGTGTGTGTGTGTATGAGTGTTGTGGGTGTGTGTGTGGTGTGTGAGTGTGTCGTGTGGTGTGGTGTATAGTGTGTGTGTGTCTGAGTGTGTGTGGTGTATGATGTGCAGTGTGGTGTGTGTGTGTGTGGTGTGTGGAGGGTGTGGTGTGTGTGTGTGTGAGTGTGTGTGAGAGTGTGTGTGGGTGTGTGGTGTGTTGTGTGTGTGTATGTGTGTGTGTATGAGTGTTGTTGTGTGTATGAGTGTGTGTGGGTATGAGTGTGTGGCGTAGTGTGTGGTGTGTGTGTGGTTGAGAGTGTGTGTGTGTGTGTGTGGAGTGTGTGTGAGGTGTGTGTGAGTTGTGTGAGTGTGTGTTGTGTATGTGGTGTGTGTATGAGTGGTGGTGTGTGTCTTAGGTGTGTGTGTGTTAAATCCAGTGTTAGAGAGGTCTCAGTTTTTATGAAGCGCTAATTGTAGGAATCATGGGTGGTTGTTCTCCTAGTGTTCAGATTATGTGGTTGCTGGGGAACACACACACACAAGGCACACACACGGGTTCTACACATACACACACACACACAACACACTTACAACACACACCACAACACACAACACACACAAAGTCTCACAACCCGTACAGTCTCACATACAACGCAACAGTCTCACCAACAGCTCACACCAGAGTCTGCACACACCACCCACCACACCAGCACACACGCACATGGCACGCACACACACACACCCAGACACATACACACATTTAAATGCATGCACACACACAACACAACACAGTTCTTCAACACACAGTCTCACACACACGTACACAGTCTCACATACACGCGCACACAGAAACACAAACAAACACAAAAACACACAAAAACACAAGCACACACACAAAACACACACACACAGTCTACACACTCACAGTCTACACACACACACATACACTCACTCACACACACAGCCTCACTGTACCTAGTATATGTGTGTGTGTACCCAGTGTGTGTGTGTGTACCCAGTGTGTGTGTGTGTGTACCATTTGTGTGTGTGGTGTGTGTGCTAGTGTGTTGTGTGTGTGTGAACCAGTGTGTGTGTGTATGTCAACATACATGAGTACCGTGTGTGTGTGTACCCAGTGTGTGTGTGTGTGTGTGTGTGTGTGTACCTAGTGCGTGTGTCTGTTCCAACTGGGCCAGTAAACTTATTCAAGTCCTGTGAGGCATCTTAATAAATAGCTTTTCCTCACATCACCATGTTATAGAGGAGACAACTGCTGTGTGTGTGTTTGTGCAAGTGTGTCTACCTGGTGTGTGTGTCCTCCCCCTCCTCCTCCCCTCCTCCCCCTCCCTGTGTGTGTGTGTGGACCAAGGCCTGACAGACTCGGTGCAATTAGCTAAGTGTTAGTATTTTTGCAGACTCCCAACTGGAATCATTTTAATTTGTTTATTTTAAACTACTTGACTTAACTTGAGATGCTCCAGCGTTGAGTACAGAGAACACGTTGTGTGTGAGTGTCTGGGGGGGGGTGAAATGTGTATATCCGTGTATGTGTGTGTGGTGCATGTGTGTGTGTCAATTATAGATTATAGATATGTGTGTGTGTGTGTGTGTGTGTCAGAGTGTGTAAGTGCAGTTACAGATGTGTGTGTGTGTCAGAGTGTGTTAGTGCAGTATAAAATGTTATATTTATTTAAAATTGTTTGTCTGTACTGTTGAATGTCTGTACTTATGTAGCACCGTGGCTCTGTGAGGCACGACATTTCGTTCCACTGTATGCACCCGCATGTAGCGGAATGACAATAAAGCACAACTTGAACTTGAACTTGAGTTACAGATGTGTGTGTGTGTGTGTGTGTGTCAGAGTGTGTATGTGCAGTTACAGGTGTGTGTGTCTATTAGCAGACGTATTGATCCAGTGTGATTAGTAAGCCAGCTAAACAGTGATGACAGAATACTCTGCTATAACTGAACTCTTTACAACCTCTCTCTCTCCCTCTCTCTCCTTCTCTCTCTTTCTCTCTCCTTCTCTCTTCTCTCTCTTCTTCCCTCTCTCCCTCTCTCTTCCTTCTCTTCTCTCTCTCTCCTTCCTCGTCTCGTCTCTCTCTCTCTTTCTTCTCTCCTCTCTCCTCTTCTCTTCTCCCTTCTCTCTCTCTCTGCTTCCCTCTCTCTCTCTCTCTTCTTTCTCTTCTCCTCTTCTCTCTCTCTTTCTCTCTCCCTTTCTCTCTCTCTCTCTTTCTCTTCCTCTCTCTCTCGACTCTCTCTTCCTCTCTTCTTCTTCTCCTCTTCTCTCTCCCTCTCTCTCTCTTCTCTCTCTCCCTCTCTCTCACTCTCCACTCTCTCTCATCTCTCTTTCTCTCTCTCCTCTCTTTCTCCGTCTTCTCCCTCTCTCTCTCCTCCTCTTCTCCCCTCTCTCTTCTTCTCCCTTCTCTCTCTCTCTCTCATCTCTCTCTCCTCTCCTTCTTCTTATCCCTCCTCTCTATCTCCTCTCTCTCTTCTCTCTCTCTCTCTTCTCCTCGTCCTCCTTTCTCTGGTCCTCTACTCTTCTTTTCTCTCTTTTCTCTTCTCTCCCTCTCTCTCTCTCTCTTCCGTCCTCACTCTCTCTTCCCTATCTCTCTCTCTCTTCTTCTTCCTCCTTCTCTTCTCTCTCTCTCTCTCCCTCTTTCTCTGTCTCTACCTCTCTCTCTCCCTCTTTCTCTGTCTCTACCTCTCTCTCTCTCTCTTTCTCTCTGTCTGTGTGTTTGGTGTGTATATGTGGTAGGTATATAGTGTGTGCGTGTGTGTGTGTTTGGTGTGTATATGTAGTAGGTATATAGTGTGTGTGTGGTGTGTATATGTAGTAGGTATATAGTGTGTGTGTGTGGTGTGTATATGTAGTAGGTATATAGTGTGTGTGTGGGGTGTGTATATGTAGTAGGTATATAGTGTGTGTGTGTGGTGTGTATATGTAGTAGGTATATAGTGTGTGTGTGTGTGGTGTGTATATGTAGTAGGTATATAGTGTGTGTGTGTGTGGTGTGTATAAGTGAGTAGGTAATAATAGTGTGTGTTGTGTGTGGTGTGTATTGTGTGTGTGTCTGTGTGCATGTCATCATGTCTGCATACGCGTCTGTGTGTTTGTTTTAGGTGTGTGTGTGTGGTGTGTGTGTGTGTGGTGTGTATATGTAGTAGGTATATAGTGTGTGTGTGTGTGGTGTGTATATGTAGTAGGTATATAGTGTGTGTGTGTGGTGTGTGTCATTATAGTAGGTATATGTGTGTGTGTGGGTGTGTATATTTAGTCAGGTATATAGTGGTGTTGTGTGTGGTGTGTATATGTAGTGTTATAGTCGTGTGTGTGTGTGGTGTGTATATGTGTAGGTTTAGTGTGGTGTGGTGTGTGGTGTGGTATATGTAGTGGTTTATATGTGTGTGGTGTTGTGTGGTGTGTATATGTAGTAGGTATAATAGTGTGTGTGTGTGGTGTGTGGTGTGTTATATGAGTAGGGTATAATATGTGTGTGTGGTGTGGTGTGTATATTAATAGGTATAATAGTGTGTGTGTGTGTGGTGTGTATATGTATATAGGTATATAGTGTGTGTGTGTGTGGTGTGTATATGTAGTAGGTATAGTGTGGGTGTGTGGTGTGTATATGTGTATAGGTATGATGTGTGTGTGTGTGGTGTGTGGTGTGTGGTGGTGTGTGTAGTAGGTATAAATAGTGTTGCGTGTGTTGTGTGTGTTGTAGTGTGTGGTGTGTATAATAGTGTGTAGTATATAGTGTGTGTGTGTGGTGTGTTATGTGTAGTGTATATAGGTGGTTGTGTGTGTGGTGTGTATATGTAGTAGGTATATAGTGTGTGTGTGTGGTGTGTATATGTAGTAGGTATATAGTGTGTGTGTGGTGTGTGTGTGTGTGGTGTGTATATGTAGTAGGTATATAGTGTTGTGTGGTGGTGTGTATTAGTGTCAGTATATTAGTGTGTGTGTGTGGTGGGTGTATATGTGTTAGGTATATAGTGTGGTTGTGTGTGTGGTGGTGTGTATGTATGGATATAGTGTGTGTGTGTGGGTGTGTATGATGATAGTAGGTATATAGTGTGTGTGTGGGGTGTATATGTAGTAGGTATAGAGTGTGTGTGGTGTGGTGTGTGGTGTATATGTGTGAGTGTGTAAGTGTGTGTGGTGTGTATATGTAGTAGGTATATAGTGTGTGTGTGTGTTTTTTTTTTTTTTTTTTTTTTTTGTTTGTTTGTTTGTGTGTGGTGTGTATATGTAGTAGGTATATAGTGTGTGTGTGTGTGTGTATATGTAGTAGGTATATAGTGTGTGTGTGTGGTGTGTATATGTAGTAGGTATATAGTGTGTGTGTGGTGTGTATATGTAGTAGGTATATAGTGTGTGTGTGTGGTGTGTATATGTAGTAGGTATATAGTGTGTGTGTGTGGTGTGTTATGTGTAGTAGGTATAAATAGTGTGTGTGTTCTGTGTGTGTGGGTGTGTATTGTGTGTAGGTATATAGTGGTGGTGTGTGTGGTGTGGTATTGTGTGTAGGTATACTAGTGGTGTGTGTGGTGTGTATATGTAGTGGTATATAGTGTGTGTGGTCTGTGGTGTGTGTATATGTATAGGTATACTAGTGTGTGTGTGGTGTGTATATGTAGTAGGTATATAGTGTGTGTGTGTGGTTTGGGTGTAATAGTGTGGTATATAGTGTGTGTGTGTGGTGGTGTGTGTGTGTGTGGTGCTATGTGTAGTAGGTATATAGTGTGTGTGTGTGGTGTGTATTAGTGTAGTGTATGAGTAGTGTGTGTGTGGTGTGTATTGTGTATGTTATGTGTGTGTGGTGGTGTGTAAATATTAGTAAGGTATATAGTGTGTGTGTGTGGTGTGTGTGTGTGTGGTGTGTATATGTAGTAGGTATATAGTGTGTGTGTTTGTTTGAGATTCTTTTTAGAGTGCTCTGACCTTGTGTATACTAATTTATTATTTGAAACATAGACAGACACACACACACAACACAAGACACGAGACATACTAAACACACAACACACACACACAACCCACAACCAACACACACAGAACACAGCAGACTACCAAAAAAAAATAACACAAGAACACACACACAGACACAGACACACACAGACAGACACACCACAGACACAAACACACACCACGGACAGATACTAACTGTGGCCAGCATCCCATACAGAGCATTAAAGGTTCTTAAGAGACAGAATTCACTAATGACTTCCTTTATCTCCCAGAGACAGCTCTAAGTCTGATCACTTAGGCTGTACACCCCCACACACACACACACAGACAACCACACAAACACACAGACACCAAACACATACATTCACACACACGGACAACACACACACACGCACAACCCCACACACACAACACACAGGGCACAAGGATACAAGGACAGCATAAACACACACACAGAGCACAACACACACAACACACACACACCCACACACACAACACACACACACGCACTTAAACCTATTATGTATCTTTCGTTTCACTCTCTCTTACACACAGACACACACAGACACACACATACACACACACACAGACACACACAGACACACACACATACACACACACAGACACACACACACTCATCCATACAGAGGTAAACACCAAAGGAAACCCTCTTCTCTGGTCTCCTTGTTATTTGGAAGTGAGGGCCTGTCACAGTAGCTGAATATGGCTGTTCAGCAGGAGGTGGAGGAGAGAGGAGAGAGAGGAGAGAGAGGAGAGAGAGAGGAGAGAGAGAGGAGAGAGAGGAGAGAGGGAGGAGAGAGGAGAGAGGGAGGAGAGAGGGAGGAGAGAGCAGCATGGCGCCAGAGCAGCAGAGCAGGACAGAGCAGCAGAGCAGCATGGCAGCAGGGCAGCAGGGTTGGGGGAGGAGAGATAAAGGGATAGAGGGGGGAGGGAAAGAGAGGATGGGCGGATGGAGAGAATGAGAGACTTGGAGGGTAAGGTAATTGGATAGGCTTACTGTGATTGGTCATTTTTCCTCTCCTCTCCATGTATTTATGTATTATGTATAGTCGTCAATTTCCTCTGTGTGTAAATGAGGTGTGTGTATTCAGGTATGTGGGAGAGAGTAGGGTTGTTACTGTGGTCTAATGGTACCAGTAGACTGATGTTCAACCCCCCTACACAGCTGTGTGTGTTTGTGTGTGTGTGTGTTTGTGTTTGTGTGTGTGTGTGTGTGTTTGTGTGTGTGTGTGTGTTTGTGTGTGTGTGTTTGTGTGTGTGTGTGTGTGTGTGTTTGTGTAACTTGACAGTTTTCTGACTGGTCCTGGCATTTATAGTGACAGAGCTAAGATGAGTCCTGGCTTTAACAATGTGTGTGTTTGCGTGTGTTTGTGTGTGTGTTTGTAGATTTGTGTGTGAAGCTAAAATAACTCTGCCACACACACAAAGACAGACAGACACACACACAGACACTCACACACACACAGACACTCACACACACACAGACACGTTGTCTAGTCTAAGTGTGAGTCATACAGGCTTTTACTCCTCTGACACTAACCTGCTGCTGCTAGTGACAGGAAGGACAGAACACACTGACACACACCAGACACTCACACCAGACACTCACACACACACACACACCAGACACTCACACACACACACACACACACACAAACCAGACACACACTCACACACACACACACATACCAGACACTCACACACACACACACACACCAGACACACACACATACACACACCAGACACACACACACACACACACCAGACACTCACACACACACACACCAGACACTCTCACACACACACACACACCAGACACTCACACACACACACACACACACACACACAAACACACACAGCTGTGTGTTTGAGAGGGAGAAAGACAGTGTTTGAGTTAAAGGAGTCAGGTATTTAATCCTGAATGAGCTAAATGACCGTGTCCATATCTTTTCTCCTGAACTGGCACTGTGACAGCTCTCTGCTGCTCTCTCTGCTCTCTCTCTGCTGCTCTCTGCTGCTCTCTCTGCTGCTCTCTCTGCTGCTCTCTCTGCTCTCTCTCTGCTCTCTCTGCTCTCTGCTGCTCTCTGCTGCTCTCTCTCTGCTCTCTCTCTGCTGCTGCTCTCTGCTGCTCTCTCTCTGCTCTCTCTGCTACTCTCTCTGCTCTCTCTGCTACTCTCTCTGCTGCTCTCTCTGCTGCTCTCTGCTGCTCTCTCTCTGCTGCTCTCTGCTCTCTGCTCTCTGCTGCTGCTCTCTGCTGCTCTCTGCTCTCTGCTGCTGCTCTCTGCTGCTCTCTGCTGCTCTCTGCTGCTCTCTCTGCTCTCTACTGCTGCTCTCTCTGCTGCTGCTCTCTGCTGCTCTCTTTCTGCTCTCTCTCTGCTGCTGCTCTCTGCTGCTCTCTCTCTGCTCTCTCTCTCTGCTCTCTCTCTGCTCTCTCTGCTCTCTGCTCTCTGCTGCTCTCTGCTGCTCTCTCTGCTCTCTCTCTGCTGCTCTCTCTGCTCTCTCTGCTGCTCTCCCTGCTGCTCTCTCTCTGCTCTCTCTGCTGCTCTCTCTGCGGCTCTCCCTGCTGCTCTCTCTCTGCTCTGTCTCTGCTGCTCTCTCTGCTCTCTGCTGCTGCTCTCTCTGCTGCTGGTCTCTCTACTAATGCTCTCTCTGCTGGTCTCTCTGCTGCTCTCTCTCTCCGCTCCTCTGTTTCTTTCTGTCTCTCTTCACCTCTCTCACCCTCTGTTGTTTACAAGCAGCAGGTTATGGCATTAGATCTCCCTGCCAGACAAGAGGGAAGGAGGAGAGGGGGAGGGAGGAGAGAGGGAAGGAGGAGACGGGGAGGGAGGAGAGAGGGATCGAGAAGAGGGAGAAGGAGAAAAAGAGAGGGAGGAGAGAGGGATTGAGGAGAGAGGGAAGGAGGAGAAGGGGAGGTATGAGTGATGGTGTGCACTCTGATGTATTTGGTAGATTGTGTTTTTTACTTTCTTCTCTGTTGGCTTATTCATCCATCTCCCTCCTTCCCTCTCTCTCCCTCCTTCCCTCTCCCCCCTCTCTCTCCCTCCCTCCCTCTCCCCCCTCTCTCTCCCTCCCTCTCTCTCTTCCTCTCCTCACCCCCTCTCTCCCCCCTCTCTCTCCCTCTCCTCACCCTCTCTCTCTTCCTCTCCTCACCCCCTCTCTCCCCCCTCTCTCTCCCTCTCCTCACCCTCTCTCTCTTCCTCTCCTCACCCCCTCTCTCCCCCCTCTCTCTCCCTCTCCTCACCCTCTCTCTCTTCCTCTCCTCACCCCCTCTCTCCCCCCGTCTCTCTCTCTCTTTTTTTCTTTTCTCTCTCTCTTTTTCATTCTTTCTCTCTCTTGCTGTCTTTTTCCCTCTCTCCCCCCTCTCTCTCTTCCTCTTCCCTCACTGCCTCTCTCCCCCCATCTCTCTCCTCTCCCACCCCCTCTTCCCCCTCTTTTCCTCTCCTCACTGCCTCTCTCCCTCTTCTCCCACCCTCCCCCACCCTCACCCCTCTCTCACCCCTCTTCTTCTTCTTCCTCTCATTGCTCTCTCCCCTCTCTCTTTCCCTCTCTCACCCCCTCTCTCCCCCTCTCTCTTCTTCTCTCTCACCCTCTCTCTCCCCCCTCTCTCTCCCCTCCTCACCTCTCTCCCCTCCATCTCTCTCCTCTCCTCACCGTCTGAAGAGAGACAGACAGAAGAAAATAAAACAATTAGACTGCCTGCTGTCTGCACACAGCTAAGCAGCAGGACTGTGTGTTTATGTGGTGGTATGTTAGTGGTGTGTGTTAGTGTGTGTGTGTGTGTTTGTGTGTGTGTGTGTGTGTGTGTGTGTGTGTGTTTGTGTGTGTGTGTGTGTAGTGAGTGTGTTTGTATTTTTGTGTGCGTGTTTTCGTTTAGTGTGTGGTGTGTTATGTGTGTTTAGTGTGTGTGTGTGTTTTGTGTACATTGTGTCTGGTATGTGTGTGTAAGTGTCTGTATGTGAGTGTGTAAGTGTCTGTCATGTGTGTGTGTCAGTGTCTGTATGTGAGTGTGTAAGTTGTCTGTATTGAAGTGTGTAAGTGTCTGTATGTGTGTATTAATTTTCTTGGGAAGCAAGGAACCTGTTTCAGTCCAGAGGTGATTTAATCTGGAGGTCACAGCCTGGATGAATTCATCACCTGGCACATACATCACTGTCCACACCAACCCACGACACACACACAACACACACACACACACACACACAACAACACACCCACAACACACCACAGAGGCACACCCAAACACACACAACACCCACACACCACACACACACACACCCACCACACCTCACACACACACACACACTCACACACACACACATACTCACTGGAGGTGATTTATATGGGGTTAAATGGCTGGTTGTGTCGTGAAGTGTACACTTGACTGCAGGACAACCATGATCCTGCCCTCCTTCCTCATCTAGTCCTCCTCCCTCTCTGTCTCTCTCCCCCTCCCCCTCTGTCTCTCTCCTCCCTCTCTGTCTCTCTCCCCCTCCCTCTCTTTCTCCTTCCTTTCTCTCTTTTTCTGTCCCTCTGTCTCTCTCCTCCTCCCCCTCTGTCTCTCTCCCTCCCTCTCTGTCTCTCTCCTCCTCCCTCTCTGTCTCTCTCCTCCTCCCTCTCTGTCTCTCTCCCCCTCCCCCTCTGTCTCTCTCTCCTCCCTCTCTGTCTCTCTCCCCCTCCCTCTCTGTCTCTCTCTCCTCCTCCCTCTCTGTCTATCTCTCCTCCTCCCTCCCTCCCTCCCTCCCTCCCTCTCCCTCTCCTAGATATGTACTAGTGTTACAGTGTAGGGCTCATCTTTCTGCCATACTGATAAGAGGCTGCATCTGTGTGTGAGAGAGAAAACCAGTAACAGTCTTATCTGCCAAATTATACCCAAACTACAGCAGTCTAAACATAGAGGTGTACACACGGTCTTACACACACACACACACACACACACACACACATACACACACACACACATACACACGTTCTTACCCGCACACACACACACACACACACACACGTTCTTACCCACACACACACATACTGTATATACACACATACGGTATATACACACACATACTGTATATACACACATACTGTATATACACACACATTCTGTATATACACACATACTGTATATACACACACATACTGTATATACACACATACTGTATATACACACACAACCCAAAACGATAGGATAAGAAGTCACGGTTTAAACGTCTGTTTGTCAGTGTGTGTTTCTATGTGTGTGTGTGTGTGTGTGTGTGTGTTTCTATGTTTGTCAGTGTGTGTTTCTATGTGTGTGTGTGTCTGTGTGTGTTTCTATGTTTGTCAGTGTGTGTTTCTATGTTTGTCAGTGTGTGTTTCTATGTTTGTCAGTGTGTATGTGTTTCTATGTGTGTGTGTGTGTTTCTATGTGTGTGTGTGTTTCTATGTTTGTGTGTATGTGTTTCTATGTGTGTGTGTGTGTGTTTTTCTATGTTTGTCAGTGTGTGTTTCTATGTGTGTGTGTTTCTATGTGTGTTTGTGTGTTTCTATGTGTGTGTGTTTCTATGTTTGTCAGTGTGTGTTTCTATGTTTGTCAGTGTGTGTTTCTATGTGTGTGTGTGTGTTTCCATGTGTGTGTTTGTGTGTTTCTATGTGTGTTTGTGTGTTTCTATGTGTGTTTGTGTGTTTCTATGTGTGTGTGTTTCTATGTTTGTCAGTGTGTGTTTCTATGTGTGTGTGTTTCTATGTGTGTGTGTTTTTATGTTTGTCAGTGTGTGTGTTTCTATGTTTGTGTGTGTGTGTGTGTTTCTATGTTTGCCAGTGTGTGTTTCTATGTGTGTGTGTGTGTGTTTCTATGTGTGTGTGTGTTTTTATGTGTGTGTGTTTTTATGTTTGTCAGTGTG
>BROE01000023.1:10549910-10565850 GCA_036571765.1 Plecoglossus altivelis | reverse complement strand
CTCTCTCTCTCCGTCTCCCTCTCTCTCTCTCTCTCCGTCTCTCTCTCTGTCTCTCTCTCCGTCTCTCTCTCTGTCTCTCTCTCTCTCTCTCTCTGTCTGTCTCTCTGTCTCTCTCTCTCCCTCTTTTTCTCTCTGATTGTGATCGTGTGTGTGTGTGTGTGTGTGTGTGAACACAGTTGGCAAAGCCAATGGAAAGCCTATCTCCAAGTTAAGTAGTAAAGGGACATTCCACCTGAGACTAAACTGTGTGTGTTAGGCATCTCAAGTACCTGTGAGGCCATGTGCATAGTATCATTCATCCTGCATTACTCTGAATAAACTGTGTGTGCGTCTGTGTGTGCGTGTGTGAGTGTGTGTGCGTGTGTGCGTGTGTGCGTGTGTGTGTGCGTGTGTGTGTGTGTGAGAGTGTGTGTGTGTGTGAGAGTGAGTTGTAAAAGAGACAGACTGTGAAGGTCAAGTCAGGCATGAGGTGCCATGCAGTAAACGAAAGTGTGTCAGTGTGAGGAGCATAAATATTCTGCTTTCCCTCCTTCCAATCTCTCTCTACCCAGAGGGATGAAGAGACACAACACCTCGTTTATTTACTCGTCTGTCCATCTCCTCTCCCCTCCATCTCTTCTCCTCCCTCCCCCATCTTCTCACCTTCCCCCCCTCCCCCCATCTCTTCTCCTCCCTCTCCCTTATTCCTTCTCCTCCCTCATTCCTTTTCCTCCCTCATTCCTTCTCCTTCATCACCCTCTCCCCCATCTCTTCTCCTCCATCTCCCCCATTCCTTCTCCTCCCTCACCCCTCTCCCCCATCTCTTCTCCCTCCACCCCTCTCTCTCATCCCTCCGTCTAGCTACACACTCACAGCCTGTGTGTGTGTGTGTGTGTGTGTGGGCACAGAGTTCAACACACACACATTAACCCATGAACAACCCTCACATACATCAAATGAATACACACACTTTACTGCTATAAACACACTCACACACTTTAACCCACTGATCAAAGACTAAACACACACACCACACACTTTTAACCCACTGACCAAAGATAAGAACACACACACCCACACTCACAAACAAACACACAAAAACACAAACACAAACACAAACACACACACACTTTAACCCACTGACCCAAAGATCTAAACACACACACACACTTTAAAGTGTGTGTGTGTGACAAAGAAAGAGAGAGACACACACACACACTTAACCCACTGACCAAAAGGCTATAAACACACACACACTTTAACACACTGACCAAAGACTAAACACACACACACATGTATATACACACACACACTGACTGCTTCACCAGACTAAACACACCACACACACTTAACCCACTGATCAAAGACTAAACACACACACACTACGTAGTTTCCAGAAACCTACCAATTCTTTTGTGCGTTCACACACACACACCTACCCTTGCTACTGAAGGACTACAAGTGGGAGAAAGACTAACACACACACACACTTTAACCACTGAGCCAATCTAGACTAATACACACACACACACCTTTAAAACGCTACTAGACCCAACAATGACAAACACACACACACATTTAAACACAAACACACACAAACAAAAACACAAACACAAATGTACTCCACCGACAATTACACACACACACACACACACTTTAACCCACTGACCAAAGACTAAACACACACACACACTTTACCCACTGACCAAAAGACTAAAACACCACACACAACTTTAACCAGCTGACCAACAGAACTAAACCACACACACACAGTTTTTTTACTTTAACCCACTGAACGCAACCAAAAGAACCCTAAAACAGACACACACACACACTTTAACACACACACGCACACATTTTCTCTTTCACACACACACAAGCATGTTGAAACATGAATGAACAGCTGTAAACTATAAATGTGTACAAACACACACACACTTTAACCCACTGACCAAAGAATAACCACACACAGCACACTTTAACCCACGTGACCAACAGAATAAAACACACACACACACTTTAACTGACCTGACAAAGACCTAAACACAACACACACACACTTTAACCACCTGACCAAAGACTAAACAACACACACACTTTAACACACTGACCAAAGACTAAACACACACATACACACATACTGTATATACAGTATATATATGTACGTACATACATACATACACATACTGTACACTCACATATACATATACACACAAACACTTACAAACACCCACACACACACCTTTAACCGGCAACTGACCAAGAGACTAACACACATCCACACAGAATGATTAATATGTCTTATCCTTTAACCCATGTACCAAAAGACTAAAGCACACAACACACACAGCTTTAACCCCACTGACCAAAAGACTAAGAAACACACACACACACGGACTTTATAACCCCACTGACCAAAGAAACCTAAAACACACACACAACAAACTCTTAACGCCACTGACCAAAAGACAAACACACAACACACTTTAACTCCACTGACCAACCGGACTAAACACAGCACACACACAACTTTAAACCCACTGACCTAAAGACTACACACACACACACTTTAAACCACACTGATATCCAAAGACACTTAAAAACAACACATTATAAACACACTCACACACTTTAACCCACTGATCAAAGACTAAACACACACACTTTAACCCACACACTGACAAAGACTAAAACACACACACACTTTAACCACTGACAAAGACTAAACACATGTCACACACACACTTTAACCCACTGACCAAAGACTAAACACACACACACCTTTAAACACTTTACCCACTGACCAAAGACTAAACAGCGACACACACAGACACTTTAACCCACTGACCAAAAACTAAACACACACACATCACACTTTTGCCCACTGACCAAAGACTAAACACACACACACACTTTAACCCACTGACCAAAGACTAAACACACACACACACTTTAACCCACTGACCAAAGACTAAACACACACACAAACAAAAAAAACATTCAGCGACTGCACCCACCCCCACCCCCCATTCACACACACACAAACAAAAACAAACACAAACACACACTTTAACCCACTGACCAAAGGAAAAAACCCCTAAAAAAAACAACAATAACGTCTCCACACACTTTAACCCACTGAACCACAGATAAACACACACACACACTTTAACCCAGTACTGACCAAAGCACTAAACACAGCCACACACAACTTTAAACCCACTGACCTAAAGACTAAACACACCACACCCTTTAAACCCACTGACCAAAAGACCTAAACAACACACACACACTTTAAACCCCACTGAGCACAAAGGCACTAAACACATCACAACAACTTTAACGCGTCACTGACACAAAGACTAAACCACACACACAACTTTAACCCACACTGCCACCAAGAGACCTAAACACACACACACGCAACAAAAAAACTACAAAAAACACACAAAAAAAAAACACACACACACACACTTTAACCCACTGACCAAAGACTAAACACACACACACAGACCACACAGACCACAAGACAGACCACAAGACAGACCACACAGATCATAGACAGGTCACACACAGACCACACAGACTACACAGACTACAAAGACTACACACACACACACTTTAACCCACACCAGACACACACACACACACACACACTTTAACCCACTGACCAAAGACTAAACACACACACACACACTTTAACCCACTGACCAAAGACTAAACACACACACACACTTTAACCCACTGACCAAAGACTAAACACACACACACACACTTTAACCCACTGACCAAAGACTAAACACACACACACACTTTAACCCACTGACCAAAGACTAACACAGGTTAACCAAGAATATTCTCCCAACACCCTTTACCACTGTACTACAAGACCTAAAAAAAACACACACACACACTTTAACCCACTGACCAAGACTCAAACACACAGAGGCACACACAAAATGTCGATTACACTTTTAACCATGACACCAAAGACTAAAACACACACACACACAGCACTTTGACCACACTGCACCTAAAGAACTAAAGCACTACACCACACACTTTAACCCCTGAACAAAGACTTAAACACAAACACAAACACACACTTTAACCCACTGACCAAAGACTAAACACACACACACATGTGCATACACACACTCAAACCACACACATACCACCCTTAAACCACACACACACACACTTTACCCACTGACCAAGACTAAAACCCACACACACACTTTAACCAACTGACCAAAGACTAAACACCACACACACACTTTTTAACGCCACTGACCAACACGACTAAACACACCACACAACACCCTTTAACCCACTGACCAAAGTACTAAACACACACACACAACACTTTAACCCACTGACAAAAGACTAAACACACACACAAAACATGCAAAAAGACACCTCCCCACACACATCCACACACACAAAAACACACAAAAAAAAAAAACACACACACACACTGACCAAAGACTAAACACACAAACACAGAACTTCAATAAGCACTTTAACCCACTCACCAAAGACTAAACACACACACACACGCACACATTTTCTCTTTCACACACACACTTCTTTTCTCTCACACACACAGACACTTTAACCCACTGACCAAAGACTAAACACACATACACACAAACAAAACACAAACACACGCACACAAAAACACAAACACAAACACACACATCTACACACTTTAACCTGCACTGATCAAAGACTAAACACACACACAATATTTTCCTCACTTTAACCAACTGACCAAAGACTAAACACACACACTTTAACCCACCTAGTATGACCAAAGACTAAACTCACACACACACACTTTAAACACCACTGACACAAAGATAAACACACACACACACGCGTCAGTGTGCAAGCACACACACACGCAGCAGTGTGCAAGCACATACACACACACTTTAACCCACACCAGACACACACACAAAACACAAAACACAAAACACAAAACACAAAACACACACACAAACACACAGTGCACACACTTTACCCCACACCAGTACAGCACACACCACACTTTAACCACACCAAGACACACCACACACACACGACACACACAAAACACACAACAAACACAAACACACAGAACTGTCAACATCATGCTAACCACCGAAGCCGTTCATATCTCAGGGAATCCCCTATGTCTTTTCACTCAAACTTCATCCTAACCCTTATGTATTTTCATCAACAACGTCATACTAACGTCTTTGGTCAGCAGAATATGGCTCCTGAGGCCATATGTGATCGATGTCTGCTTACAGTAGAGTTCTGGAGCGTATGTGTGTTTGTGTGTTTGTACAGCATGTGTGTGTGTGTGTGTGTGTGTGTTTGTACAGCACGTGTGTGGTGTGTGTGTGTTTGTAAAGCACATGTGTGTGTGTCGCTGCATGTGTGATTGTGTGTGTATGTGTGTTTGTACAGCACGTGTGTGTGTGGTCGTGTGATTGTGGGGTTGTGTATGTGGTTGTGTGTGTGCGTTTGTTAGCTGCAACGTGGTGTTGGCTGTGTCGCTGCAATCGTGTGATTGTAGTTTGTGTTTGGTGACACCACCGCTGATAACTACATAGATGTATATCATCTACCACGCTGATGCCTTTAAACCAGGTCTTAACTACAGTGTTCTTGCTTGGACCTATTTCTGTGTGTGTGTGTGTGTGTGTGTGTGTGTGTGTGTGTGTGTGTGTGTGTGTGTGTGTGTGTGTGTGAGAGAGAGAGATATGGATGGATGTGTGTGTAGCAGGGTTGTGTGTGTGTGTGTGAGAGAGATGGATGGATGTGTGTGTGTGTGTAGCAGGGTTGGTGTGTGTGTGTGTGTGTGAGGTGTGTGTGTGTTTTTGTTTTTGTGTGTGTGTGTACATTGTGTGTGTGTGCATTTGTACAGCATGTGTGTGTGAGAGAGAAGCATGTGTATATGAATTTTGCACTCCAACAGACGTCATGCTTAAATGTCGCGTTCATAAGTTTTCTGACTGCATAAAAAGATCATAAATCGCTCAACATCCATGCATTGATGTATAATTTTCCTAACCAACTGTGCAATAGGCTAAAAAAACCTCTTACGATCTTTTCAGCACCGTGGCGATAACTCAAAAACGTCTCATACTAAACCGAGAAAATTAACCGTGAGATTAACCCGGAAGTGTAATTTTCAAGATTCGGAAAGATGTGTGTACAGGATGTGTGTGAATTTGTATAGCATGTGTGTGTGTGTACAGCTTGTGTGTGTGTACAGCTTGTGTGTGTGTGTGTGTACAGCTTGTGTGTGTGTGTGTGTGTACAGCTTGTGTGTTGAATAGTGTGTACAGCTTTGTGTGTGTGTGTGTGTGTGTGTGTACAGCTTGTGTGTGTGTACAGCTTGTGTGTGTGTGTGTGTACAGCTTGTGTGTGTGTGTGTCTGTGTGTGTACAGCTTGTGTGTGTGTGTGTGTACAGCTTGTGTGTGTGTGTGTGTGTGTGTGTACAGCTTGTGTGTGTGTGTGTGTGACCCTGTGCAGACCCTTGTAACTTACAGCTCCTGTCCTGTCTGTCAGGCCCTCTCAAATTTACGACCATCAAATAAGAATTCACTGGACAGCCGTCTGTTATTCTGGTGTGTGTGTGTGTGTGTGCGTGCAGTGTGTGTGTGCGTGCAGGTGTGTGTGTGTGTGCAGGTTGTATGTGTGGTGTGTGTGTGCAGGTGTGTGGTGTGTTGCAGGGTTTGGGGGGGGGGGTTTTTTGGGGGTGGGGGGGGGGGGTTGTTGTTTGTGGGGGGGAGGGGGGGGGTTGGGGTCGCTCCTCCCAAAGGGTGGGTGTGTGTGTGCAGGTGTGGGTGTGCGTGCAGGTGTGTGTGTGCGTGCAGGTGTGTGGTGCTGGGTGCTGCGCTGCACAAGGTGTGTGTAGTGTGTGCAGGTGTGTGTTGTGCGTGCAGGTGTGTGGTGTGCCGTGCAGTGTGTGTGTGCGTGCAGGTGTGGTGTGTGCGTGCAGTGTGTGTGTGCGTCGGCAAGGTGTGGGTGTGCGTTGCATGAGGTGTGTCGGCGATGTGCGTGCAGGTGTGGTGTGTGTGCAGGTGGCGTGTGTGCCCCGTCGAAAGAGTGTGGGTTGTGTGTGCAGGTGTGGGTGGGTGTGCAGGTGTGTGGGGGTAAGTGTTGTGTGGTGGTCTGTGCGGTTGTCTGTGGGTTGGTCTGTGTGATGGTCTGTGTGTGTGATGGTCTGTGTGTGATGGTCCGAGTGTGTCTGAGTGTGTGTGTGGTGTGTGCTGTGTGGTGTGTGTGTGAGTGTGTACTTGTGCATCTTCACGTCTGTGTGTGTGGGTTAGTATGTGTGCGTGTTAATGTCTGTATGTGAGGGTGGGTGTGTGTGTTTTGGTTAGTGTGTCCGTATGGGTGTGTTTGGGTAAGTGTGTGAGTGTGTGTGTGTGTGAGTGTGTGTGTGTGTGTGAGTGAGTGTGGTGTGAGTGAGTGTGGTGTGAGTGAGTGTGTGTGTGTGTGTGCGTGGTGTGTGTGTGTGGTGTGTGTGTGTTCTCCATACAGACAGACAAATGAGTGTCTTATCTCCAGGGAGGAGAAGAGGATGGAGAGATGAAAGAGGAGAGAGAGTCTTATCTTGTCTTCAGGCATTTATCACAAGGGATGTGATATTTCAGAAAGAGATACAAAGTCACACACACACCCACACAGACACACACTCCCACACAGACACACACACCCACACAGACACGCACAGACACACACACACACACATGCAGACACGCTTGCACACACACACACACAGACACACTGACACACACACAGACACACTCACAGACACACGCACAGACACACACACGCAGACAGACACACATGCAGACATGCTTGCATACACACTCACACACAGACACACACACACACACACATGCTCGCATACACACTCAGACACATAGACACACACACACACACATGCTCGCATACACACTCAGACACATAGACACACACACACATAGACACAACTTGGCTGTCATCATCAATCTTCCACTCTCTAGGGTGACAAATTCCTTCTGTAGTAGTGTCCAATCAAATGAACGTTAACACAGACAAAGGTTACCCTGACCAATCAGAAGACAGAACTCCCAGGATTTTCAGGAAGTGTTACGCTCAGGTCAGTTAGAAGAGAAGGGAGAGGGCGATGGTCACTGGGACAACGGTGGCCGTGGCGACAGGCGTGGGAGTGTTCTAGAACACGGAACACTGAGAGAACAGCAGCGCACTAACCTGTGTGTGCATACGTGTGCATGTGTGTATAGCTGTGCACTTGTGTGTGTGTGTGTGTGTGCAATTCTCTCCTCCTCTGTCCTCTGCTCCCTTCTCCTCCCCTCCTCTCCTGTCCTCTCTTCTCCCCTCTCCCCACCTCTCCACCTCTCCTCCTCTACTGTACTCTCCCCTCTCCCACTCTCCTCCTCTCCAGTTCTCTCCCCTCCTCTCCTGTCCCCTCTCCTCCCCTCTTCTCCTCCTCTTCTGTCCTCTCTTCTCCCCTCTCCTCCTCTCCTCCTGTCCTCCCCTCTCCTCCTCTCCTCCTGTCCTCCTCTCCTCTGTAGACACTGTTGGAAATGCTGGAGGATCTAACTGTTCAGCTGGTGTAACTGCACTAATACTAGTGGTCACATTTATCAGCTAGTTACTGGTTTATGTGCTGTATTAGTGTTATTGTTGTATTGTGGTATACTGTAGTAGTATTATTGTAGTGTACTGTAGTAGTATTATTGTAGTGTACTGTAGTAGTATTATTGTAGTATGCTGTAGTATTATTATTGTAATATACTGTAGTAGTAGTATTGTAGTATACTGTAGTAGCAGTATTGTAGTATACTGTAGTAGTATTATTGTAGTAGTATACTGTAGTAGTATTATTGTAGTGTACTGTAGTAGTATTATTGTAGTATACTGTAGTAGTATTATTGTAGTAGTATACTGTAGTAGTATTATTGTAGTGTACTGTAGTAGTATTATTGTAGTGTACTGTAGTAGTATTATTGTAGTATACTGTAGTAGTATTATTGTAGTGTACTGTAGTAGTATTATTGTAGTATACTGTAGTAGTATTATTGTAGTGTACTGTAGTAGTATTATTGTAGTGTACTGTAGTAGTATTATTGTAGTAGTATACTGTAGTAGTATTATTGTAGTATACTGTAGTAGTAGTATTGTAGTATACTGTAGTAGTATTATTGTAGTAGTATACTGTAGTAGTAGTATTGTAGTATACTGTAGTAGTATTATTGTAGTATACTGTAGTAGTATTATTGTAATATACTGTAGTAGTAGTATTGTAGTATACTGTAGTAGTATTATTGTAGTGTACTGTAGTAGTATTATTGTAGTATACTGTAGTAGTATTATTGTAGTGTACTGTAGTAATATTATTGTAGTATACTGTAGTAGTATTATTGTAGTATACTGTAGTAGTATTATTGTAGTGTACTGTAGTAGTATTATTGTAGTGTACTGTAGTAGTATTATTGTAGTATACTGTAGTAGTATTATTGTAGTATACTGTAGTAGTATTGTTGTAGTGTACTGTAGTAGTATTATTGTAGTAGTATACTGTAGTAGTATTATTGTAGTGTACTGTAGTAGTATTATTGTAGTATACTGTAGTAGTATTATTGTAGTGTACTGTAGTAGTATTATTGTAGTGTACTGTAGTAGTAGTATTGTAGTAGTATACTGTAGTAGTATTATTGTAGTGTACTGTAGTAGTATTATTGTAGTAGTATACTGTAGTAGTATTATTGTAGTGTACTGTAGTAGTATTATTGTAGTGTACTTCAGTAGTATTATTGTAGTGTACTGTAGTAGTAGTATTGTAGTAGTATACTGTAGTAGTATTATTGTAGTGTACTGTAGTAGTATTATTGTAGTGTACTGTAGTAGCATTATTGTAGTGTACTGTAGTAGTATTATTGTAGTAGTATACTGTAGTAGTATTATTGTAGTGTACTGTAGTAGCATTATTGTAGTGTACTGTAGTAGTAGTATTGTAGTAGTATACTGTAGTATTATTATTGTAGTGTACTGTAGTAGTATTATTGTACTGTACTGTAGTAGTAGTATTGTAGTAGTATACTGTAGTAGTATTATTGTAGTATACTGTAGTAGTATTATTGTAGTGCACTGTAGTAGTAGTATTGTAGTGTACTGTAGTAGTATTATTGTAGTATACTGTAGTAGTATTATAGTATAATAATATATTGAATGCTTGTGATGTCATGTGATGTGATGTTGAAAAGCGATAAAGGCACATCTGGATCACTAGCTTGTCTCTCGTCACGGCAACCACCCTCGCTAGACTGACTTTGCCTGTTACCATGGTTACGGAGGGGGCAGAGTTCACAGGGGTAACACTGAGAAGTTAAAGTTCTGCTGTGTGTGTGTTTGTGTCTTTTGTTTGTGTGTCTGTGTGTGCGCGCGTGTGTCTGTCTGTGTATTTGTCTGCGTGTGTGTCTGTGTGTGTGTGTCTCTGTGTGTTCTCTGTGTGCGCTCTGTGTGTCTCTGTGTGTCTCTGTGTGTGTGTCTCTGTGTGTGTGTGTCTGTGTGTGTGTGTCTGTGTGTGTGTGTGTGTGTGTGTGTCTGTTTGTGTGTGTGTCTGTGTGTGTGTGTGTCTGTGTGTGTGTGTGTGTGTGTGTCTGTTTGTGTTCAAGCAGTGGCTGTTAGCAAGTGGGCCACACATGTACTGGTTCAGATACGCAGACAGACACACACACAGAGACACACACACACAGACACACACACAGACACACACACAGACACACACACAATGTTTATCGACAGTCTCATGTTAGTGGTCTAAAGTGTGATGGTATCAATACTCAGAGAGAGAGAGGGAGAGATGGAGGGAGAGCGAGGTATAGAGAGAGGGGCAGAGAGAGAGAGGGGCAGACAGAGAGAGAGGGGGAGGATAGGAGAGTGAGGTATAGACAGAGGGGGGGGGAGGAGAGGAGAGAGAGGTAGAGAGAGAGAGGGGGAGGAGAGGAGAGAGGTACAGACAGAGAGAGAGAGGGGAAGGTATAGAGGGAGAGAGAGAGAAAAAAAAAAAGAGAGAGAGAGGGAGGAGAGGAGAGAGGGACAGAGAGAGAGGGGGAGGATAGAGAGAGGGGGAGGGTAGGAGAGACGGTATAGACAGAGCGAGAAGGGGGAGGGAGAGGAGAGAGGTACAGACAGAGAGAGAGGGGGGAGGATAGGAGAGAGAGGTACAGAGAAGAGAGAGAGGGAGGAGAGGAGAGAGGGACAGAGAGGGGGAGGATAGAGAGAGGGGGAGGGTAGGAGAGAGGTATAGACAGAGAGAGAGAGAGGGGGGGAGGAGAGGAGAGAGAGGGGGAGGAGAGGAGAGAGAGGTACAGACAGAGAGGAAATACGGAGGGATGTTGGAGAGAAAGAGGGCAGCTCCTCATAATGGTTTCGGCTAAAAACATCATTGCAGCCGATTACACAACAGTCATTAATGCACACAAACACTCTCCCTCACACACTCTACACACACTACACACACACTCTCTCTCACACACTCTCCTTCACACACACTCTCTCTCACACACTCTCCCTCACACACACTCTCTCTCACACACACACTCTCTACACACACTACACAAACACTCTCTCTCACACACTCTCACTCACACACACTCTCTCACTCACACTCTCTACACACACTACACAAACACTCTCCCTCACACACTCTCACACACTACACAAACACACTCTCTCACACACTCCCTCACACACACTCCCTCTCACACACTCCCTCACACACACTCCCTCACACACTCTCCCTCACACACACTCCCTCACACACTCTCTCTACACACACTACACAAACACTCTCCCTCACACTCTCACACACTACACAAACACACTCTCTCACACTCTCACACTCTCTCACACACTCCCTCACACACACTCCCTCTCACACTCTCC
Source organism: Plecoglossus altivelis (assembly GCA_036571765.1). NCBI lineage: Eukaryota > Metazoa > Chordata > Actinopteri > Osmeriformes > Plecoglossidae > Plecoglossus > Plecoglossus altivelis. The sequence goes on along the minus strand of BROE01000023.1, from coordinate 10,553,912 downwards.
CTCACACACACTCCCTCACACACACTCCCTCACACACACTCCCTCACACACTCTCCCTCACACACTCTCCCTCACACACTCTCTCTCACACACACTCCCTCTCACACTCTCCCTCACACACACTCCCTCACACACTCTCCCTCACACACACTCCCTCTCACACTCTCCCTCTCACACTCTCCCTCACACACCAGACAGGGTATCTATGTTTAGGTGTAATTACTCTAATGGAGTAAAGACAATCTCCCTGGACATGCGAGAGCTCACTGTTATGTAAATGAATCCTATCATCTTTGATAGCATGAAATCTATGCAAGTGTGTGTGGAGAGTTTGTGTGTAAAGGGAGTGTGTGTGTGTAGAGAGTGTAGCGAGAGTGTGTGTGTAGAGAGTGTGTGTAGTGTGTGTAGAGAGTGTGTAAAGAGAGAGAGTGTGTGTGTGTGTGTGTGTGTAGGGAGAGAGTGTGTGTGTAGAGAAAGTGTGTGTGTAGAGAGAGAGTGTGTGTGTGTAGAGAGAGTGTGTAGAGAGAGAGTGTGTGTGTGTGTAGAGAGAGTGTGTGTGTAGAGAGAGTGTGTGTGTAGAGAGAGAGTGTGTGTGTAGAGAGAGTGTGTGTGTAGAGTGTGTGTGTAGAGAGAGAGTGTGTGTGTTGGTCTTCACTGTTTTCTTCAGGGAAAGTCAGTCTGCATCACTTTAAAGGTCAGCTTCACAGTTATATCTCTATATATATGTGTGTGTGTGTGTGTGTGTGTTCTCAATGTCATACCTTCCTGAATAAGCCTATCATTCTGTCTACACACTCACTCATACACATGGGAGGGGAGAGGAGGAGGGGGGAGGGAGAGAGAGAGGTAGGGGGAGGGAAGAGAGAGGAGGGGGAGGGGAGAGAGGGAGGATGAGGAAGGTGGGAGGCTGAGGGAGTGAGAGAGGGAGAACGGAGGGCGGAGGGGGAGGGGAGAGAGTGGGGGTGGAGGGAGAGAGTGAGGAGAGAGGGAGAGAGAGGAGGGGGGGGAGAGAGAGGAGGGGGGAAGGGAGAGAGAGGAGGGGGGAGGGGAGAGAGGAGGGAGGGAGGGAGGGAAGGTGAGAGAGAGGGATGCAGAAAGGGAGCGTCAAATAGGGGAGGGACATACTCCAAGCATCCTCTTTCCATTACACTCGGAACGCACACTCGGAACGCACACTCGGAACGCACACTCGGAACGCACACTCGGAACGCACACTCGGAATGCACACTCGGAACGCACACTCGGAACGCACACTCGGAACGCACACTCAGGTTCTGTATGTGTTTGAGAGAGTTTATTTAAGTGTGTGTGTGTGTGTGAGAGAGTGAGAGTGAGAGAGAGAGAGAGAGAGAGAGAGAGAGAGAGAGAGGTCTGTATGCGTGTGACCTTCCTCTCACTACCTCCGAGGTCACCTTCACCATGGTAACAAGTTGCTCATCAATATCAGTTTGTTTGCCATGCAAATGAGATCATCAATATTAACGATGTCTGTGACTATTCCAGCTGAAGGGGCGGGGCCACAGCTGTGATGCTCCTTCACGCGTGTCACAAACACACACCTGCTCCTGTCCTCTCTCTGATCAGGACACAGTGCTCTGATAGGGAGAGGAGAGGAGGAGAGGGAGAGGAGGAGAGAGGAGAGGGAGAGGAGAGGAGGAGAGGAGGAGAGGGAGGAGGAGGAAAGAGAGGAGAGGAAAGAGAGGAGAGAGAGAGGAGAGGGAGAGAGGAGAGACAAGAAGAGAGGAGAGGAGGAGAGATGAGGGAAGAGAGCAGAGGGGAGAGGAGGAGAGGAAGAGAGAGGAGAGGGAGAAGAGAGGAGAGGGAGGAGAGAGCAGAGAGGAGAGGAGAGGATAGAGGAGAGAAATGAGAGAGGAGAGGGAGGAGAGAGGAGAGAGAAGAGGAGGGAAGAAAGGATAAGAGGAGAAAGGTGTGAAACTGAGAGGAGAGAGAGAGAGGAGATATATCAGTACCATAGGAACAAGATCTGACCTGATAAGGTCACACCTACTTCCTGTTTCCTGCTTGTCAGAAGGAGCATGAGAGGAAATGAGTTTGTTTTCATCAATACACCCTCACTGCTCTCTGGGAAACTGAGATAGAGATAGAGGAGGGAGAGAGAGAGAGAGGGGGAGGAGAGAGAGAGGAGAGGAGAGAGAGAGAGGGGGAGGAGAGAGAGAGGAGAGGAGAGAGAGAGAGGAGAGAGAAGGAGGAAGATAGAGAGGAGAGAGAGGGAGAGAGAGAGGAGAGAGAGAGGGGGAGGAGATAGAGAGGAGAGGAGAGAGAGAAAGAGAGAGAGCGGAGGAGAGAGAGAGGAAGAGAGGAGGAGAGGAGAGAGAGGGGCGAGGAGATGAGAGAGAGAGAGAGAGAGAGAGGAGAGAGAAGAGAGGGAGAGGAGAGCAGAGAGAGAGAGAAGAGAGAGGAGAGGAGAGAGGAGATGAGAGAGAGAGGAGAGAGAGAGAGAGATGAAGAGAGGACCATATAGGTGCCTGTATGATTTATCCTCTTCTCCAGGTGACTGAGATATCATTTGTATTCATTTGCCATATTTTTATCTCGTATTTTAATCTCACATTCATCTTGTCTTCCATAGCTGGTTGCTGACGATACTAATAATATTCTGACCATGTCTGAAAACAACCTCTAACCCCCCCTCCACCCCCTCTGCACCCCCCCTGCACGCCCCTCCACCCCCTCTGCACCCCCCCTGCACGCCCCTCCACCCCCTCTGCACCCCCCCTGCACGCCCCTCTAAAGCCCCCCCTCCACCCCCCCTCCACCCCCTCTGCACCCCCCCTGCACGCCCCTCCACCCCCTCTGCACCCCCCTGCCCCCCCCTCCACCCCTCTAACCCCCCTCCACCCCCCCTCCACCCTCTGCACCCCCCCTGCACGCCCCTCCACCCCCTCTGCACCCCCCCTGCACCCCACACCCCCCCCTGCACTCCCTCCACCCCCCCCTCCTCAACCACACACAGACTGACACCTACAAACGCGCACTCACACGCTAACACACCCACACACTCACTAACATGCTTACAAACACACACACCAAGACACCTACAAACACACCTACACACACACACACACTACCACACCTACACACACACATACTACCACACTTACACACACAAACACTACCACACCTACACACACACTATCACACTTACACACACTACCACACCCTACCACACCTACAAACACACACCTCCACACACACACACACACCTCCACACACACACACACACCTCCACACACACACACACACCTACACACCTCCACACACACACACACACGTACACACCTCCACACACACACACACCTACACACACACACGCACAAACATGACAGATTCTTAAGTCTTCTTACCGTCGACACAAGCAGGCTGTGCTCTGGTTGTCCCGGCGACCAGTCCTCTGGTGCAGGCACAGCGAGCAGTCTGTCTAGCGACTGTCCTTCTGGGTTGACTGCTGTCTCGGTCCAGAGTCACAATCTCACACGACCCTGCAGCCAGGTGGCCTAAGGGGGGCAAAGGTCAACAGGAAGTGAGGTCGACAGGAAGTGAGGTCAACAGGAAGCTCTTCTACACAGGAAATGAAAGGTCATAGGATATGTTGAGCAAGCACTGAATACATGGTCAGACAGAGAGCTGTTACGTTTCGATAACAGAGAGAGAGAGGGAGAGGGGGAGAGATTGAAAGAGAGAAAGGGAGAGAGAGAGAGAGAGAGGGAGAGAAAGGGAGAGAGAGAGGGAGAGAGGGATCGAAAGAGAGAGGGAGAGAGAGAGGCAGAGAGAGAGGGATCAAAAGAGAGAAAGGGAGAAAGAGAGGCAGAGAGAGAGAGAGAGGGATCAAAAGAGAGAAAGGGAGAAAGAGAGGCAGAGAGAGAGAGAGGCAGAAAGAGAGAGGCAGAGAGAGACAGAGAGGGAGAGAGAGAGAGGGAGAGGCAGAGAGAGAAAGAGAGAGGCAGAGAGAGAGAGAGAGGGAGAGAGAGAGAGGGAGAGGCA
>BROE01000023.1:10500457-10512209 GCA_036571765.1 Plecoglossus altivelis | reverse complement strand
ACACAAAACCTATGGACACATTCCACATATTGTATCCATCCACCTAACTACCCATACACACACTTATAGCCACACACTTAGACGCACACCTATACTCATTTATTAACAAAAGGAAGCATGATTGCAATGTCCCTATGGGGCATACAGGCATTTAATTACACCACTTATACTCCGTTGAGTTTTGGACACGTCAGACTCTCTTATTAACATTATCGACACCATCATATCCAACGCACACTCGAGAATGTCCCAAAACAAGAGCCGACCTTTTATTACAATAACATCAGTATATTAGTGCAACACAACATATATGTACCAAAAAAACATAACCGCAATTTTAAAAATCTAACACAAAGTGCCAGCCGAGAGTAGTCACACATGCTATGGGGGAAAACTGTAGACAGTGAGAACAAACGCTTATTATCACCCATCAATTAGTGGAGCCCAATTACGCAATACTATAATAAACATGAGTTAAACACATGACACAACCACTTATATACACACACTTATACACACACTTATACACACACTTATACACATACATATTTCGATTATTCTTTAACTATGGGGCGGACACTGATAGCGACACGCCCACTCTCACAAATCCCACACACAAGACAAGTATGTTTGAGGAATTCTGTAATGGTGTCTATCTTGCGAATGGCTATAGAGTTTCTTCAGATCTTGTAAGTATGAGTTTAGGTCATGAATGAGGTGCTGGAGATTGAGTCACAGAATTATTAAACACAAACACCGTTAATTCATATTAATATATGTCTACACAAACTCATTATCCGACAGCCACCTACGCTAGTTTACCTTACACAAGGCATGGGGAAAACGAGTCATGCTCATTTATTATAAGCACACATATGTCTCATTGCATGGAGTAGAGCAACACACTTACCACACACCATTATATACAATTTGGCAACACATTGCAATCTTGATAGTAGAGAAGCATGCCAAATGTCATTGCTGATTATGTCGACAAAGTGTACAACAAGATTTTAACTACACACACATGGTTTAATCCCCACACATTATAATGATACTTTAATATCACAATGGGACAAGTATACCCAGAAATCTTTTATTCTCACACCACACACACAGTTAATTAGTATATAACATACAACAACTCAGTGATAAGGAAAGATAGGCTTTTGTGTATTTCTCCATGTATCATTTCGTTTAGTTTGCCACCCCATAACAAATTGAGGCAAATTGCAACCTTATAGAGACCAAGCTTTCGATATAACACATAAACTATGATATTGTTCGTTGACGTGTGGGATCACAAATCACAACAAACACAGCAACATTTATATTATAATTATATAACACACACGACTATACACACACACAACCATATATACACACCACATTCACAACCTTACACCATCATAAGCTTTTTTAGAGAGTATTCATGAGTTCTATGATTTGTCATATGAAGTCCATAGTTATGATGAGACGTATGGAAAGAGGGAAGTGTTGCTAGCCACTGAGTAGTTATTAGCCAGCTGATGAGAATTCAGACACAAGTAAGGTCCAACGAGCACACTCGCACCGATAATATAATATTTGGCATCCCAAATCTCACAGAACATAACACAAGATCACATATCAGTGGTAGATACCTTTTTCCCTACATAAGTGCTGAGTAGACACACCAATATACTGTAACTCCACACAAAACACCACTTAACACGCTCTATACACTCACCTGACATCTACACTACATCTGATTGGTAGCCCTGAGGAGTAAAGATTTTAAGCAGATATACATCTAAACGAGAATTCACATGTGAGGGCAAAGGTGGCTGTAACCAACTAGCAACTTTACAGTCACACATTCACACCATATCCCACTCCTATCACGCATCCTAACTCGACATTCTACACATAGCACATCGTGGAATATAGTCTTCTGAGAGCGTTTCAGAGATGTACCCACTGGATTGTAACAACCATTTTTCTTTGATTACACAGAAGGAGGAGACATTCTAATCTAATGGAGTCATATCGGGTTAGGGTCTCTCCGCCAAGAATATTTATTCACCACCATGCAGGTTTATTGGAGCATTCCTTCAGATTAATGTCAACATAGTATAACAGCATCCATGTTATCAAAACTGTTAGGGGTACAGGCAATTGCGGAACCAAACGATCATGCATTTTTGGGGTGTATACTCTGGTTGGAGTCAAACGGGGGAGTCTTAAAATGGCTGCAAAGGGTGTCTGGTTATCTAGGGGAGTTCATGGTTTTACTTTGGTCTTCTGATATCTTGATGGTATACTATAAATCAGATAGAGGTTGTTCAAATGTACTCGTGTTTGACTTACTAAAGCTGTAGGATCAATGTGTTGCGTTGAGTGTGCGTATTGATCACCCATCCTCCCATGTTTTTTTACACCGAGATTGATGAGTGAGTCTTTTTGTCGTCATTGAGATACCGTGAACTTGACATTATTAAGGTCTAGCTTACAGCCTAATTTAATGTCATAAAGGGAATTACTGATGTCAAATATCAAAAAAGGATTTCTGTATGACCTTCAGTGATTTATTGCAATGTGTGGTTGCAGGGATTTTGGGTTCCTGTGTTTGTTTTCGTACATTGTATGATGTCAGGCGGTTGTTTCATCTATATACCCAACATGTTTGTGTGTTGTTATATATTGGGAGGGATTGCGATTAGCTTGGTGGCAGGCAGGCAAGCCGGGGGCACACAGGGCAGGCAGGGGCCAGGCAGCATACAGGAAGTGCACGGCAGCGGCAGAGACACATTGTCGCCAGGCACGATCATTTGAAACTAAGGCCAACGAGGGCACCGGTGCCTGCAGAGCCCGAAAGAGTAGAACAGCACCCATTACACACAGACAGAACACCTAATTATCTATCGATGAGGTACAATACCAAGGAGAGACACAATTCACAGCTAACAATAAATTGGCATAGTTTGTGTTTTTTAATATTAGTATTTGTACGAATTTCCTATAGTCATAAAAACTAAAAAAATGATAACAAACAATATACACTTCTTGTTATTTAAACATGTGTTATAATTACACTGTACCAGTTGTATCATTATGATCTGGAGAGCTGTATCATAGTGTATTTATATAGAGAAGTTGAAGTCTTTGCTAAAATGTGGAAAACACAGGATTAGATGCGACAAGGGAAGATGATACAGATACTGCGGTTGCAATAACTGTAGGACAGAGCATTACACAATAGTTCTCTTACTTAAGTACGTCTACTAGCTATTTGGCGGGAAGAGGCGTATAGCTATTAATATGCAATTGGAAGTTGGGTAAACACCACCATGTGCTCAAATTTGCCAGAGAACCATGGCAGTGTGTGTTAATAGAAAAAGTGATAGTGGCAGAGTGGGTGAGTGACTAGCTAGCAGCATAGTTCACGATTTCGCCCTTAGTTTTCAGGTTGGTTGGGCGTGTAGGGATCAGATGAAGTCAGGCGCTTCCCTCGATCAACAGCCTTGACGGACGACAGGGAAGCTCTGATCATTCTGGCAGAGCGGGCTCTGATGCTCTGGAACCGTCTACCTGATAGTAGGAGCTGGAAGAGCGTGGAAAGGGTGTAGTGGTCCTTAAGCAACTACCCATTTCGCCCTTTGCTGGAACATCGTGTTGGCAAACAACTAAGACCTAGACCCCTGAGGGGAGAGGGTTCCCACCCCTGCGATGACTACAACCTCGACTCAAGCAGTCTGATGTTCCTGAGTTTGCGCATCGAATGGCTCATTGCGGTTCTGCTGCAGCTGTGCTAGTTTCCCAACGTACCGCTCATTTTTTGCACAGACAGTAGCAGTGCAGTAACCGGTCAGCACACTGCTTCATGTGAAATGGCCCCTGTGAGATAAGGGTGAGGATGGGTGCCGATGGGAGGATTCGCTTGCTCTCGTTCTCAGCGTCGGACGGCAGAAAGTGTTAGGGCGGAATGTGCCTCATATATTCCAGAGAGGCATCTGTCGTGTTTCGTCGGTCGCGGGGTGAAGGTCCTCTGTGATGTGCTAACTCCCCAGGAGAGTAGGGTGGCGTTGACTCCTCGCGGACAGGCGAGCTTGTCGATTTGTCAGTGGGGTGACCGCGCGGCGCATCTGCCTTCGCTCCCGTGAATCCACACGAACTCGTCTCTGTCTGATGCACTCAGTGAGGACCAGGTTCTAGCCCCATAATAATCACCCTTTCGCCAGCAGTGTGCCTACCGTCTACCTACATCTATAGCCCGTCGCCGTTATGCCATCCGTTGTTGCTCGACGATCGAGAGCCTACACCCACTGCTTGTGTCATCACGCCAACACTTGATGATTGTGGGCGGGTTCGGAGCTGAACGCATTGCGGCGAATGGCTTATCTGTGCAGTCAGGCCTTTCCTGTCCGCTGCACGTCACGCCACCCCGCATGCAAGTACCCTGCCAGTGGGCTCCAGCTCTACGAGCAGCCCTTCGTGGTTGGTCACCCTTGCTCCAGCCGGGCCAATGCTAGCTGAGGGTGTGTTACATGGCCGGCCGTGCTACACGGACTGACTGAGGTCTTTCGGTTAAAAAGTCCAGAATCCAATTGCAAAGGGAATTGTTTAGGCCCAGTATGTTTAGTTTATTAGTGAGCTGTTGTGGGATTATTGTGTTGAATGCTGAGCTGAACTCCTTCCTTTGTTGTTGTTGTTGATATTGCCGATGTTGTTGTTGATATTGCTGTTGTTGTTGTTGATATTGCCGATGTTGTTGTTGATATTGCTGTTGTTGTTGTTGATATTGCTGTTGTTGTTGTTGATATTGATGTTGTTGTTGATATTGCAGTTGTTGTTGTTGATATTGTTGTTGATATTACTGATGTTGTTGTTATTGATATTGCTTTTGTTGTTGTTCTTCCCAGGTGATGTTTTCTTTTGAGGCGGGCCGGAGGTGCGAGTCCGGTCCCGGTAACTTCACGTTTGAGACTAAGCAAGGTAACGAGATCTTCTCCATCGTGGAAGCAGCCATTCGCTCCCAGAAGAGCCAGACGGAAGAGTGGCCTGCCAGCTCCGACCCCGCGCAGCCTCGCGCCGCGGCGACCGGCGTCAGCGGCGACGGTCGCGAGCCGGACGGGGACTCCGGGGGGAGCAAGCCCGGGTCAGCGGACGGCGTGTTCGGGTGGAGGGAGGGGGATGGAGGGCGGGGCCCCAACCAAAAGGGGAGGGGACTACCCGAGCCTCCACCCCCCACACCCCCAGGGAAAGCGAGCGGGACTCCGTTGCCCCGGGCGACGGGTGAGGGGGCGGGAGTGTACTCTGAGCCGGTGGATTCCGTCCGTCTTCAGCCTCCCTTCCCCACCAGCGACTGCCTCTACTCCGACCCCGTGGACAGCCTCGCTGCCTCCAATCCCGCCGGCTCCGCCCCCGTCCCCACGCCTCGGCTACGGCCCCTCGGAGACGAGGCCCCGCCCGGGGGGCGTCTCCACGGCAACAGGGCTGGGGGGTCGTCGGCTGGGAGCTCGTTGGAGCCCCTCTACTCTGACATGTACGACTGCGTGGCTCTGGATCTGATGCAGAGAACTGCGGCGCTCGGCCTGGACGGGGGACACGGAGGGACCCCGAGGCCGACGGGGGGGAAGGCGGTGGGGGGGTCACCAGTGGAACACATCTACGACGAACCGGAAGGCCACGGTGTGGCGGCAGTCTGGAGGGGGCGGGGCCAAGGCGAGGAAGACGGGACCTATAGCCTGGCAGCGGAGGCACAGACTAGACCTCCAGCCAGCTCTCGCTGGCCCAAGCCCCTCACGGCACCCAAGCCCACGAAGATGCCTCTTCCTCGGAAGGAGCCAGCCCCACTGCCCCTGGGGAGGCATGGAGTGGCTGGAGGTCTGAACGTTAACAATAACAATAACAGTACAGAGAGAGGGAAGGATGGGTACAGAGCTGAGGGAGGAGGAAGGGGGAAGAAGGTGGAGCTCTACAGTCAAGTGTCCAGACCCTGGTACCCCAACACTGCCCTCAGGACGTCTGATGTCATCTACGATAACCTGGGAGACCTCTGATTCACTTTCTGTCTGCCTAAACCCCTTCACACACACACACACACACACACCTTCACACACACACACCCCTTTCAGAACCACACACACACACACACCTTCACACACACACACACCTTCACACACACACACCTTCACACACACACACCTTCACACACCACACACTCTCACTCACACCACACACACCTTACATTCCACACCCACACACACCTTCACACACCCACACACTTCACAACACACCACGCTTCCACCACACACCTTCACACACCACCATTCAACACACCTTCACACACACCACCTCACACACCACACACACTTGCACACAACACACACCTTCACACCACACACAAACCTTTCACCCCCCCCCCCCCCAACAACAGCATGTGACCAGCCACCAATACTGTTCTCATGAATCCTATTGGTCAAGACATTGATTGGACAATATCCTTCCTGACAATACTTCCTGAAGTCAGTTCATTGGACAGAATCTTTACATTGGCTCAAGGAAAGACAATCCCCTGTTGCATCTTGGGACTTGTAGTCTAATGACCGGCCTGCAGACAGTGGCAAGCCTAGAGGACATGGTTCACGTGTGTGTGTTTGTCGGAGTCTTGTTTGTGAACCCGGGACGGATGTGGGGTTGGGACAGGGACTGGGGGCTAGCACACGGACTGGGACAGACATGGGGTTGGGACAGGGGGCTAGCACACGGACTGGGACAGACATGAAGTTGGGACAGGGACTGGGGGCTAGCACACGGACTGGGACAGACATGGGGTTGGGACAGGGACTGGGGGCTAGCACACGGACTGGGATAGACATGAAGTTGGGACAGGGACTGGGGGCTAGCACATGGACTGGGACAGATGTGGGGTTGGGACAGGGACTGGGGGCTAGCACACGGACTGGGACAGATGTGGGGTTGGGACAGGGACTGGGGGCTAGCACACGGACTGGGACAGACATGGGGTTGGGACAGGGGGCTAGCACACGGACTGGGACAGACATGAAGTTGGGACAGGGACTGGGGGCTAGCACACGGACTGGGACAGACATGGGGTTGGGACAGGGACTGGGGGCTAGCACACGGACTGGGACAGATGTGGGGTTGGGACAGGGACTGGGGGCTAGCACATGGACTGGGACAGACATGAAGTTGGGACAGGAACTAAGGCAGGGCCTAGGATTGGGCCCATGTTCACCTTAAAGTCAACCAAACCACTTTGCACTTGTGTTGACATCGGTGAAACCTTTTAAAAATGTGTTAAGTTGAAACGAAACACAGCAGGGCTCGATGTGTCTCCGCTCATTAAGTCTCTTCTTTCTTGTTTAATTTCTGTAGATGTCACTTCCTGTCTTTATGGTTGAACTAGGAAGTGGATATTTTGCTGAGTCACCTTTCTTGCAGACTCTGAACTGAAGTACTGTTACTTAACACGAAACTAATCAACTGGCGTGTGTGTGCGTGTGCGTGTGTATGTGGTGTGTGTGCGTGCGTGTGCATGTGTGTGCGTGTGTGTGTGTAAGCGGTTTTTGTACGTCTTATTGTGAGGTTTATGTGCATGTGTGCGTTTAAGACAGCTGTGCTGTGAAATTTTATAAGAATTATATCAATAAACGTTTGTCTGGTAAAAACCCCCGCAAACATTAGAATCTATGAGTGATCTTTACATTTTGCTGAATCAGTTCGAACTCCAGGGATCTGAGCCAGATCGCCAGTCCTGAACCATCTACAGCAGGGGTCTCCAATCTGGTCCTCGAGGGCCGCTGTCCTGAAGGCTTTAGATGTTTCCCTGCTCCAGCACACCTGATTCTAATGAATGAGCCATTACCAAGCTCTGTGGAAGCTTCATAATGACCCTTTATTAGAGTCAGGTGTGCTGGAGGAGGGAAACATCTTAAACCTTCAGGACAGCGGCCCTCGAGGACCAGGATTGGAGACCCCTGATCTACAGCCTGTCCGTCCTTAGGGGTAGGATCTCTCCTTCACTGTGGTTCTCCTCCAGGTTTCTACTTCCCCCCACAGGGTTTTTTGTAGTTTTTCCTCGCCGAGAAGGAGGGTCTAAGGACAGGGGATGTTCTGGGATGGTTGTCCATTTGCTGAAGTCATTTGGACATTGTTTATTGTTTACCTTACTTTGCTGTTTATATATATATATATGGATATATGGATAAGGGGACTGTTTCTATATATATGTTCTATGTTTGCACTTCTCTGCCACAGTAAATTCTGTGCTTGTGTCTCTTGCACGGCGAATAAAAACACGATTCTGATTCTGATCTGTTTTGTGGTGATTTTCAGGTTGGAAACGGCGCTGGTCGCCATGGCTTCGGTCCACGTTCTGCTCCTTCTCCTCCTGTTGTGGGGTTGCCGCGGCGACCGTGCAGGGATGTTGGCCTGGTCTTGAATGTCAACCAGCTCCTCCCGGACTAGACGAGGTACGCACACGGACACACACGCACTCTGTCATTCTGTAGTTGGACTGAGGAAAGAGAGGGGAAGATGTTTCTCTCATTCAACAACTCAGCATGAGTCAGCACAACACAAACACACACACTAAACTAAGGGTCGACACACACACACACACACATGAAACTAAGTTAACACACACACACACACACACGAAACTAAGTTAACACACACACACTGTAAACTAAGGGTCGACACACACTAAACTAAGTTAACACACACACACACTGTAAACTAAGGGTCGACACACACACACACACACACACTAAACTAAGTTAACACACACACACACTGTAAACTAAGGGTCGACACACACACACACACACACACACTAAACTAAAGGTCGACACACACACACACACACACTAAACTAAGGGTCGACACACACACACACACACACTAAACTAAGGGTCGACACACACACACACACTAAACTAAGGGTTGACACACAGGCAAAACTCTTATTCATCATCTTAGTAAAACAACTGCTGGATGAGGTCAACTTGGGAGACTGGTGGAATATCACTCTCACACACTCACTCTCTCTCACTCACTCCCTCACTCTTTCTCTCTCTCTCTCTCACTCTCTTTCTCATTCGATCTCACTCCCTCCCTCTCTCTCTCTCTCTCTCTCACTCTCTTTCTTTCTCTCTCCCTCTCTCTCTACTTCTCTACCTCTCTACCCCTCTCTCTCTCTATCACTCACTCTCTCTCACTCACTCCCTCACTCTTTCTCTCTCTCTCTCTCTCTCACTCTCTCTCTTTCTTTCTCTCTCCCTCTCTCTCTCTCTACTTCTCTACCTCTCTACCCCTCTCTCTCTCTCTCTCTATCACTCACTCTCTCTCTCTCTCTCTCTCTCACACAAACTTTATACTAGCTGTAACATTTCCTTATTGATCTTTCTCAGACAAACATCAGTGGGCACATTATAGATGCACTTGTAAATACAGTCTGCCTCAGCTGTACTCTACACACATATGTACACAGGGTCTACACACACATATGTACACAGGGTCTACACACATATGTACACAGGGTCTACACACACATATGTACACAGGGTCTACACACATATGTACACAGGTTCAACACACATATGTACACAGGGTCTACACACATATGTACACAGGGTCTACACACATATGTACACAGGGTCTACACACATATGTACACAGGGTCTACACACATATGTACACAGGGTCTACACACACATATGTACACAGGGTCTACACACATATGTCCACAGGGTCTACACACACACATATGTAACACAGGGTCTAGCACACACATATGTACACACACATATGTACACAGGGTCTACACACATATGTACACAGGGTCTACACACACATATGTACACAGGGTCTACACACACATATGTACACAGGGTCTACACACACATATGTACACAGGGTCTACACACACATATGTACACAGGGTCTACACACATATGTACACAGGTTCAACACACATATGTACACAGGGTCTACACACATATGTACACAGGTTCAACACACATATGTACACAGGTAAATGAAGTTAGCCTTGGTTGTACTGCCACCCTCCCACACACACACTGTTCTGTGTTGTTCTGTGACCTTTAAACTCTTTGTCAGCTTCCTCCATAATCGTCTCTTAAGTTGAGGAGTGCCAGTGTGTGGAATACAGTCAGGGCAAATTTTTGTTACCTGTGTGTGTGTGTGTGTGTGTTAGTGTGTTAGAGTATGTGTGTGTGTTAGAGTGTGTGTGTTAGTGTGTGTGTGTTAGTTTGTGTGTGTGTTAGTGTGTGTGTGTTAGTTTGTGTGTTAGAGTGTGTGTGTGTTAGTGTGTGTGTTAGAGTGTGTGTGTGTGTGTGTTAGTGTGTGTGTGATCATGTTGCCTGGATTACGTCTCGTGTGAGTTGCCTTGATAGCATTATTTGATTTTTTTCTCCTAACATGTGGGTGTTGGAGCAAATGACTGCATTCCTCTGCCTGTGTGTGTGCGCGTGTGTGTACTTAACACACATGCACCTTAATGTGATTGGAGTGAGTCAGCCAGCCTGTGTGTGTGTTTGTGTGTGCAAGTGCATTACTGTGTGTGTGTTTGTGCAAGTGCATTACTGTGTGTGTGTGTGTGTGCAAGTGCATTACTGTGTGTGTGTGTGTGTTTGCAAGTGCATTACTGTGTGTGTGTGCAAGTGCATTACTGTGTGTGTGTTTGTGCAAGTGCATTACTGTGTGTTTGTGTGTGCAAGTGCATTACTGTGTGTGTGTTTGTGCAAGTGCATTACTGTGTGTGTGGTGTGTGGTGTGGCAAGTGCATTACTGTGTTGTGTGTGTGTGTAAGTGCATTACTGTGTGTTGTGGGTGTGTGGTGCAAGTGTGCATTACTGTGTGTGTGTTTGTGCAAGTGCATTATCTGTGTGTTTGTGTGTGCAATGCCTGTACGTGTGTGGTGTGTTTGTGCCAAGTGGATTTACTGTTGTGTGTGTGTGTGTGCAAGTGCATTACTGTGTGTGTGTTTGTGCAAGTGCATTACTGTTTGTGTGTGCAAGTGCATTACTGTGTGTGTGTGTGTGTGCAAGTGCATTACTGTGTGTGTGTTTGTGCAAGTGCATTACTGTGTGTGTGTGTGTGTGTGCAAGTGCATTACTGTGTGTGTGTGTGTGCAGTGCTTAACTGTGTGTGTGTGTGTGTGTCCAAGTGCATTACTGTGTGTGTGTGTTGTGTGCAAGTGCATTACTGTGTGTGTGTGTGTGTGCAAGTGCATTACTGTGTGTGTGTGTTTGTGCAGTAGAATTCAGACAGATTCACTGCTAGGTTTCTGCAGAGAGGTCAGTGTGAGAGTGTGTGTGTGTGAGAGTGTGTGTGTGTGAGAGTGTGTGTGTGTGAGAGTGTGTGTGTGAGAGTGTGTGTGTGAGAGTGTGTGTGTGTGTCTGCCTGCCACATGTTGGACATCATGCCAGTGGAGAGACTGACTCACACACACACTCTCACACACTCTCTCGCACACACACATACACACACACTCTCACACACACACACACACACTCACACACACACACGCACACGCACACACGCGCACGCACACACACACACACACGGTCTGAAGTGATGACAACAAAGCCCCAGATTAAAACCATAAAGAAAGGGTCGTAAAACGAGGAGCTGTCCGTCGCCACGGTGATGACATGAGCTTGGCTCACCTTCGTTTCCAACTCCGACCGCGTGTCGGTCGTTTATCATCGTTGCTCTAAAGTAG
>BROE01000023.1:10480457-10495457 GCA_036571765.1 Plecoglossus altivelis | reverse complement strand
TTCTCTGAGTGTAGCGTGTTCTCTGCGTTTAGCGTGTTCTCTGAATGTAGCGTGTTCTGAATGTAGCGTGTTCTCTGCATGTAGCATGTTCTCTGCGTGTAGGGTGTTCTCTGCGTGTAGGGTGTTCTCTGAGTGTAGCGTGTTCTCTGAGTGTAGCATGTTCTCTGAGTGTAGCGTGTTCTCTGAGTGTAGCGTGTTCTCTGAGTGTAGCGTGTTAACTGCGTGTAGTGTGTTCTCTGAGTGTAGCGTGTTCTCTGAGTGTAGCGTGTTCTCTGAGTGTAGCGTGTTCTCTGAGTGTAGCGTGTTCTCTGCGTGTAGCGTGTTCTCTGAGTGTAGCGTGTTCTCTGAGTGTAGCGTGTTCTCTGAGTGTAGCATGTTCTCTGAGTGTAGCATGTTCTCTGAGTGTAGCGTGTTAACTGCGTGTAGTGTGTTCTCTGAGTGTAGCGTTTTCTCTGAGTGTAGCGTGTTAACTGCGTGTAGTGTGTTCTCTGAGTGTAGCGTTTTCTCTGAGTGTAGCGTGTTAACTGCGTGTAGTGTGTTCTCTGAGTGTAGCGTTTTCTCTGAGTGTAGCGTGTTAACTGCGTGTAGTGTGTTCTCTGAGTGTAGCGTTTTCTCTGAGTGTAGCATGTTCTCTGAGGGTAGCGTGTTCTCTGCGTGTAGCGTGTTCTCTGAGTGTAGCGTGTTCTCTAAGTGTAGCGTGTTTTCTGAGTGTAGCGTGTTCTCTGCGTGTAGCGTGTTCTCTGAGTGTAGCATGTTCTCTGAGTGTAGCGTGTTCTCTGAGTGTAGCGTGTTCTCTGAGTGTAGCATGTTCTCTGGGTGTAGCGTGTTCTCTGAGGGTAGCGTGTTCTCTGAGTGTAGCGTGTTCTCTGAGTGTAGCGTGTTCTCTGCGTGTAGCATGTTCTCTGCATGTAACGTGTTCTGAGTGTAGCGTGTTCTCTGAGTGTAGCGTGTTCTCTGCGTGTAGCGTGTTCTCTGCGTGTAGCGTGTTCTCTGAGTGTAGCGTTTTCTCTGAGTGTAGCATGTTCTCTGAGTGTAGCGTGTTCTCTGAGTGTAGCGTGTTCTCTGCGTGTAGCGTGTTCTCTGAGTGTAGCGTGTTCTCTGCGTGTAGCTTGTTCTCTGAGTGTAGCGTGTTCTCTGCGTGTAGCGTGTTCTCTGAGTGTAGCGTGTTCTCTGCGTGTAGCGTGTTCTCTGAGTGTAGCGTGTTCTCTGAGTGTAGCGTGTTCCCGGTTAGCGTTTCGTTGGAGTGCTCACAGTGTCATCAGCAGGTCGTCGTCATGGGAACAGAGAGCTGGGTGTGTGATCATGGTGAGGGCGGGGCGAGGGGTCTTGGAGGGCGTGGCTGAAGGCAGGGGGGCGACGGTGGCCCTCACCCTGGATGAGATAACCCCCTGGGGGGTATGGACAACTCTGGGGAGAAGGGGAGGGGGAGAGTTGGGGAGGGTGGGAGAGAGGGAGGGAGTTGGACAGGGAAAGAGTTTTAGAGAGGGGGAGAGAGAGTTGGGGGGGAGAGGAGTAGGGGGAGGGAGGACGAGTGAAGGGGGTAGAAGAGAAGGTTGGACAGGGAGAGAGTTTCTGAGAGGGAGAGAGGGGGGAGGACAGTAGGTGAAGGGGGGACAGAGGTGAAGGGGGAGGAGAGAGTTGGACAGGGAGAGTTTTAGAAACGGGAGGAGAGGGGGGGACAGAGGTGAGAGGGGGAGGAGAGAGAGGGGGAGGACAGAGGTGAAGGGGGAGGAGAGAGTTGGACAGGGAGTTTTAGAGAGGGGGAGAGAGAGGGGGAGGACAGAGGTGAAGGGGGAGGAGAGAGTTGGACAGGGAGAGTATAGAGAGGGGGAGAGAGACAGGAAGAAAGCAGTAGGTGTATTTGCATGTTATTCAGTCTTATCTCTGATGACTCACTATAAAGGGCTCATATTTATCACTGACACACAACTTCATACACACACACAAGCCCAAAGGGATGCATACACAAGCATAATACACTGATGCTTTAGAACATTTACATATGACTTTTATGATACATACTACCACCTAGTGGGCTGTTTTATGGTAGCAATATATAGTTATCTGAAGTGAAGAAGCACGCACGCGTTGGGTGAGTAGCGTGATGTGTGTGTGTGTGCGTGTGAGTGTGTGAGTGTGTGCGTGTGTGTGTGTGTGTGCGTGTGAGTGTGTGAGTGTGTGCGTGTGTGTGTGTGTGTAAGTGTGTACCTGACGGGGCTGTCTTTTGTGTGAGGTAACAAGAGTCTCTGTAGGTCGAGGCTGGTGCCTGAAATAATCATCACCATCATCACCTTCATTATCACAATCACCATCATCACCACCATCACATCACCATCATCATCCTATGCATGCATTATCATATACTGTTCTTTATCAAGATCACCATCATCACACCATACACTCATGTATCATCATTCATCATCATCTAGTCCGACATCATCACCATCATTATGATATCATCATCATCTTCATCTTCGTCATCATCATCATCACCTTCATCATTACCATCACCTTCATCATATATCATCATCATCATCACACATATTACCATCACATCATTCATACATCATCACCATCACATCACACCTTCACACCTGTAGGGGTGGGCGTGGCTCCTGGTCCTCAGGTGGAGGTACAGGTTGCTGGTCAGACTGAGGGGGTTGAAACCAGCATCGTCCTCCAGCTGCTCCAGACTGGCCTGCAACACACCACGTAGAGGAGTGTGTGTGGAGGTGTGAAAGGTGTGTGGTGTGTGTGAGATGTGTGTGTGTGGTGTGTGCAGGTGAGATGTGTGTGGTGTGTGCAGTGTGTGTGTGTGAAGGTGTGTGTGTGTGTGAAGGTGTGTGTGTGTGAAGGTGTGTGTGTGTGGAGGTGTGTGTGTGCGTGTGTGTGTGTGTGCGTGTGTGTAAAGGTGTGGGTGTGTGTGTGTGGGTGTGTGTGGAGGTGTGTGTGTGTGTGTGTGAAGGTGTGTGTGAAGGTGTGTGTGTGTGTGAAGATGTGTGTGTGTGCAGGTGTGTGTGTGTGAAGGTGTGTGTGTGTGTGCGTGTGTGTGTGTAAAGGTGTGGGTGTGTGCGTGTGCGTGTGTGTGTGTGTGTGTAAAGGTGTGGGTGTGTGTGCAGGTGTGTGTGTGGAGGGGGGGGCACGTGTGTAGCAGGGTCAGTCCTACCTGTATGGTTGCCATGGCTTGAGAGGGCGGGGCCTGACTGCAGACAGGCATGTTGCATGGCAACAGCAGCTCCCTGCAGACCACAGGTTTAAGGAGGAGGGAGAGAGAGGGGGAGGGGGCTGCCTGCAGCACGTAGAAGGAGGACACACCTCCTCCTGCTCCTCCTCCTGCTCCTCTTTCTGCAGGAGGAGTCACTGAACGCATCAGAAGGAACCAGTCACGAGTCTGGGACACACACAGACACACACACACACACACCCAGACACACACACAGACACACACACTCACGCACACACACACATGCAGACACACGCACACACACACACAGACACACACACACCCAGAAACACACACACACACACAGACACACGCACACACACACAGAGAGAGAGAGAGACATGTAAAACCAGGTGTATTAATGTGGGGGTCAGTGTTTCTGAGAGTCAGGACAAACCCAGACTGACCCTGAGGGCGTGGCAGAGCCCCTGGAACAGGTGAACATTGTCCTCCATGTGGTCCCAGTCCAGCTGCCAGCAGCAGGTGGGCTTTAGGACCAGGGGGAGGCCATAAAGCAGAGAGTAGTCAGCGTTAATTATCAGCAGATAAGGGTGCAGAGCAGCACCTGCCCAACACGAGCACACACACCACACACACACGAACACATGCACACACACACAGACAGTGAGACAGACAGACATACAAACACTGACACACACAGATTCACACAGACATACACACACACCACACACAGCCACCACACACACACGCACACGAAACACACACACACACACACGCACACGCACACACACACACACGAAACACACATAAAACAGTGAGGTCATGAAAGAATGACATCACCTGCCTGACTTCACTATGGAAATCGCATGCAAACTACCAGTGCCCTATCATTTCTGTCTGAAACTGGCGAGAAAGAGGGAGATGGGGGAGGGGAAGAGAGCAAAAGAGAGGAAGAAAGAGAGAGGGGAGGGAAGAGAGAAGGGAATAGAGAGATCCAGAGAGAGGGAGAAGAGAGAGACATCGCAGGATCTAGAGAGAGGGAGGAGGAGACATAGAGAGATCAAGAGCGAGGGAGAGGAGAGAGACATAGAGAGATTAGAAGAGAGGGAGAGAGGGAGACATAGAGAGATCCAGAGAGAGGGAGAGAGAGAGACATAGAGAGATCCAGAGAGAGGGAGAGAGAGGGACATAGAGAGAGGGAGAGAGGGAGACATAGAGAGATCCAGAGAGAGGGAGAGAGAGGGACATAGAGAGATCTAGAGACAGGGAGAGAGGAAGAGAGAGGGACATAGAGAGATCTAGAGACAGGGAGAGAGAGGAAGAGAGAGGGACATAGAGAGATGCAGAGAGAGGAAGAGAGAGGGAGCGATAGAGAGCACCGTTCAGTTGGAACAAAGATGACTTTGATGTGAGTGTTCCACCCTTAACATTCCACAACCTCCACTGTTAGAATGGAGCCATTCATCTCTCTCTCTCTCTCACACCACACACACACACACACACACACACACACACACACACCCTTACTTGATGGCTCTGAGTCTCTGAGGCGCAGGGCTGTGATTGGCCGGGAACTTGGTGGGAGGCAGGAAGTCATGGATGCTCTCGGTCTTGACCCCGAGGTCAAGGTTCAGAGGAAGGAGGGCGGGACTTAGCAGGCGTTCATGCATGTCACACTTCACATACACTGGAGGGAGGTAAGGAGGGAGGGAGGTAAGGGGGGAGGGAGGGAGGGATGGGAGGGAGATGGTCAGTAGGTACGAGAGATAGAGGGTGGGGGAAGGAGAAAGATAGGTAGAGAGAGAAACAGGTAGAGAGAGACAGGTAGAGAAAGACAGGTAGAAAGAGAGACAGGTAGATAGAGAGACAGGTAGAACGAGAGAGACAGGTAGAACGAGAGAGACAGGTAGAAAGAGAGAGAGACAGGTAGAGACAGGTAGAGAGAGAGACGGGTAGAGAGAGAGAGACAGGTAGAGACAGGTAAATAGAGAGAGACAGGCAGAGAGAGAGACAGGCAGAGAGAGAGACAGGTAGAGAGAGAGACAGGTAAAGAGACAGAGGTAAAGAGAGACAGGTAGAGAGAGAGAGACAGGTAGAGACAGGTAAATAGAGAGAGACAGGTAGAGAGAGAGAGAGACGTAGTGGTGATGGAGAGAGAGAGACAGGTTAAAGAGAGGACAGGTAAGAGAGAGAAATAACGGGTAAAGAAGAACTAGAGGTAAAGAGAGAGCAGGTAAGAGAGAGAGGGGGGGGTTATGGTTAGGGTTAGGTTTAGTGTTAGGGTTAGAGAGAGGGACAGAGAGGTTGATGGAGAGAGGGGTAGACAGGTGAGAGAGAGACAGGCAGACGAGAGAGACAGGTTAGAGAGAGAGACAGGGAGGAGGTGGGTGGGGGTGGGGGGGAGAGAGAAGGGGGTAGAGATAGAGAGAGACAGGTAGAGACAGGTAAATAGAGAGAGACAGGTAGAGAGAGAGACAGGCAGAGAGAGAGACAGGTAGAGAGAGAGACAGGTAAAGAGACAGAGGTAAAGAGAGACAGGTAGAGAGAGAGACAGGTAAAGAGACAGAGGTAAAGAGAGACAGGTAGAGAGAGAGACAGGTAAAGAGACAGAGGTAAAGAGAGACAGGTAGAGAGAGAGAGACAGGTAGAGAGAGAGACAGGTAGAGAGAGAGAAAGAGTCCTCACCAGGTGTGGGTGTGTGGGCGTGTCCTGGCGTTGCCCCAGGTGACAGGCAGGGGGGCAGCAGCAGGTGCAGGTGTTCCCGCTCGCCGCCCTGCTCCTGGAGCCACGCCTTCAACGCCGTCTCCACGGCAACCACCGTGTTGTCCACCAGCTGCAGGTCGATCTCAGTGCTTAACATCAGGCCGTCTAGAAACACAACGCGTAGACAGGATTACAATGGACACATCATGGAAAAACATAGATACGGAATAAATAGATCTGCATGTGTGCCTGCTCTTCTGGTTCTAGTTATCTAGATATAGAGAGTACAGATTGACCAGCTAGAGCAGGGGTCTCCAATCCTGGTCCTCGAGGGCCGCTGTCCTCAAGGTTTTCGATGTTCCCCTGCTCCAGCACACCTGATTCTAATGAATGAGCCATTACCAAGCTCTGTGGAAGCTTCATAATGACCCTTTATTAGACTCAGGTGTGCTGGAGCAGGGAAACACTGAAAACCTTCAGGACAGCGGCCCTCGAGGACCAGGATTGGAGACCCCTGAGCTAGAGGACCAATGAGATGGGTGCTATCGTTAATTAGGTGTGCACCTCTGCTTGTCCACCACTAGGTGGGGGTAGAGGGCAACAGTTACAGTGAGAGTTTTGACCATGTAGTGCAGAGGGATCGAACTCAGGTCTTTGAGGGTCGCTGTCCTGAAGGTTTCAGATGTTTCCCTGCTCCTCTGGGTCGTTATCAGGCTTCCACAGAGCATGATAAATACTCATTCATCAGAATCAGGTGTGCTGAAGCAGGGAAACATCTCAAACCTTCAGGACAGCGGCCCTCCAGGACAGCGGCCCTCCAGGACAGCGGCCCTCCAGGACAGCGACCCTCCAGGACCGGAGTTTGACACCCCTGATGTAGTGATTCAGACTAAGAAACAGAACATTCCTCCTGTCCGAAAACTAAAACGAAGTTTAACAATATCCCATTCATGAATTACGTAACAATCTAGAAACTTTCAAGGCTCTTCACTGTGCAGCGAAGATAAACGTATCTTTTTAATAATTACCGATTTTAAACAAAGTAAATTATACTACAAGTCCCAGATGTACGACTGGTGACTAGCAGCAGAGTGGCCTCCATGTTTGTAGTTTGTTCAGTACATTATTACTTTTTTGTGTGTGTGATGGTGATACGTTTCACAATGGTGGAATAGTTTAATCCCACTCTTGATCAAAAAGTTCTATGTGAACCTAGTCACACACACACACACACACGCACAGCAAGAGAGTGGTCAGTGATGGAGAAGTCTCCAAGGACAGGCCTGTAGGGAATGTTCTAGAGTGTCCGAGTGCTCTAGAACACTCGCGTCCATTTACTCTTCAATTCTTAATGAGCCATCAATCCACAGCTAACGACCTGCGATGAAGGGATGGGGAGAGGAGAGGAGGGTCATCATGGGGATGGAGGGATGGAGAGAGGAGAGGAGGGTCGTCATGGGGATGGAGGGATGGAGAGAGGAGAGGAGGGTCGTCATGGGGATGAAGGGATGGGAGGGGTCCATCGATTACCCTCAACATGACGGAGAGATGCCAGGAGAGAGGGAGAAGGGTGAAGACTTCAGCTGCTTAAAGTAGGAGACATAGCAGACAGCAGAGAGAGAGAAGTGAGGAGAGAGAGATGGTTAGGGAAGGAGAGAGGAGAGAGAGATGGTTAGGGAAGGAGAGAGGAGAGAGAGATGGTTAGGGAAGGAGAGGAGAGAGAGATGGTTAGGGAAGGAGAGGAGAGAGAGATGGTTAGGGAAGGAGAGAGGAGAGGGGATGGTTAGGGAAGGAGAGAGGAGAGAGAGATGGTTAGGGAAGGAGAGAAGAGAGAGGAGAGAGGGATGGAGAGAGAGGAGAGAGGGATGGAGAGATGGAGAGGGAAGGAGAGAGAGGAGAGAGGGATGGAGGGAGAGAGGGAAGAAGAGAGGAGAGAGGGATGGAGAGAGAGGAGGGAGGGATGGAGAGATGAAGAGGGATGGAGAGATGGATGGAGAGGGATGAGAGATGAAGAGAGAGGAGAGAGGGGTGGAGAGAGGGGTGGAGAGAGGGGAGGAGAGAGAGGAGAGAGGGAAGAAGAGAGAGGAGAGGGATGGAAAGAGGGAAGGAGAGAGAGGGGAGGAGAGAGAGGAGAGAGGGAAGGGGAGAGAGGAGAGAGTGATGGGAAGAGCAGGAAGAAGAGAACGAGAGAGGGAAGGGGAGAGAGGAGAGAGGGATGGAGAGATGAAGAGGGAAGGAGAGAGGGATGGAGGGAGGACAGAGGGGAGGAGAGAGAGGAGAGAGGGAAGGGGAGAGACGAAGAGGGATGGGGAGAGCAGGAAGAAGAGAAAGAGAGAGTGGGGGAAGGCCTGGAGATCGATGAGACCGTAACGACCGTCTAGGGAGTTCCAGGAAAAATAGGAAGAGTCAGCACTCCGTGAAACAAGAGGCACGAAGACCCTTAGGGAGGGAGGATGTGAGGGGGGAGGGAGGATGTGAGGGGGGAGGGAGGATGTGAGGGGAGGGGAGGGAGGGCTAAAAGTAAGGAGGGAGGGGAGGAAGAGGCTGTGAGGATGGGACAGTAGAAGATGAGAAATCCTCCGACAGGAGAGCTTGTTCTCTGATAATGACATCAGCCCTGGTAACACTACAGCACTACCCTGGTAACACTACAGCACTACCCTGGTAACAGTACAGCACTACAGCACTACCGTGGTAACACTACAGCACTACCCTGGTAACACTACAGCACTACCCTGGTAACAGTACAGCACTACCCTGGTAACAGTACAGCACTACCCTGGTAACACTACAACACTACCCTGGTAACACTACAGCACTACCCTGGTAACACTACAACACTACCCTGGTAACACTACAGCAGGTGAGACCGCTAACCATGTGTCTGTGTGTCTTAGATGTGTGTGCGCTGTGGGGTGTGTGTCTTAGATGTGTGTGCGCTGTGGGGTGTGTGTGTCTATGTGGTGCGCTGTGGGGTGTGCTGCATGTGGTGCGTGTGGTGTGTGTCTTGTGTTGTGTGTGCGCTGTGTGGTGTGTGTCTTAGGTGTGGTGTGCCTGTGGGGGTGTGTTGTTGTAAGGTGTGTGTTTAGATGTTGTCGCTGTGGGGGTGTGTGTCTTAGGTGTTGTGCGCTTGGGAGTGTGTGTCTTAGATGTGTGTGCGCTGTGGGGTGTGTGTCTTAGATGTGTGTGCGCTGTGGGGTGTGTGTCTTAGGTGTGTGTGCGCTGTGGGGTGTGTGTCTTAGGTGTGTGCGCTGTGGGGTGTGTGGTCTAGATGTGCGCATGTGTGTGTGTGTGTCTTAGGTGTGTGTGCGCTGTGGGGTGTGTGTCTAGGTGTGTGTGGCTGTGGGTGTGTGTCTTAGGTGTGTGTGCGCTGTGGGGTGTGTGTCTTAGATGTGTGTGCGCTGTGGGGTGTGTGTCTTAGATGTGTGTGCGCTGTGGGGTGTGTGTCTTAGGTGTGTGTGCGCTGTGGGGTGTGTGTCTTAGGTGTGTGTGCGCTGTGGGGTGGTGGTGTCTTTAGGTGTGTGTGCGCTGTGGGGTGTGTGTCTTAGGTGTGTGTGCGCTGTGGGGTGTGTGTCTTAGATGTGTGTGCGCTGTGGGGTGTGTGTCTTAGGTGTGTGTGCGCTGTGGGGTGTGTGTCTTAGGTGTGTGTGCGCTGTGGGGTGTGTGTGACCTAAGCAAAAGTACTCCTACACCCTGAAGTGCTGCCTACACTGTTCCAGTCGTAGTGTGTGGTCTCTGACGTACTAAAAGGAATGCCAGGAATCCTCTCGGACAGTTTCAAACACCTCAAAAATAATCACGAATGTCTCCACTTTCACTCTACACAATCAAAGTGTGTGTGTGTTCATGTGTCTGTGTGTGTGAGTGTGTTCATGTGAGTGAATGTGTTCATGTGTGTGTGCGTTTATGTGTGTGTGTCTGTGTGTGTGTGTCTCTGTGTGTCTGTGTGTGTGTTCATGTGAGGGAATGTGTTCATGTGTGTGTGCGTTTATGTGTGTGTGTCTCTGTGTGTGTGTGTGTGTGTGTGTTCATGTGTCTGTCTGTGTGTGTGAGTGTGTTCATGTGAGTGAATGTGTTCATGTGTGTGTGCGTTTATGTGTGTGTGTCTGTGTGTGTGTCTCTGTTGTGTGACTGTGTGTGTTGGGGTGTGTCTGTGTGTGTGTTTCATGTGTGCGTGCGTTCATTGTGTGTGTTTTGTTTTTGTGTGTGTTGTGTTCATGTGGTGAATGTGTTCATGTGTGTGTGGCGCTTCATGTGTGTAGTGTTTGTCTGTGTGTTCATTCGTGATGTGATGTGTATCATTGTGTGTGTGCGTTCATGTGAGTGAATGTGTTCATGTGTGTGCTGCTGCGTTCATTGTTTGTGTGTGTTGTATGTGTGTGGTCTGTGTGTGCTGTGTGATATGTGTGTCTGTCTGTGTGTGGCACATGGTGTGTGTTCTGTGTGTGTGTGTCTGTCTGTATGTGTGTCTGTCTGTGTGTGTGTGTGTGTGTGTGTCTGTGTGTCTGTGTGTGTCTGTGTGTGTGTGTGTGTGTGTGTGTGTCTGTGTGCTTCAGCAGGACAGGTCAGGGTGGAGTTTCCTCCACAGCCTCTAAACCTGCTGAGCTTGATGGAAAACTGTCTGAAGGAGAGGGAGGGAGGAGAAGGAGGGAGGAGAGGGAGGAGGTGAGAAGGGAAGGGAGAAAGGGAGAGAGAGGGAGAGAGGGAGGGATGGAGAGAGGGAGGGATGGACGGAGAGAGGGAGGGATGGATGGAGAGAGGGAGGGATGGACGGAGAGAGGGAGGGAGGGATGGATGGAGAGAGGGACGGAGAGAGAGAGGGAGCGACGGAGAGAGGGAGGGAGGGAGAAAAGAGGGGGAGAGGGGTAAGGGTTAGTTAGGAGTGGACAGAGAAAAGAAAATATAGAGATTTACTTATTCCTATTTGAATTAATATAATATTAAGACTTTACATTTTTCTTAGGTGCTCTCTCTCTCCCTCCCTCTCCATCTCCCTCCTTCTCCCTCCCTCTCCATCTCCCTCCCTCCTCCCTCCCTCTCCATCTCCCTCCCCCCATCACTCTTGTCTTTTCCTCCACATGTCATCATTTGTGAAAGCTACTTATCTCTTGCAGGGAGAGAGGGGGAAGGGGAGGGATATAGAGGGGGAGGGGAGAGAGGGGGAAGGGGAGGGATATAGAGGGGGAGGGGAGAGGGGAGAAGGAGCTCTTCAGCCTGAAGAGGAGAGAAGGAGAAGGAGGCAAAGAGATGGAGGGAGCGAGGAGAGAGAGGAATTAAGATGGTATGAAAGGGGATATTTAGATGTGTGTGTGCGTGTGTGTGTCTGTGCGTGCGTGTGTGTACAGGAAGTATTTTCCTATAATAGAAGCTCAAGGAGCTTATAGAGGAAGAGATTATACACAACATTCTTTATGACCACCTCCTCTGTCACAATGTAAAGACTGTGGAACTGTACCAAGCGTGTGTCTGTAAGGTGTTGTGTGTTTGTGAGTTTCTATGAGGAAAGGAAAGTAACACAAATCTTTGGTTTACAGTGGACACAACCCCGCCCCCCCCACCATGGTAATTCAGTGTCTCTCCTGCCACTCTGGTCTCTCCAGAAGCTGTTTAGTGTCTCTCCTGCCACTCTGGTCTCTCCAGAAGCTGTTCAGTGTCTCTCCTGCCACTCTGGTCTCTCTTTGCTGTTCAGTGTCTCTCCTGCCAATCTGGTCTCTCTGCTGTTCAGTGTCTCTCCTGCCACTCTGGTCTCTCCAGAAGCTGTCCAGTGTCTCTCCTGCCACTCTGGTCTCTCTCTGCTGTTCAGTGTCTCTCCTGCCACTCTGGTCTCTCCAGAAGCTGTTTAGTGTCTCTCCTGCCACTCTGGTCTCTCTTTGCTGTTCAGTGTCTCTCCTGCCACTCTGGTCTCTCCAGAAGCTGTTTAGTGTCTCTCCTGCCAATCTGGTCTCTCCAGAAGCTGTCCAGTGTCTCTCCTGCCAATCTGGTCTCTCCAGAAGCTGTCCAGTGTCTCTCCTGCCAATCTGGTCTCTCCAGAAGCTGTTCAGTGTCTCTCCTGCCACTCTGGTCTCTCTCTTTGCTGTTCAGTGTCTCTCCTGCCACTCTGGTCTCTCTCTGATGTCCAGTGTCTCTCCTGCCACTCTGGTCTCTCTCTGCTGTTCAGTGTCTCTCCTGCCACTCTGGTCTCTCTGATGTCCAGTGTCTCTCCTGCCACTCTGGTCTCTCTGCTGTTCAGTGTCTCTCCTGCCACTCTGGTCTCTCTTTGCTGTTCAGTGTCTCTCCTGCCACTCTGGTCTCTCCAGAAGCTGTCCAGTGTCTCTCCTGCCACTCTGGTCTCTCTCTTTGCTGTTCAGTGTCTCTCCTGCCACTCTGGTCTCTCCAGAAGCTGTCCAGTGTCTCTCCTGCCAATCTGGTCTCTCTTTGCTGTTCAGTGTCTCTCCTGCCACTCTGGTCTCTCCAGAAGCTGTTCAGTGTCTCTCCTGCCACTCTGGTCTCTCTCTTTGCTGTTCAGTGTCTCTCCTGCCACTCTGGTCTCTCCAGAAGCTGTCCAGTGTCTCTCCTGCCACTCTGGTCTCTCCAGAAGCTGTCCAGTGTCTCTCCTGCCACTCTGGTCTCTCTTTGCTATCCAGTGTCTCTCCTGCCACTCTGGTCTCTCTCTGCTGTTCAGTGTCTCTCCTGCCACTCTGGTCTCTCTCTGATGTCCAGTGTCTCTCCTGCCACTCTGGTCTCTCTCTGCTGTTCAGTGTCTCTCCTGCCAATCTGGTCTCTCCAGAAGCTGTTCAGTGTCTCTCCTGCCACTCTGGTCTCTCTGCTGTTCAGTGTCTCTCCTGCCACTCTGGTCTCTCCAGAAGCTGTCCAGTGTCTCTCCTGCCAATCTGGTCTCTCTCTGCTGTTCAGTGTCTCTCCTGCCACTCTGGTCTCTCCAGAAGCTGTCCAGTGTCTCTCCTGCCAATCTGGTCTCTCTTTGCTGTTCAGTGTCTCTCCTGCCACTCTGGTCTCTCCAGAAGCTGTCCAGTGTCTCTCCTGCCACTCTGGTCTCTCTCTGCTGTTCAGTGTCTCTCCTGCCACTCTGGTCTCTCCAGAAGCTGTTCAGTGTCTCTCCTGCCACTCTGGTCTCTCCAGAAGCTGTCCAGTGTCTCTCCTGCCACTCTGGTCTCTCTTTGCTATCCAGTGTCTCTCCTGCCACTCTGGTCTCTCTCTGCTGTTCAGTGTCTCTCCTGCCACTCTGGTCTCTCCAGAAGCTGTCCAGTGTCTCTCCTGCCACTCTGGTCTCTCTTTGCTGTTCAGTGTCTCTCCTGCCACTCTGGTCTCTCTCTTTGCTGTTCAGTGTCTCTCCTGCCACTCTGGTCTCTCCAGAAGCTGTTCAGTGTCTCTCCTGCCACTCTGGTCTCTCTTTGCTGTCCAGTGTCTCTCCTGCCACTCTGGTCTCTCCAGAAGCTGTTCAGTGTCTCTCCTGCCACTCTGGTCTCTCTGCTGTTCAGTGTCTCTCCTGCCACTCTGGTCTCTCTCTGCTGTTCAGTGTCTCTCCTGCCACTCTGGTCTCTCTCTGCTGTTCAGTGTCTCTCCTGCCACTCTGGTCTCTCCAGAAGCTGTTCAGTGTCTCTCCTGCCACTCTGGTCTCTCCAGAAGCTGTCCAGTGTCTCTCCTGCCACTCTGGTCTCTCTGCTGTTCAGTGTCTCTCCTGCCAATCTGGTCTCTCTCTGCTGTTCAGTGTCTCTCCTGCCACTCTGGTCTCTCCAGAAGCTGTTCAGTGTCTCTCCTGCCACTCTGGTCTCTCTTTGCTGTCCAGTGTCTCTCCTGCCACTCTGGTCTCTCTGATGTCCAGTGTCTCTCCTGCCACTCTGGTCTCTCCAGAAGCTGTTCAGTGTCTCTCCTGCCACTCTGGTCTCTCTTTGCTGTCCAGTGTCTCTCCTGCCACTCTGGTCTCTCTGATGTCCAGTGTCTCTCCTGCCACTCTGGTCTCTCCAGAAGCTGTTCAGTGTCTCTCCTGCCACTCTGGTCTCTCCAGAAGCTGTCCAGTGTCTCTCCTGCCACTCTGGTCTCTCCAGAAGCTGTTTAGTGTCTCTCCTGCCAATCTGGTCTCTCCAGAAGCTGTCCAGTGTCTCTCCTGCCACTCTGGTCTCTCCAGAAGCTGTCCAGTGTCTCTCCTGCCACTCTGGTCTCTCCAGAAGCTGTTTAGTGTCTCTCCTGCCACTCTGGTCTCTCCAGAAGCTGTTTAGTGTCTCTCCTGCCACTCTGGTCTCTCCAGAAGCTGTTCAGTGTCTCTCCTGCCACTCTGGTCTCTCCAGAAGCTGTTCAGTGTCTCTCCTGCCAATCTGGTCTCTCCAGAAGCTGTTCAGTGTCTCTCCTGCCACTCTGGTCTCTCTGCTGTCCAGTGTCTCTCCTGCCAATCTGGTCTCTCTCTGCTGTCCAGTGTCTCTCCTGCCACTCTGGTCTCTCTGCTGTTCAGTGTCTCTCCTGCCACTCTGGTCTCTCCAGAAGCTGTCCAGTGTCTCTCCTGCCACTCTGGTCTCTCTCTGCTGTTCAGTGTCTCTCCTGCCACTCTGGTCTCTCTGCTGTCCAGTGTCTCTCCTGCCACTCTGGTCTCTCTGCTGTTCAGTGTCTCTCCTGCCACTCTGGTCTCTCTGCTGTTCAGTGTCTCTCCTGCCACTCTGGTCTCTCCAGAAGCTGTCCAGTGTCTCTCCTGCCACTCTGGTCTCTCTTTGCTGTCCAGTGTCTCTCCTGCCACTCTGGTCTCTCTCTGCTGTTCAGTGTCTCTCCTGCCACTCTGGTCTCTCCAGAAGCTGTCCAGTGTCTCTCCTGCCACTCTGGTCTCTCTTTGCTGTTCAGTGTCTCTCCTGCCACTCTGGTCTCTCTGCTGTCCAGTGTCTCTCCTGCCCACTTCTGGTCTCTCTCTGCTGTCCAGTGTCTCTCCTGCCACTCTGGGTCTCTCTGCTGTTCAGTGGTCTCTCCTGCCAATCTCGGTCCTCTTGCTGTTTCAGGTGTTCTCTCCTAGCCACTCTGGTCTCTCTGCTGTTCAGTGTTCTCTCCTGCCACTCTGGTCTCTCTCTGCTGTTCCAGTGTCTTCTCCTGCCAATCTGGTCTCTCTGATGTCCAGCTGTCTCTCCTATCTCTCTGTT